>CM029023.1:94658983-95073903 GCA_016801055.1 Panax notoginseng
AGCAGATAGTAATTTGTGCTTTGATCAATAGTGCTTCTGTGTAAGCAAATATATAAATTATGTAATGTTATAAAAGTTTAAATAATTTTATATTTTTGTGAAAAGATGCTTCTTAAATAAGCAAATAAGTTAATTTTAGCTTTTACTCAAAAATGCTTCTGTTTAAGCAAATATATAATTTAATACAAATTTATAAAGAAATATTTATTCTTTATGGAGTAAAGAAAAGTCATTTTAAGTTTAAACAACTTTTTAGAGTGAAAATATTTCTGAGTAAGCAAATAAGTTGTTTTAAGCTTTGAATCAAATATGCTTCTTTTTAAGCATATATATTCACTTAAGTTTGTGAAATAAAAGTTTAAATAACTTTTATATTATGCAACAAGTATTTTATGAATAAATGAATTTATGAACAAATACTTGTGAGGACAGATATAAATAAATCAGTTAAGCAATATTTGATATAATAAATATATTTGTTTAACTCAGATAATATATAAGAATATTTTATCTATTATGTGAACTTTTATAAATAATGTCACTTATTACTATAATGAATCGTACGATTAGAATTTCTCTTGGTAGAGGTGTATCTCCGTACCCTTACGGCGTCTAAGTACGACAAAATTTATATTTTCATAATTGATATTTATATAAATATTTTCAATAGATCACTACGATTCTCAAATCCAGTTCGGATGACTACTCTTTTTGGAGCAGTATCTCAGTGTCATTTTGAACTATCAAGTGTCGTATCTATTTTACGATATTTATATAAATAATATCAATAAAAGTTTACTGAAGACTATAAGAAATCGTACAGTTCGAATTCCTCTCCGTAGAGGTGTATCTCTGTAGCTTTACGGCGCCCAAGTATCCTTTTATTTGATAAATAGATGAAATATAGATATGTAGAATTACGTATAACAATTTATATTCGTATATCTATAAATATAAATGAGCAAGAGATAATTCAAATAAAATAAATTAAATCATTTATCTCAATTTGCTTAGACTAATTTTCTCTTCTCAAATAATCAGAACTTTTGTAAGAAGAGAGAGAAAACTTTTTAGAGAGAGAGTATGTAGGAGAGAAATAAGCTTTTCTTGAAAGTGAATTGACAAATTGGAAATGAAAAAAAAGCCTCCTATTTATAGATTTTTGAAATCAGGGATAAAATGATAATTTTTAAAATCTGATTTGAAATTAATGATTGAGATTGTTTATTTTTGAAATGAATGGTTTGGATGAACGAGAAAAGCACACAGATTGCCAAATTCTTCATTCTTCCAAATGGAATAAAATTCGGTCAAAGGTAATTTGAAATCACATTTGCCAAGTTGCTTCTATTAAATGATCAATTGAAAGCTTCAGTCAAAAGTAATTCATGTATGCATTAAATATTATATTTGACCACATGGTTTTTTAAGCCACCAACGGTTAAAAAAAAGACAGCACACACGTCCCAAAATGTTTGTCACTTTCATGAATTGATAACTTTGCCAGCACATGCAAACATTTAATTGGTATATATATATATATATATATATATATATATATATATATATATATATATATATGTTATACATGCATGCATTAATTGTTATATAATATATAATAATACTAGTAATTGTCCGTGCCTTCATATTTTCCGTGCCTGAAGGCACGGCGTAACGAAAAATTAGATTAAAATTTAAAAAATATTACATCTTTGCAACCTAAAATAACTTACAATCAGACATAACAATTATCATAATTCACCATACCGCCACAATAATTAATACATACTCAATCCTCAATACATCAAACCACCAAAACATCAAAAATAGATATCTTCGAAAATAGATTTCTACGAAAATCTAAACTTGTCTATAAAACTTGCGATCATTAATACATATTCAAACCACCATAACAACCATCATTCCCTACCCAAAATCATCATAACCATGTATAATTAGTTAACTTTACAAAATACGAAACACAAAAAATACACACATGCAGAAATTAATACATACTCAATCATCAACACATCTAATCACCAAAACATCATGCTAGTCGCTACTAATTTCAAGAAATTTCGACAGAATTTTCTTTAAACCTATCTACAAAACTTACGATCATCCATACATATCCAAAACCACAAAAAAAAATAATCATCATTTCAAACCCAAAATCATTATAACCATATATAATTAGTTAACTTTACAAAATACGGAACACAAAAAATACATATATGCAGAAATTAATACATACCCAATCATCAACACATATCCAACCACCAAAACATCAAGCTAGTCGCTACTAATTTCAAGAAATTTCGACAGAGTTTTCTTTAAAAATAGATATCTAGAAATATTTAAACCTGTTTAAGAAACTTACAATCATCTATACATATCCAAACCATCATTCCATACCAAAAATCATCATAACCATGTATAATTAACTAACTTCACAAAAGACGGAACATAAAAATACATACAAGCAAAAAATAGAGAAACAACATGTTGAGCATAACCCTTTACTTTACAACTAACACCGAGTATATTCTTTACAGTTTACACCAAGCATCCTTCAATATATACCTGAAAATATTTGAAATTTAAAATTTATCGAAATATATGAGTCAAAATAAAACAATTGTAAATCTGAAATATAAGACCCCTTAGTTTACCCTGAATTATCTAAAAAACAAATGAGCACACATATTTGTATGTAGTGGGGGGAGGAATGATTTAGATTGATATAAGTAAGAATTTAGAGAGATTATTATAAATAATCAATTTATTTAGGAAAAGATATGGACTTACAATCAAATAAAGTTTTCTTAGTACCATTTCAACAAACGGTTCATTTGCTTAATGATTTAAACCATAAATATATATTGGTGACAGTACAATGGTGTGCGAGTTTGATTTGCGAGTGTTTGATTGGTTACAGTTATGTGTATGTGTTTGTGCATGTATTATGTGTGTTGTGTGTCTGCATGAGAAGTAGAGAAATATAGTCTTAGTAAGAGAGACTTTCACACCTAGACAATTGTTTGGTTAGTGGTGGGTTAGTAATCGTCAAAGGTGGATATGTTGGTACTGGATTACATATCATTTGAGTCTCTTAATTGTCTTCTTCATCACCTTAAACCTTCTCTTCATCAATATCCTTAATGTCCTCGTATTAATACGAACGCACTTTGCCCAATGAGGAGAATGCACAACCACCTATATTATTTACATAAACAATAAAATTAACACTATTTATATTATAAGAATAGTAAAATTATTTTGTTGCAGTGACATAAAAGTAGATTTACCTGATTACGTCTGCCCCATCCACAAAGGTCCATTGTATATACTCTATTGTTCTCATTGACAAACTCACTCCAATTCTACAAAGAATGAACCTCATTGTAAAATTAAATATTAAAATGTTGAAAAGATTACATAATTCAGTAGAAATAAACTTGTTTAAACTATACCATTTACTTGTCGTAAGAATATCATAACAAAACGTCTGGGTAAACAATATTTGTGGTGCAATTCGACCCATATTCCAGAAGGAGGACAGTAATACGATCCAAAGATGTGCATCTAGATAGTGCCACATAAAGGTGTCCATGACTAAAAACAAGTGTCCGCAAATCAATCCCAACAAACTTGAGAGATTGTCCTTGGGCTTTATTGATTGTCATAGCATAAGTTAATCGGATATGAAATTGATTTCTTGTCATTCGAAAAGGCAAGTCCAAAGATGTTGGTGTCAATGATATTCTCGGAATGAAGACTAAATTGCCAATTTTATCTCCATTTAATATCCTAGCTTCGATTACCCTTGAGGCACATCTAACAACCATCAATCGCGTGCCATTACAAAGTCCATCTTTCGGTGCAATATTTCGTAACAACATTATTGGGCATCCAACTTTTAACTCCAATTTAAATAGTGGCAACCCTGAAGGATTCAGCGAGTTTAAGTACTCGTTAGGATATCGATTCCTAATGGTATGATCAAGCACATCACCTTCAGACATTTTATCTGTAGCTAAAAAAGTAATTGTTTCTCCCGGAGTAATATTCAGTGCTGCAGCATTTATATCATTGACATCTTCATTGCGAGCAGATAGAATTGTCAGTTCAGTGAGAAAGGTTGGAGTCACTATACCAACCACATCCAATTGCGGATAGATTCTAAATATCAATTCATTTAGATTATGACATCGGTTTATTGTAGATGGAAGTTGCACAATTTCTTATGGATTGGTCCCAATCTAAAAAATGAAAGTATAATTATTCACAAAATGAGATTTAATTCAAAGTATCATGTAATAAAAATTCAATTCAAGGTTGAATGAAATATTACCTCCATCAAGAATTGAGCAAAATTAATATTTTGAACGTCTGTACGAGTTCATCGCATGTTTAAACCCAGAGTCAAAACACATATATCTTTCCATAGCGAAGACCGTCTCAATGATGCACCCACAATACCTTTAGGAATAACAGGTAATATTTGTCGAAAGTTTCCACCTAGGACAACAGTGATACCCCAAAAGGTCTTTTATCATCTCTGATATCTTGAAGGGTGCAATCGACTGCCTCAACACAGTATTGATGTTGCATAGGAACTTCATCCGATATTATCAGCTTTGTTTTACTAAACAGTTTGGCATGCATTGATTATTTAATGAACCCACATATTGAATTATCTAGGGTTTCCAAAGGAATACAAAATGTAGAATGTGCAGTGCGGCCCCCTACTAATAACAACGATGCAATACCAGATGAAGCCACAGTAACAACAACATGTCCATAGCTACGTAATTTGGTTGCAATGGTATTGTACAAAAACGTTTTTTCCATCCCAGCACCTCCACTCAAAAAGAAAGTAATTGCTATGTTTTCACATGCTGATGTTGTGACAGCAGTATAAGCAGCAAGTTGTGCATCATTAAGTCTGTCAACATTAATTTGTGCATCAAACTGTTGTGATTCATTCTCAAGTTGTTGGTGCTCAAACTGTACAGTAATCTATTTCCAACTATTGCATTCCAATTTCCAGTTGGTTGTGGCATGGGTGGAAAGTCAACTAAACTCTTTCCCGACTCATGGAGCAATTGGTTTATCAAATATAAGCCATAATCTTCAATATGATCATCCATTGGATTCAAAATACCAAACATATTACGAATAATGTGTGCTAAATCATCACATATATGTGCTGAGAATTGCTTCTATAATGCAAATGGATGCAATGGAAAGCATTCCGTTAGAATTATAACAAATAGTCTCCTTAATTGGTATCCCGTTCTCATAATTGCAGCCTCTTGAAGACATTGTATCCATTCTTCATCATCTTCAAGAAGTCCTCTTGCAACACATGCTAACTTAAATGTATCATGTATAACATTATTTACCGTGCGTAGCCAGTCAAATGAAGCAGGTCATCTAACTACAGTTAGAAGCAAACGTAAATAAAACCGCTCACCTGAATTAGGGCTAGCAAAGTGCATTCTACCAATTTCATAACCCCTTTGTCTTGGAGTCCATTTATTAATAGATTTGTTCCAAACAAATTTTTCTGAAAATTTCTGATAAGTTAATACACGGGCAGATTCATTTGTAGCGTAACAATCAAAAAAGCCAGTTAGAGTTGTTTCTTGATGTGCACCTTTAGAAAGGATCGTATTAAAAGATTCAGCAGGGTTAAAGACCACACGATGCATCCCAGGCAAATGAAGTGTCAATCTTACAACTGAAGGAATCTCTTCATGTAAAGGATTACCAAACAATCGCCACTCAACTTCTAGAGGTCCAATATACCTAGCATCAAGATATTGTTGGATTTCATTAATTCCTCCAAGTACCATTGTTGCGCGATCATGTCCTTTATAAATATACTTGTGAATGTATTTTACACATCTGATTCTGGCACAAACTTCAACATTGATATGACAGTTGAACATTCTTGATAAATACAGATTATGTGGCACAACGTCTCTATTATCAATTTCTTGGCCCCTCACGATGTACTTCTGACCAGTATTACGACGACGATAGACATGATATCCATCAGAGTCCATACTTATTGATTCAACAAATGATCGAGGGTACCACTTGGTACACACCCCATTTTCCATACATGGTGCTTGTGGATTTCGAGTACCATATGGTCCGTGTACCATGCAACCTATAATTGTTTCAAAAAGCAATGGGTCAGTTTGACAATCCAGAAATTCAGCACACACTACTTTTTCCACTTGAACACATGTTTGAATCTTATCTGAACCACAAAGGAACAAAAGTGCATGCATGTGCGGTAACCCCCTTTTTTGGAATTCAATTATAAAAACATGCGCCACTTTTCTACCAAAGACGTTGTTTGTTTCTATCTCCTTCATCAAAAAATTTCACTTCAACTCAAAAACACGGGCCACTAAATCAGGAAGGTCAGTAGGGATCTAATTTGGCAATAGTGATTTAGTAATTTCAGGCCATTTGGGATTTGTAGTCATAGTTAGAAAAATATCTGGGTGTTGATTATACCGCGTGATAGCCATTGAATCTTGAAAAATTTCAAACATATGTCTTGCACTACCAGTGAATGAAGATGGCAAAATCATTCGTTGACCAACTTGATCAGGACTAAGCTCATCTGCATAAACATCTGTAAGACCTTGGTAAAGTTTTGCACAAAGCTTCGATTGATTCAACTTGTAGTATGTCAACCGATTTTGTTCAGAAGTGACCCAAGCATCTACTACAAATTCTTGAAATAGTTTTCTGGCCCTCAAAATTGTCGAATACTCAGTGTCATGTTGGAACAAACGATAACTGTAATATTGCATTTGTGTCAGTCGAGTAGATGAAGGTCCACAGTGGGAAGCGTTCCACTGCTTGAAATATGGATTCCATCCTAGCTCACCATAAGGGAATAATACCACATAATGTAATGGCAAAAAGGCCGGATGACACTCGTTAATTTGCATCAAACCATTATATCCTCTCAAATGTAACACAATATCTCTCATTCCAATTGATTCAGTTCCATCTCTCGGTAATATTACCGCAATCTCATCGGTTGTTGGGAGATTATATCGATGCCGATCTTTTACAGAACTGTAGTGAAGATAGGCCGGTAAATTCACCCCCGTCAATTCCAATTCACTTAAAATTGTGTGAGCCTATCGAAATTTCATAGGAAATGGATTAACTTGCAATAAAAAATCTTGTATGGATTTCAAAACATCTCTTCTCAAGTTAGGATTTCTGTTGCTGCGAACATCTAAAGCTGAATTAGGATCATAAATGTACAATTGAGAATAACTTGGTTCATACCTTGGCTGTGGCATAAGAGATCATGTTCGATGGCAAAATTCTCCATGGATGGTGAATGTTCTAGGCCCCCCTCCCAACAATTAATATGTCATCCAAAGTAGCACCAAGACTCGTAAACGCATTAGCTGCATTATATTCTTGGGTGTGCTGACGAAACAATTTTGATTTTTCATCATTGTCTTTATACAATGCTTTAAGCATTAAAGGAGGTGCAATAAGTGGAGGTAGTCTAATTTTTCCTTGTAAACAACATTTACCAAAGAGAGGATTTGATACAGATAATTTTGTTAATTTTTCAACTAACCAATGTAAAGCAGAACAATGAGGACATGTTCGATTCATCAAGCTGAGGAAATGACGATTTGGAATTTCATGGTTTCGAGGATTAAGTGCAACCTCCATAGTTACACCTTCTACTTTGTAGGCACTACAGATAAAATTAGTGATGTCATACAATTTGATTATATATAAATTGAATACAAATTTAAAACTTATAGCTAACACCTGGTGCCTTCATTCGGATTATACGATGCCACTGGAGAACATGGGGAGAATGGTTCCAAGACTGTTGTTGTGCTTTTGTATAGGTTTTGAGGTAAGTCTTGGAGCATGGTAGTCACAGGCGACACCCTTGAGATATTTGTTGGTGTGCCTTCTTCAAGATTTTGAGGAGGATTTTCTAGATTCATGATGGCCACAGACAACCACCGTGAAACAATTGTTGTAGTGTCTTCATTAAGATTTTGAAGCAAGGTGGTTGACGATGACTCTAAATCATTTGTTGTCACTATAGTGTCTGTTACAGGATGAGAAATTTTGGTAGTCAAAGTCATTGGTTGAAGACGGGACCTTTTATTTGATTCTCGTTCTAGGCATACTCGGCGATAACGACTCGGTGGTAAAGAAGGAAAAAATTTAGGTTGAACGGGGACACAATGTTTTGATCACACTCTTTCGTGACGTGCAAGTTGTCCCAATTGACGTTTGGAGCACTTATTTTCTTTCCCAGCATTACGCATTTGTGCAGTAAGCCTTGCATATTGTGGCAATGTTGATTTTGACATAACATTATAGTTTGGTGCCTAAACCACAAACTCATAAAAAAGTAATTATTATTTTGGTGATTTAACGTGCAAGTTGTCCTAATTGACATTTGGTTGATTTTGAATATGAGGGAACATGACAATAAAGTGTTGCATTAACAAAATTATCTACCTAACCATCTATGAACATTATAATTATAATAAAAGTTTTGTTTGATGCAAAAATAAAACAACATAGCCACAGTTGCATCCAACATATTGTTTACTAATGTTCTATAGTAATATACTCGATCAATAGCAGATTGAATTGAACAGCTTGAAAGGTATGCTATAAATAAGATCAAAATATGCTTTAAACTACTGAGAAAGGTTGAGGTTTCACTATTGATCGATGCTTCAAATTATGGAATGTTCAAAAGAATTTTGAGTTTAAAAAAATGGGACCCAGCATAAAATTCAAATTATATGTCATAACAAAAGCTTAAAGGCTACAAATCAACATTAAGATTAAGAAACTTTCACTCTCAACTACAAAACTGGTAAAAAAAACAAAAAATCATAGTTCCTCAGTAATTCAGGAGTATACACAGAATAACACAAATAAAAAAAATTATCTATAAATGAGGCAATCCAAAAACATATTGACAAAGCAAACATTTTACATAAAACGAAACTTAACATCCAAATCCATTGTAAAAATAGAGAGAAAAGAATAGGATTAAAAGTGATACCAGCTAGCAATCTTTATTTTTGGTTCCTTGGCTAGAAGAGGTTGCTTTTTCTTTCCCCTTAAATTTGGCATTGGACAAAGTATCATAACTTTTTTTCTCATTATGTGTAAGAAAACGCTACTTAAAAGCAAAAAAAGAAAAAAGAAAAAATGAATGAGAATTTGGTGTGAGGATATACTACCTCACGTATACGGAGACAATTTAGTTCATACTCATTGCGAATTACCACTCCTACATTATTATGACGAAATCTTCGAACCTGTAAACAAAAAAATAATGAATAGTAAATAAACGGGTAAAAAGATTAAATAAAAGGTAAGAAAATGATGAGTAAAAAAACTTATCATACAGTATTTTCTAAGTCGTCATCCATCTGTCACGACATTAATGAAAATAAATTAAAACAAATAAGTTATTAAAAAAAATCAATAAGATATATTTAGATAGAGTTAATCAGATGATAAACTTACACTACCAAATATAACAACATCATCCATTGGCCGATGATTGTGCAGTTGAAACGGTTGTAGCTACACAATAAATTTCATACAATTAACATGAATTTAATCAAACATAATACATACACAAAAGTACATACACATCCAATTCCCAGAACCAAAATTAAGGAAAAGGACAACCTAAATTAGCCTACAAATTTCACAAAATGAACACTCAATAATAACCAACTCAACATCCATTCCATCCTAACATGCATAATAAACAAATCTATTTCATCATAACTATAAACCTATTTCATAATAAAAATAAAAATAGCTAAATTAAAAGACACCCAAATGTGTGTTATTGTGTGCGTGTGCGCGTGCTACTGTTGTGAAAGAGAGAGAGAGAGAGAGGGAGAGAGAGATAGAGTGAGAACACAAATTTAAAACAAATCTAAACACCCAAATTTGTAACACCCAAATTTGATTATTTTATAAGAAGACTTTAAATATTCGGCAACTTCAATTAAAGATTTCAAACTATGATGAAATAGATATAGATAAGAATATAAAGTCCTTCTGGAAAGCATCGGAATGAACAGTAAAAGAGGATCGATTTCAAACCTTCATACCACCAATCATAATCAGTTAAGTAAAACGACAGTCATTGCCAAAGACTTCTAATACATAAGTAGTTTCACCAATACATAAAAAATTATTTCATTCAATGATATTTATTTTAGTTCATATTTCAAGTTAAAGTACGCATGGAACAAATATGTATCCAAAGAAGTAATAAATAACTTAAAGTGAATTCTCATTTTTAAAACAAACTCCCAACAAACCATTAGAATTTAAAAGGAAAAACCCCAATATAGCTGGGATGGGACCAAATCATGAGTTTGGACATAAAGTTCATGTGGTCTAGGTTTCTTTCAAAAACTCATCCCAGCTAAGCAAAGGCTATGTAATTAGATAAGCTGAAGTGCACATTTCAGCTTTCTCAAGTCGCAAAGAAGCATAAAATTAGTTCTATTTCTATTATTTGCCCCACAATTTCTACAACCAATCAGGTAACAAAGCAAGTACTGCTCGGAACAAAAAATATTTTTAAAACAAAAACTATTTTAAACCTATACCAACACAAAAATCGATCTTAACATCTCAAATGTGAGAAATTAAACAAAACCCACAATTCCACCCCCCCCAATAAATTAAATAAGCTATTTCCGACATACAAATCCACACATATAGCTGAATAAATTTCATAAAAATGAACAGAAACAAAGTAATCGAAAAGTGAGCTGTAAAAATCAACAATTGAAGCTTCTCTTAATATTCCACAGTTCAGAAATTCCTGAATCCGCTACAATTTAATTTTTAAGGACAAATAAGAAAAATATGTTTCTCAGTATATGTCAGATCAAGCTTCAAGATGTTATTTAACATACCTTAGGAGGTTTGAAAGGATCATCGCTCGGATAAGGTATTCCTACAACAAAATTTTATGTAATTAGATTTTTACTTTGGGAAGTTAAAATTACAACAAAATTTAAACTTGCTACTTCAGGGTGAACTACAATGTAATCATGCCTTCCAAACTTCTTGGAATAAAAACACAGATTAATTCATGGTAGCCTCAGCTAGCTAGTCTATTATTAAACACGATGCCCAGAATCAACAGTTCATGGTAGCCTCAGCTAAGTCACAAAAACTTTTCAATTATGCCTTCATCAATCGACCTAATAGACCATAATATAAACCACCACAAACTGAAGAATAATAATTAAAGAAACTTCCACACATTTTGAAAACATGATTAATTGAAAAGGTCAATAATGGAAACATATAAACACAAATTGGTACAGTTTTAATTGCACAATCAGTGGTGTTTGTTATACTGACACACATGACCCTCTCGAAAGGTGGTACTGAGAGGCAGTTCTTTGTAGGCAACAAATTGTGTGTTTTTAAGTGCGATTGGGGTTTCTCTAACAATTTTTGTGACAATTATCTTTTAAGAAATTGTTGTCAAAATTGTTGTTCAATTATATGGTTGGTTGAGATTTTGCAACCCAACTCTGCTATCCTGGTGGTTCAGTTTGCTACAAAGCTTTTATGCATACTTCTTTGACATGGGTTTGGCTCTATGCACTTGCCATAGCTATTTAACCACATTGATCAATGGATTAATGAAAAAAAAAATGGTCTTGTGGTTGCTACCACTTGCTAGCCCACAGAGTGTAATTTAGCCCACACAGTGTCCCTCTCTCCTCCTCCTCCTCCTCCCATTGATTCGACTAAATTTCCTTACATTGATATACAAAGATTTGGAGAGTTTTATTGTTTTTATTATGATGGTGTGCTTGGCCTGATTTTAAAAATTTTCAAAATCTACTTGAACAGCGGACTGATTTCAAATTTTAAGCTGTAATTTGAGTTACCAAGTGGAAGAGTATAATCTCTCTTCCTTTTTGTTCTTATAACTTGATAATTTATAGATTAATTTTTATAAACTATCGTGACTCAAAATGATGTCAAAACAGTTCCTTGAAGCATAACAGCCCCTTACTTATCTTAACTGCCCCAAAGTTAGCTTAACAGCCCCAAAGATAGATGCCATCCTTTGATAGCTTTTATCTTGAAGATTACTAATTAAATTATTTGGAATTTTAAATACTTTATACCTCATATACTTGTCTATATAGGAAAATAGGAAAATATAACCTAAACCTTATGGGTAACTATCAATTAAATTATAAAGCCAAAATGGCTCATCAACACAGCCAAAGCTGCTACTGATGATTGCTACTTGCTGCTACAATTGGGCAGCAGCTTCTTTTCTGACCTTCTTGTTTCACCAATTTATAACTTGCAATATATTAGCCCATTTACACTGAATTTTGGGTATTATATAGGTGGTTTTCCTTCCTATTATATAAAATAACAACCATACATTTTGGGTAGATAACACATCATTTGAGAGCGCAAAGGAGGCCCCCACACGCTGCCCTGCAGCGAGCTGCTGCAGCCCATTATACTCATGTACAATGTGTATTAAAAATTGGACGCTCCCTTCTTTGATCTTATTTTTTTAGGAGAGATTTTTTTTAAATTTCCTTCCAAACTTGAAAAGATTTGCAACGAAATTTTTTAAAGACTTGGTAAAATTTAATCCCAAAAGGGTAAAATAATATTATGCACAAACATAAAAAGAAAGTAAATTTCTTTTCATTCACTCTCCTCTCTAAGTTTTAAATTTCTTTCTTTCTCCTCCTCCCAAAATCACAAACACAATGTTAATGTGATAAGTATCGTCAAATATCCTTCTGTTCCAAATATGATAAGTATGTAATGATAAAAATAATAGTAAAAAGTAGGAACAAATAAAGACCATGGTTTATGAAACATGTTAACCTTTGATTTTCCATTTTGACTTAAAATTGTTTTTCGTTCTAACTTAGTACACCCAAACTCTTTACTTATCAACATATAACATATATAGATCTAGCCCAAGCCTTAGTTTTACCTAATACTTGGTTCTTAATCAAAACAGTCCATTGCGCAATTTTGTCAAGCACTATGTGTGCGTTGTTTTGAAACCTTCGTACCATAGCCATTTGCAAGTCTTTTATCACAATCAATCATAACTCCAACATATAATATGAGCATGATCCTAATATAATACACCAACTGATTTTCAAAATTATATACATATAAACTGACTTTTAAGACTAACCCAACTTACCAACCTTACTCATTTGCAGAACAATATACACATGAAACTATCTAACTCAGGCTGCACTTTTCATTTCGTTTTCCTTTTTTTTCCTTTTTTTCTAAAGAGAGATAGATGCCTCAGATAAAATTTACAAATAACTACTTTTACCTTCTACTAATTATTTTTCAGGACCTTCAATTAAAACAAAATGAACAAATAAACCCCCCCAAAAAGAAAGAAGTAATAAAGTAAAAAAAAATTGAAAAGAAAATAAATATGCAATATGCAACTGTGCAAACAAAATGAGCAAATATGCAAATTTCTACATGATTAATGCAGAAAAAGAAAGAAAAAGAAAGAAAGCCAAAAATTGAGACACCCTAAAAATTTGGTTCTCTAAGTAGATGCCCTAATTCTTGTGAAGGTGAGTGTTATAAAATTGAAACTGGGGGGGGGGTAGCAGAGGAATCGGGAGGTGACGATACGGATATTGTCGACGGCCATGACCGACCTCTCCCTCCTCCGACAGAAGTGCTCTCGCTATTCATTTCCCCAAATTTCACCACATTCCAGAGAGAGAGGAGAGAGCATAAAAGATTTTCGCCAAATTCCAGAGAGAGAGGAGAGAGCAGAAAAGATTTGGGCGGGATAACATGTAAGGGAGAGAAGAAAAGATTTGGGAGGAGGAGTAACGTGTAGTTGGCCAATTTCCAGAGAGAGAGGAGAGAACAAAAAAGATTTTGGTCAAATTCCAAAGAGAGAGGAGAGAGAAGAAAAGATTTGGGAGGAGGAGGAGTAGCGTGTAGGTGAAGGGTGAGTTTGGGCGGGATTTTTTTTAGTGTAAGATGAATATGAGCTTTTAGATTAAGTGAGATGAAATCTGAGACGTTGTTGTGGTTTCTCAATTGAAAAAATTTAAATTCGGTTCTGTTTTATATATATATATATATATATATATATATATATATATATATATATATATGTTATATGCATATGCACTTAACACACACGTAATATATATATTTAACACACTAAATGCATAATTTGACCAACATGTTGTACAGGGTTGTCCCAATTTAAATGTCATGTTTTATAAGAACTTTTTGCCAAAACAAACACTTGCCCATTTATTATGCATGTATAGATTATATATATATTACAATATTATATGTATACATACATGCATATCCGGTTATATATATAATAATACTAGTAATTGCCCGTGCCTGAAGGCACGGCGTAACGAAAAATTAGATTAAAATTTAAAAAATACTACATCTTTACAACTTAATGTAACGAATGATTTGTTTGAGTTGTGATTCTGAGGACAGAATACTTGTAAGAAGGGAATGATGTAACATTCTAGAATTTTAAATTATAATATTAAATATTTATTGATTTATATAAGTATTTAATATGTTTATTATTGAATAAATAATTATTTAATGGATATATTTATTGTTGAATAAATAATTATTCAAATTGAGTGGATGTGGTTTAGTTAATTATTTGTTGAATAAATAATTAAGGAGTTAAGAAAATTAATTGTTATGAGAGTTTATATTAATTTAATTTAAATAGTTAAGCTAGAGAGCTTATAATGATTAAATGAATTATAATATTTTAATTAGAATTTGTAATTAAAATAAAGTGTTAGTTGGTTGAATTAAATTATAAAAAGAATTATAATTTTGTGGTATTGATTTATGTGTTAAAGTGATTTAATAAATTATTTTTAGAATTAAATTAAAGTGTGGCAAATAACCTTGCTATAAAGGAGTTATTAAAATAAATTAAAGGAGTTTAATTTAGTTTTGCCAAACATGTCTTAATGCATAATAAGTCTTTAATATAATAGTATTTTATCAAACAAGGTATAAGGATTAATCCATTTGTTTTAATTAGATTTATCAAACAAGATGTAAGGGTTAATGAGTTATTTTATTTTGATTAGCCAAACAAGCCTTATGGCTTTTGATTTTTAAATAAAACATAACTGATATAATTATATCTATATTTATATTATATCATTAATATATATTATTACTATAAACGTTATATTGTTAGTACGTGTGTTAGTGAAGAAGACTCAGTTGAATTTTACAGAGAGAAAAGAAGAGAGGAAGGAAGGCTAGAGAAATTGAGAAAGGAATTGGGGGAGAAGAAGATTGATAATCAAAAGGATAATCTAACTCTAGGATATCATCTTTTTAATCAAAGGTAGGAGCTCAATCTCTTTCTTTAAAAGTTTAGTTTTTCTCTTCCTAAAAAGTCTCTCTAAAATATTTTTATAAGATGAATTGTTGATATGTATATAGTTTTATATGATTATTGGTTATAAGGTTGTTTCATGAGTTTATATGTGATTATAGAGAAATTAAGTGAGGTATGTATACAATTTGTGAAGAAAATTATTCTAGAGTGTTCATATGAAAAATATATGAGTATGACTTAGTTTAAAATGAAATTAAGATTTGATTAATTGTTAATATATATAAATTGACTATCGAATTTGATAGAGTATGTATAATCATAATCATGGTATTTTAAATTAACTGTTTTGGTTGAAAAATAAAATCACAGTGTTGATTTTCATTGAAAACATCAAAAGTGGAGTTTTTGCCAAAAACATTGCAATTGGGTGTTGTAAATTTGATGTTTATGATATTTTATGGGTAGAATCATGTTAGAAGTCTTCACAATATGTTTACATGAAGTCTCTGTATGAATTTTATGTTAATTAGTCTATTAGATTGGAGCTTGTAGGCCAAATTGGCTTTTTCTTGTACTGTTGCCGAAGCTGTCAGTCGAAACTACAGTTTCGCGCCGCGGCGCGGTCCAACAGTACGTTAGTGGCGTCGCAGCGCCATCTCCACGCTGCAGTGCGGCTTCGTAGTTTATTTACCGTGCCGCAGCGCCATCCCCACGCCGCAGCGCGACCCACAGTGTAAACTGTGGCGCCGTGGTGCGAGTTAGCAGAATGGTCTGACAGTGTATTTTTGTACATGAAATTTTAAGAAAAATATTGTGATGATAGTAGGACTGTAAAATGTTGATAAACATGTTATTAGCAATTAAATTGTTTTGTAACTTGATTATGTGATTAAAAATCCAATTTTTAAATGATGAACGTACTTAGTTATGTTTGTAAAGTGGTAATGGCTAACTATGTTATGATGACATATGTTTATAGGATATTGTGATTCGTATTGTTCGGTTTAATCTACGAGCAAGGCAAGTTTTCTAACTCTACATTTTCGTTGAGCTAGTTCTATTATTACATTGTATAAATTTACTCTTTTGATTGAGCAAGTTTTCTAATTTATTATCTTGTTAATTCAATTATTGTTTTCAATTCGGAATATCCCGTCGGTGTGAATTTCACATGACCTGGTTCCATCATTTATTATTCCGTATTTATTATTCTGTCGGAATATCCTGTCGGTGTGAATTTCACCTGACCTGGTTCCATTATTTATTATTCCGCATTTATTATTCTGTCGGAATATCCTGTCGGTGTGAATTTCACCTGACCTGGTTCCATATTTATTATTCTGCATTTATTATTCTGTTGGGAATAACCTGTCTGTGCGGTCTCTATCGCATGCATGGTGAATCCTTCTGTTATTCCATTCTTTATTATTCTGTTGGAATAACCTGTCTATGTGGATTGCCACATGCATGGTGAATGATCCTTTATATTCATTCCTTATTAAATTATGGAAATGATCTGTATACGTGGATTACCGCATGGCTGGTGAAAATCCATTTGCAGTTTCATATATTCTTTATTATACTCATTTGGTTAAAGTTTTGATTTCTATACTCCATGAAATTAGTGGAATATCCTTGATATTTGCGCTTCATCCAGTATCTTTTCATGAAAATATTCTTCTGAGCATTCTTGACTGTTACTTTACAAAGAAGTATCATGTTAACAATTTGGATATTATTAGTTCCTGGATAAACTAATTCTTGAACTTGTTTAATTGAATTCCTATAACATTGTCATCATCCTCATGTTTATTTTATGTTAAAAGTCATCTTTGGCTTACGTGCATAGATGGACTTAGTATGATTATGACCAGGGATCATTCGGTATAATCATGAACTGTGATGTTATAAGTGGTGTGGTAAAAGTCCTCAGTGGCTTGTAATGCATTGATAGACAGTTTGTGGTATGATTATGACCAGGGATTTTTCGGTATAGTCATGATCATTGATGATTTAATGAATATCCTTGGCCCGTAATACAAGGATGATTAGAAGATGTGGTTTATTTATTAAGCTGAGTCTCAGTGATAAAAGTTGATGAAAACATTTTTTAATCATAGAAGATAGTAGGTTTTATTCTCTACTTGACTCTTCTAATGGATTGCTTATTCCGCTGCAGTTAAACTTGATGTCTATTGTATTTTATCAGTTTAACATTGTTGAAGACTATTGATAATTTATTCTTCATTATCTTTGTCATAATATTTCTTACTGGGCTAGTTGAGCTCACCCTTTCTTTCAATGTTCTCTTCAGGAAATGAGTATATAGCTGGGACGAATCAGGGAAAGGAGTGATGGTCCAGAAGATAGCATTAGTAGTCCTCACCATTCTGTTAAATAGTGTGACAATAAATGTAATGAGGACTCCTTGAGTATGGATATTGTCTAGATGATAATATTCCTATTAGAACTCTCAGTTTATGTATTGTCGTATGTTACACGACATTTGTATAATTAAGTTTGTATTTGTATTTTGTACCATGTATCTGACGACCCAAGATGAGTGATAAATACCTAATTTTGGGGGCGTCACAGTACATACATGTGAACAAATAGTTATAAGCATGTGAACTAATAATAATTAATTGCTCATTTATCCGATTAATTACCCAATTGGTTAATATAACCTCCAGAAGTCAATTATAATCAAAATAAATATCGATTTTCACTAACACTAATAATTCAAACACAATAAAAATATCAATTTCATCTTTAATCAACATGAACTTATTCATCATTAATATTATAACTTACAATATTTAACAACCAGATCATTTCCAGGAAAGAGGGGGCTTTCCGATAAGAATTTCTCCCTATTGGCGCGCAATTAGGTGACCAAACCTCTCCTTAACAGAACTTTTTAGACATTGTCAATATTGAAAATAATAATATGAATAACTTTGTCGTCTCAATTATTGATTTAATAATATAAAATATTATGCAGATGATACTGTGACAATAATTGAATCAATAATATGAGAGATATTATGTAGCAATTACTGTAGCAATAATCGAGTATAACTGAGTGACTTCTCACGTAAGCATCAATAATCAATACCGTGTGCTACTACGCAACCACGCGTATTACTGTTCTTTTACCACCGGGTATTTCAACAGTTTAATGGTAAAACATTCGTCGTTATTTTTATAAAAAAATAATTTTGTCATTTTCTAACTCCGACAATAATTCTGTTTGTGGGGTCCACCAATGATTGTGCCGTCGTACGAATATTCCCTGTTAAAACGAATATTCTCTGACCAATCAAATATTCCCTGGCACAACGAATACTTTATATCAACTTGTTTACTTTGCAAAATTTTCAAATGTCACCCTTAACTTTAACCTTTATCAATTTAACCATTTACTAAATAAAATAATAATTATAAGAAAATTGAATACTTTCATTTCATAAAATTCGGGGTCTTACAATCTCCCCTCCTTATGAAATTTCTGTGACAACCTGAATTTTTATAAGTTATTAAAATAATAATTTAATAATTAAAATTCTTATTATGAGATGTTTTGAGTTTGAGTATGTATATATACATGCTACATATTTTGAAATATATGATCTGATATGAAGAGAAATATATATTTATATATTGGGAAAGTGAGGTTTAATAGTTAATTTAACTATTGAAGAAATTAAATAAATTTGGTAATTATTTTAAATATTTATTGAATTAAATAAATATTTTAAATAATTTATTTATTGAGAAAAATAAATAATTTATGAAATTGTGGTATAATAATTTAGTTACGTGTGTATTATAATTAAATTAAAGCAAAGGTAAATTTTATTCTTTAAAGATTTAATCTAATGAATTAATTAAATTAAATGAATTGTTTAATATGAAAGAAAATAAGTATATTAAATAAAGTAATGTTGAAGTCTAATTTATTAATTAAATTAGATACATGTAATTATTTATTAATTATAAGTATAATTATAATAAGATTATAATTATTATGATTATAAGTTATTTAAATTAACTAAAGGTGTGACACATGAAACTATATAATATAATATTATTAAAATAATCCAGTTTGGGGAAAATTGTGTGTGGCCAAACAAGGCCTTGTGGCCTTTGGTCTAATTTAACTGACAAAGACGTATTATTTTATAGCTGAAGTATACGTGGGTAAGCCATATCAGTTTATTTGTTTCGCATCTTTTCTGAGGATAACTAAGACAGAGAGTGGGAGAGAAGAAAGAAATCACAGTAGGTTTTGAGAGAGGGTTTTCTGAGATTATCAAGAAGAGGAAGAAGGATTGCTAAAGCTTGTGACCATCTTGTAAAGGAATCAAGCATTGAAGGTATAAAAACCTAAGTTTATGTTCTAAATTTTTTAATATTGGATTGTGTAAATTCGATATTATAACTGTTAAATTAGTTTATGCAATCAATTGGTTGTTATCTATACATGATTGTAGTAAGAGAGTTCATGGAAAATGGGTTTGAAGAAGAAAAGTAAATATTAGTGTGTATTCATATGATATGGCTTAAGAAAATATGAAATTTTATGTCTAATATATGTTATAATCTATAAATTGGTATTGGATTATGTTAGTATGTAAAGAAACGAAAACGGCGTAGTTTGAATCATGTCAATTGGTTAAGAAACGAAGTCGTGGCGATTGAATTCGCTAAATGTGTTTAAAACATGAAAATATAGCATGAACACTGAATTGTAACCCTTAAAATGGTTTTTTAATATG
This sequence comes from Panax notoginseng, assembly GCA_016801055.1. Taxonomy (NCBI): domain Eukaryota; kingdom Viridiplantae; phylum Streptophyta; class Magnoliopsida; order Apiales; family Araliaceae; genus Panax; species Panax notoginseng. Next base: position 94,679,243 of record CM029023.1, read on the forward strand.
TTTGAAGTGTTATAATTATTCTCTAGATGAGTAGCTAAGAGTTTAACGAGTCCAACGAATTGAAAACCAACTAATTCGGACTTAAAATGAGAAAGTTATGTTAAAAACTGTAATCTGTTCGAAGCTACGCACGGGCACCCAGCTGGGGCTAGACAATGGCGCGGGCGTGCTGGAATGGTGAGGAAAAGGGGCGCAGCCGCGCCCAATGTGTGCTAACTGTGATTGCGTTGACCAGTCTTGGTAAAACGGCCATAACGTTTTCATACGAACTCCGATTGAGGTGATTCAAGATGATCCGAATCGAGGACGAATAGTCCTACAACTTTTATTCTTTAAGTTTGTCAATTTAAGGCCTGTAAAAGTAGTCAAAATGGTCATCCTTAGGACTATTGTGTTTTCTGGGGCAATCAGAGGGCGTCGGGCATGCACATATGCTAGTATAGTGTTTCTGACAATAAAAGATGTAATTCTAAGTTGTAAAACATGAATGTTAGTAAATATAATGATGCTTAACATTAATAAATGATGTATTAGATAAGTTGTATAAGCATACTAAGCATACATAAGAGAGACAAATCGGGCTTGTGACGAATAACGTCGAAACGCCGTAACAAATGTTAATGAACGTAAAGAGTGTTTTAAGTCAAATGAAATGAATATTATAAGATATGAAATGGGTTTAATATAAAATTAATAATGATTCCTAGCAATACTTAAACACTTGAATGAATTTCAAGTATGAAATATAGTGAGATATAAGTCAAAAGTTAAGACAATCAAATTGAACATTGTGTATTGATTAATAAGAAGGGTTATGGGAGGTAGAGTAAAGTTTACATTACAACTATTATACGTTGCTATGTGACTAATAGTTGATGTGTATGGTTATATAATTGTGTAGGGCACGTGAAGTGCAGATAACTGTAAGCTGGTAAACTATTATTAGTAAACAACGATCTAGGCAAATCTTTCAGTTCCTATTTGCTATGTGAACTTGATGATTAACTGTTTTAAATCTCTATTACAAAGAGCATGATGTGTTATATATATGTTGAAAGTATAAAACGTTAAAGTCAATTTATGACTACGTTGATTGAGTATTGAATGTTGATTGAGTAAGGAACTCAATCTTTATACTTGTTATATGAACTGCATCATGTGTTTTATATTAGTCCAATAATTATGAGTTAAATGTTGAGCATGCTATTATGTGCTACATGATGCATGAAAACTGTTATATTTTGCTGGGCTGTCGAGCTCAACTTTGCAAATAATCATTTTTGCAGGTAAAGGATTGAAGGTAACACTATGTGGTACTTGAAAGACATGAATCAGATGTAATACACAAAGATTATTATTTTAGCTAAAGTTGTTATTTCTTTAAACCATGATTAAGGTTCATGAGATGTACTCAATGTTTTATGTATGTATATTTTATGTTGAGTTGTAAAGTTAAAGTTTGAACCGTCCGATGTATAAAGGATATCAATTTGATATGTAAGTATATATATTAACTCTGATGAAGCGAATCATAAGTTAAACTTGATTCAGAGATATGTAAATTTTAAAGGTTTTGATTCAAGAAATTAAAGTAAGATGACATAAAAGTTTTAATTATTCCGCATTTTATTAAGTTTAACATTGAAAAATGATGTAAAATCAGAAGTTAGACGTATTATTAACGACCGAAGTTGATAATTAAATTGTATGAATTTTGGGGACGTTACAGTTGGTATCAAAGCTGTAGGTTATAAACCTTAGGCAGGAGTACCGTAGGCTATAACCTTAGAGAAGGAAGGTGAAGATAATGAAAGAATAAACTCAAATAGAGTTTGAAAAATAAGAAGTAATTTAAGAAATTTATAAAGAAGGGATTAAAATATGCGTGATATGATTCAAAGAAGAATCTATAGAGTTATAAGGAGTATGAATGTAGGGTTACCCAACTCTAATAATAAGGATGTAAGGTGATAATAAATATACAATGTCTATAAGAAGAAAATGATAAAGAAGTTAAGAATAGAAAGTTATATTTAAGTATGGTACAATTGTACTCTTTAGTAGTTGATGTATGGTATCTGGGCTAAACAATTCCTTTATAGAGCGGAGGTATATACGAACTAGTAACTCGGAACCTAGTTTGTTGGTTGTTTATAGGAAACCACTCAGCGTACCATATTGAAACAATTAGAGACTCACTGTGTACCTAGTATAGAAAATGGATACGTATGATGAAAATGAAGTTTTGAATGAAATGTTGAGCAATATAAATGAAGTTAGACGTATTATTAACGATCGAAGTCGATAATTAAATTGTATGAATTTTAGGGACGTTATAGTTGGTATCAAAGCCAGGTTGTATAAATTCTTAAATGAGGAATTGTTATATAAACAAGAAAATTCAGAGAAGAATCTTGAAGAGATATAAAGATAAGAAATGGGAGTTACCTAACTCCAATAGCCAAGATAACGAATAATATCGCAAATGATGAAAAAGGAAAGAAAGGGGATCGTAAAACAAAACGATCACGAGTGAAGAAAAGAATTTTAAGGGAGATGATTATAAAATAAGATCACGACGTGATCTGTTTAAGTTATAAAAAAAAGATGGTCTGTAATGTTTGAATAATTATAGCTTGATTCTATGAAGATAATGTACTATAATATAGTACGAGATAAACTCACGATGAGTTATAGATAATGTGATACGAGGAATTCGTATTGAGCAAGTTAAGAGCAAGTTAAGAGTAAGATAGAGTTAGGTGGGATTTCAATTGAGGACTCATATGATGGCTGAGTTGTACAAACCTTTGTATCGGCGAGGGTTTTGTGCTTGCACTCAGTTTATCACATTGATAATCATTGGAATGTTGGTGTCGCGCTATCAATGTATATGTGGCGAAAAGGTGATTCTTTTCTCATGTGTGTATTTGATAGTTAGAAACTATTAAGATTAGTCAAATATTATTAGGATTAGGTGTGGTTCTTAAAACTAATGCATATGGTAAGTTCGTGACTCACAATAATATGGTATGTTTTGGACCCCTCAGCGAATGGACGCCTATGGTCTGACTAGGATAAGTTCTTAAACTCATACTATTGTGGCAAGTTCCTGAACTTCCAATGTGTGGTAAGTTTGATGAACTATACTGGGGATATAGGAGGACTATAAGTTGAAATACAAGAATATTTAGTATAAAGATTGAAATTGATGGAGAAAATTAGATATTCCAAATCTTCTAGCTTTGCTAGATTTTTGAAATTTATTAACTTTGTGTTGATGGTTATACTTTTGATTTTTGAAAAAAAATGTTGGGTCACATTAGTGAACCAGAGAATTTTTTAAAACAGTGCTATTATTCGCGTATCTATGCTGTTTGTTTCGGCTAGATAAAAAAAATAATTTTTAAATTTTAAAAATATATTTTAATTATATGTATCTGGTGATATGATAAATGATGAAGTCATCAATGCAATGGAACCTGGTGTTGGATGTGATCATATGATCGTCAGCCCACTATGGTGAGATGTAGTATGACAACGTCATAATCATGACGCCATAAAAAGATTTTTAAGATTTCGCTAAGATATGAGAATATATATATATATATATATATATATATATATATATATATGTATATGTATATGTATATGTATATTTCGATTGATGTCCGAATTGTTATAGAAGTCTATGCTATTTGATTCAGCTAGACGAATATTGAAAGATGTTCATGAAATTCAAGCGTTTCTTAAGAAGTTATGCCAAACCAAATTGTTTTAGTGCGGATTCAGATGTTGAAAAGCTGAGATGAACAACCCTGTAAAAGGGGACATGTTATTGGAGACAATGGTTTCGAAAGTAACGCGTATAATCGTTACGAAGTTAAGATGTAATACTTTGTGCACGACGTAGGGGTACGATAGGCTGATCACCTAAAGTACTTGCAGAGAGTGTTTTCAGTCTGTATGATTGCTAAACATTTTGTTAATGACGGTTTACAGTGGTGATGCACTGTTAAACCTGGGGAGGAGTTTAAGGTCCGTATAGTCTTATGACTGTTAAATGTTCAAGTTGAGATACTTGATAACCTATGGATGTAGTTTAAGGTCTTATGACCCCTCAACATGATTTAGAATCTTTTAAATTCTTGGTATTTATATCGCTTCCCAATTATTGAGCAATTATGGAAGATTCTTGTTATTCTGAAAGGTGAAAGTGGAAAGGATGAGAAAATTAAGCAAAACAAAATAATTTCAAGAAAGAAATGAAATTCCAGAAAGAAGAGAAATATGAAACTCTTAGAAGAGGAAGAGGTGAGGAATATGAAGATTTTACAAAGATCCTTAGAGAAAGAATTTGGTTGCAGAACCTAATGAATAAATAGATATCAACATAAAAAACCTATTTTGATAAATGGAAAGAATGAATATTAGTAAGTCAAAAATTTCGAGGACGAAATTCTTAGAAGAAGGGGTGAATGTAATGTCCCGAGAGTTTGAGAATATAGTATATGATAATGATCCTTAGAGAATGATAATGAAAGGGTCAAAAAATATGTAATACTCAAATATAATTGAGTCTAAGTAAATGTTATGAAATAAAACTTACAAGAATTTGTTATGAAGAATGGTGGTCGTGGTAATAAATAAAACCTCTATTAAGGTGATGTGTTGATGATATTCAACGATAAATTTTGAAAAAAAAAGGATTTGGTGAAAACCGAGTAAGGGAGATTTCATTCCGATGACAGAATCCTTGTAAGGGAGGAAGGATGTGACAACCCGAATTTTTATAAGTTATTAAAATAAGAATTTAATAATTAAAATTCTTATTATGAGATATTTTGAGTTTGAGTATGTATATATACGTGCTACATATTTTGAAATATGTGATCTGGTGTGAAGAGAAATATATATTCATATATTGGAAAAGTGAGGTTTAATAGTTAATTTAACTATTGAAGAAATTAAATGAATTTGGTAATTATTTTAAATATTTATTGAATTAAATAAATATTTTAAATAATTTATTTATTGAGAAAAATAAATAATTTATGAAATTGTGGTATAATAATTTAGTTACGTGTGTATGATAATTAAATTAAAACAAAGGTAAATTTTATTCTTTAAAGATTTAATTTAATGAATTAATTAAATTAAATGAGTTGTTTAATATGAAAGAAAATAAGTATATTAAATAAAGTAATGTTTAAGTCTAATTTATTAATTAAATTAGATACATGTAATTATTTATTAAGTATAAGTATAATTATAATAAAATTATAATTATTATTATTATAAATTATTTAAATTAACTAAAGGTGTGACACATGAAACTATATAATATAATATTATTAAAATAATCCAGTTTGGGGGAAATTGTGTGTGGCCAAACAAGGCCTTGTGGCCTTTGGTCAAATTTAACTGACAAAGACGTATTATTTTATAACTAAAGTATACGTGGGTAAGCCATATCAGTTTTTTTGTTTCGCGTTTTTTCTGAGGATAACTAAGACAGAGTGTGACGCTCCCAAAATATGTATACATCACCCATTCTGAGTCACCAAATACATGGTACAGAAATAAATACAACTTCAGTAATACAATTGTCGTGCAGAATACGACAACACATATACTGTGAGTTTGAATATAAATATTGTCTACTATAGAGTATACAAACTCAAAAGAAGTCCTCATTACAATTATCACACTATTTTACAAAATAGTGAGGACTACTAATGCAACCATCTGGACCGTCAATCTATTCTCCGACTAGTCCTAGCTATATTCTCATTTCCTGAAGAGAACAGTGAAAGAAAGGGTGAGCTCAACTAGCCCAGTAAAAAATATTATGACTAAGATAATGTACAACAAATTATCATTAGTCTTCAACAGGAAAAAATCTGATAAAATATAATAGACAACAAGTTTTAGATCAACAACTGCAGCTGAAAAAGCAATCCATTAGAAGAGTCAAGTAGAGCATAAAATCTACTATCTTCTATGATTTAAAAGATTTATCATCAATTTTATTGCTGAGATTCAGCTTAATAAATAATCCACATCATTGAATCATCCCTACACTACGGGCCAAAGATAATCGTGTTTTCATCAACGGTCATGATCATGCCATAAAATAATTCATCTTTGCACCTTTGGCCGAAGAGAATCCATGGCCATAATCATACCAAAAATTATCCATCAATGCACTACGGGCCAATGATGACTTTTACCATATCATTTGTAACATTACGGTCATGATTATACCGAATAATCCTTGATCATAATCATACCAAGTCCATCTATGCACTACAGGCCACAGATGACTTTCAACAGAATATAAACATGAGGATGATGACAATGATATAATAATTCAATTAAACAAATTCAAGGATAAATTTTAAAGATTTATAATTTAATTTATCCAGAAATCAATAACGTCCAAATTGTCAACATGATACTACTTTGTGGAGTAAAATTCAAGAATAATACTCAGTTGATCATGTTCATCTCAACACCTGTTCATCTTTGCACTACGGGCCAAAGATATTCATCAGGTAATCATTCATCTTTGCACTACAGGCCAAAGATATTCAGTAACATCATCATTTAGGACTGAGGATGTTGAAAAATATCTTAAAAAAAACAAACCCAGTGAGACAGAAGGACAAATATTAGGGATTCGTATTACAGTTTATCCAAGTGCAATAATACTCCATAACAACCAATTGTGAAGTAGAATTCAAAAATAAAGATCAAAACATAGATACAATCAAAGATAGTAACCATAATAGCCATCTTGGATAAAAAGAAGAAAATTTTATTTTTCGGTGAATAGTGCCGTATTCGTGAATAGTGTCGTATACGTGAATAGTGCCGTATACGTGAATAGTAATCCCGACACAAAAAGTTCTAAATTTGATAAAAAGTTCAAACCAATATTTCGGCATAATGATATTGAAAGAAGTAATATCATTTACGAAAAAAATAACATCCCTTACCTCAGAATAACCGTACTTCCGACTGAATTTCGAATATAGTACTGACAAAAACTTGCACTGAATAACAACTCTCAAAGTATCAAAATACTCACAAAATATGCTCGAGAATATAGAGAGAGAAAGAGAGAAAACTTATGAATTCTGGTTTGATTTTCAATTCTAACTTAACCCTCTATTTATAGGAAAATATTAGCACGCCGAAGCATACTTGACCTGCAACCTGATGGCTTTACCTGCTACTATTGCCACCCACCATATTTGAAATAAAATTCAGCACATTTCTTCACCAACCACAAGTGGGGCCCACTCAATTCTAGAATTTTCCACCAAAATCATTTATAAACCTAATTTTCGAATCAGTCACCTCTTAAAATTCATAACAAATCATACGTTCATTTTTAACGATTCAAAATTTGTGGACCTATACTCAACTTATATATGTATAACATATCCAAAAATCACAACGATCCAACGATCAGATTAAAAATTATAACTCACGCAATATATCTGAAAAATACTGATTTGATTTTTAATACCTCCATTCCGACAGAAATACTGATAAAACACCTCAACATTAATTCCTTCAATAATAACCACATAAATAAATCCATCATTTATATCCACATCAAATAAATATGTTCTTATCATATAAATTAATAATTAATTATTTACAAATAATATTACAGAATCACAATTATGACAACCAGGTCGTTCCCAGAAAAGAGGGGGCTTTCTGATAAGGATTTTTCCTTACTGGCACGCAATTAGATGACCAAACCTCTCCTTAGACAGAACTTTCTAGACATTACCAATAATGCTATCTAATAATATTATTCAAATAATATGAATTATTGATCTGATAATGGGAAATATTATGCAGTAACAATTATTGAAACAACAATAATATAAAATATCAACGTAGTAATTATTGAATCAATAAAATAAAATATTAAACAGTAACTACTGTAACAATTATTGAGTAGTGCCTTCTTACGTAAGAATTAATAAATCGAAAATACTGTTCAAAACCGTGTGCTACTGTGCAACTATGCGTATTACTGTATTTTAACCACCGGATATTTCAACATTGTTAACGGTAACAACTACGTCGTTATTTATAAAAACTCAATTTTGTCGTTATCTTCATCCGACCATTTTTTGTTATGGGGCCCACAAATAGTTGTGTCGTCGTACGAATATTCTTCGACAGAAAGAATATTCCACGACCAAACGAATATTCTCCGACAACAATGAGTATTTTATAACCACTTGTTTATTTTGCTAAATTTGCACATTTTACCCATAACCAAAATATTATATCAAATTAACACCTTATTATTCACAATAATAATTAGAGGAAATTTGATTTTATTCATTAATAAGTTGGAGTCTTACACAGAGAGTGGGAGAGAAGAAAGAAATCACAGTAGATTTTGAGAGAGGCTTTTCTGAGGTTATCAAGAAGAGGAAGAAGGATTGCTAAAGCTTGTGACCATCTTGTAAATGAATCAAGCATTGAAGGTATAAAAACCTAAGTTTATATTCTAGATTTTTTAATATTGGATTGTGTGAATTTGATATTATAACTGTTAAATTAATTTATGTAATCAATTGGTTGTTATCTATACATGATTGTAGTAAGAGAGTTCATGGAAAATGGGTTTGAAGAAGAAAAGTAAATATTAGTGTGTATTCATATGATATAGCTTAAGAAAGTACGAAATTTTATGTCCAATATGTGTTATAATTTGTAAATTGGTATTGGATTATATTAGTATGTGAAGAAACGAAAACGACGTAGTTTGAATCATGTCAACTGGTTAAGAAACGAAGTTGTAGCGATTGAATTCACTAAATATGTTTAAAACATGAAAATATAGCATGAACACTGAATTGGAACCCTTAAAATGGTTTGTTAATATTTTTGAAGTGTTATAATTATTCTCTAGATGAGTAGCTAAGAGTTTAACGAGTCCAACGAATCGAAAACCAACTAATTCGGACTTAGAATGAGAAAGTTATGTCAAAAACTGTAATTTGTGCGAAGCCACGCGCGGGCACGCGGGCGCGCAGCTGGGGCTGGACAATGGTGCAGGTGCTTTGGAATGGTGAGGAAAAGGGGCGCGGCCGCGTCCAATATGTGCTAGCTGTGGCTGCTTTGACCTGTCTTGGTAAAACGTCCATAACATTTTCATACGAACTCTGATTGAGGTGATTCAAGATGATCCGGAATGAGGACAAATAGACCTACAACTTTTATTTTTGAAGTTTGTCAATTTGAGATCTGTAACAGTAGTCAAAATGGTCATCTTTAGGACTGTTGTGTTTTCGGGGGCAATCGGAGGGCTTCGGGCATGCACATATGCTAGTATAGTGCTTCTGACGATAAAAGATGTTATTCTAAGTTGTAGAATATGAATGTTAGTAAATATAATAATGCTTAACATTAATAAATGATGTATTAGATAAGTTGTATAAGCATACTAAGCATACATAAGAGAGACAAATCGGGCGTGTGACGAATGAACGTCGAAATGCCGTAACAAATGTTAATGAACGTAAAGAGTGTTTTAAGTCAAATGAAATGAATATTATAAGATATGAAATGGGTTTAATATAAATCCAATAATGATTCCTAGCAATACTTAAACACTTGAACGAATTTCGAGTATGAAATATAGTGAGATATAAGTCGAAAGTTAACACAATCAAATTGAACATTGTGTATTGATTAATAAGAAGGGTTATGGGAGGTAGAGTAAAGTTTACATTACAACTATTATATGTTGCTATGTGACTAATATTTGATGTGTATAATTATATAATTGTGTAGGGCACATGAAGTGCAGATAACTGTAAGCTGGTAAACTGTTATTGGTAAACAACGATCAAGGCAAGTCTTTCAGTTTCTATTTGCTATGTGAACTTGATGATTAACTGTTTTAAATCTCTATTGCAAAGAGCATAATGTGTTATATATATGTTGAAAGTATGAAACGTTAAAGTCAATTTATGACTACGTTGATTGAGTATTGAATGTTGATTAAGTAAGGAACTCAATCTTTATACTTGTTATATGAACTGCGTCATGTATTTTATGTTAGTCCAATAATTATGAGATAAATGTTGAGCATGTTATTATGTGCTACGTGATGCATGAAAACTGTTAGATTTTACTGCGCTGCCGAGCTCAACCTTGTAAATAATCATTTTTGCAGGTAAGGGATTGAAGGTAACACTATGTGGTACTTGAAAGACATGAATCAGATGTAATACACAAAGATTATTATTTTAGCTAAAGTTGTTATTTCTTTAAACCATGATTAAGGTTCATGAGATGTACTCAATGTTTTATGTATGTATATTTTATGTTAAGTTGTAAAGTTAAAGTTTGAACCGTCCGATGTATAAAGGATATCGATTGGATATATAAGTATATATATATATATATATTAACTTTGATGAAGCGAATCATAAGTTAAACTTGATTCAGAGATATGTAAATGATAAAGGTTTTGATTCAGGGAATTAAAGTAAGATGACAGAAAAGTTTTAATTATTCGCATTTTATTAAGTTTAACATTGAATAATGATGTAAAATCAGAAGTTAGACGTATTATTAACGACCGAAGTCGATAATTAAATTGTTTGAATTTTGGGGACGTTACAATTTTGCCCTCGAATTTTACGTACGTACCTGGTATGTCGAAGAGATGAGGATACCTCGTCAGATTCTGACTCTTGAGGTATAACCTTTGAGCATAGAATATATTCATTCCTATCCAACATTTTAACAGGTATCTCCTCATACGTTAAATCTTCTGCTATCTCGTCTAGTTCTAATTCAATAATGTGGTTCGGGTCGTCCACATATTTACATAACATAGATATGTAAAAATCGTTATGAACACGAGACATACTTGGCGGTAAAGCGAGTTTATAGGCCACAGTTCCTACTCGATCGAGGATTTTGAATGACCCAATTAAATTGAGGGTTGAGATTTACTATCTTCGTCGATTCTTGCTTCTAGAATAATGCCATCTTGAACCTTCTTCTTCACATTCATCAACTCCGGGTGTGTAGCTTGAGCGGCTTTAACTTTATCGATTAACGTCGATTCTACTCGTATTATTTGACATCATCACGTGGGTCCCTAGAGTCTTTAACTCTATCTCTATCATTTGTAAGTCATATAAAATGGGTCTTTGTGTTAACAACATTACAATCGTAAATGCATACGATCTTCTAGTCAATGCATTAGCTACCACGTTCGCTTTTTCCAAGATAATATTGAATGGTATGGTCGTAATCTTCAACAGCTAGAGCCAACGTCTTTGGTGCATGTTACGTTTGTTTTGGTGAAGAAATATTTGAGGGTTTTAGAAATGGTTTTTATACTTGGGTCAATATAAAATTCGATTTCACGCTCTGGGGTAGGCCAGGAAATCTTCAGGGAATACGTTAGGAAATTTATTAACGATAGAACTATCATTCAAAACTGTGACTCTCATCCAAGACTTGGAGAGCATGTCACATTGATACCTATCAACTTGCCACCGTTATTCATGGCGTCTCCTACGGAGAGTCTGGCTTCGGTGCATTCCAAAGCTTGGAAGTCACCAAAGAAAGGCTCGGGACTCTTTACTTTTGGCTTAATATGATAATAATTGACTTTAGTAGTTTGGTTACTCAAATTCTCATAACAGGTTGGTTAGGAAGGCTAACAACCTTACGAAAACATTCAATTTTAGCACGATGAGTAGTTAACCAGTCGATTCCTAAAATCACATCAAAGACAAGTATTTTCAAACAGATGAGATCGACAGGTAACGCGAGGGTGACGATTTGAATCAAATAAGATTTATAAACAATGGATGTAACAAAGGTTTCTCTCAATGGAGTTTCAATAGATAAGTCAAAGTCTAATTTATCTGGAGTTAAATTTAAACGTTAAGTGCAAGTAGGAGAAATAAAACAGTAGGTAAAACCGTATCGAATAAGGTATAGACTTCATAAGCATTTATGATTAACTTACCCGTGATAACTTCGTTCGGGTTCCTCGACAAATGCTCTCACTTAAACTACCGGCTTTAACTTATCTGGGACAGCCTTTGGCGTCACCATCCCAGCTAGACTTGACTTCACTACACGACAAAATCGAGCCAGGTGACCTTATCTTCCGTAATTGTAACACGCTTTGGACTGCATCGTACAGTTTGGACTGATGTGTCCTTCCCCTCCGCATTTAAAATATACGATCGGTGGTCGTTCTCCTTCCTTGAAAATGGGTGCTGGTGCTGCTGTCTTTCCATCATTGATGAACCTTATCTTCTTGAAATTGTTCTCACCTATTTCACCTTTCCTATTATTTTGTCAATGATTACCACCGAAGTGGTTACCATTTCTTGCCTGATAATTTCCTTCACGATGGTTATCGTTGTTTTGATGGCCGTTGCCACCGATACGATTATTATCGTGTTGTTGGTAGTTGCCTTTTGGTTGGGCTGACTCATTATCGCGCTCCAATAACTGAGCCCTATTCACAACATCGGAATATAAACAAAGTTTGTGAGAAATGAGGTATTGACGTATTTCGGGTTTCAAACCTCTTAGGAATATCCGCATCATACGCTCCTCATTATCTACCAAATGGGATGCAAATCAAGACAACTCGACAAACTTAGCCTCATATTGCGATATGGTCATATTGTTTTGCTCCAGCTTGATGAATTCAACCTCCTTCATGTGACGAATACTTTCGGGAAAGTACTTGTCGTTGAACAATTCTTGGAACTTCTCCCAAGACATTTTGAGTGCGGCAGGCTGAGTACGTTTTACTGATTCCCACCTGTAATCTGCCTCTCCTCTCAACATGAAGGTGAAAAAGGGAACCTTGTGCTCCTCGGAGCATCCCAAGACATCAAATATCTTGGTGATCTACTTTATCCATATCTCTATCTTAAGTGATTTTGGCTCTCCCAAAAACTCCGGTGGTCCCAGCTCCTTGAACTGCTTAGCAATGACCATCCGAGAGTTATCAGTGTTTCCACCTGCATTTTGAACAGGTGTCTCTCTCGTTTGGGTTTTCATAAATTCTAGAAAACTTCTAAACATACCATTGTTCGTCATTTGGTCGGTGTTGTTGTTTACACGAGGATTGTGACGCCCCCAAATCCGTGTAACATCGATTATAGGACGTGGTGCTTATAATAACCCGAATTTTTAGAAAATATTAAAATAAGAATTTAGTAAATAAAATTCTTAAAGCATGAGATGGGTTCGAACAAGAATATATAAATGTGTTATGACTTATGTGGTATTGTGTTACATAGGGTAATATGAGCTATGTAATGAGTAATGTTGTGTTTAATAAATATATATCATTATTATATATTTTTTTATAAATTGTAGAGATGAATTAGTAAGAAAATGGATAAAATTTATCTATTGATATTAAATAATTTATTTGAAATTATTTTAGTAAGTTGGTGACGTTAAATATCTTTGATAATCACCAATTTCTTGAGTATTTGTACGAATACGTATCAAGTCTAAGGTAGTGCAACCGTATTCTTTAATGGTGGATGTATAAGAGCTGGGCTAAACAATTCCTTCAGAGAGCGGAGGTATATACGAATTAGTACCGATCTAACTCACTTTGAAAACAGTGTAGACGAGACGGAAACTAATTTGTTGCTTGTTTGTGGAAAACCACTCAGTGTACTATATTGAATACTATTAAAGGCTCGACATGTGCTAGGTTTAGACTGATATATATGCACATTGTTGACGAGAGTAGATAATCGTTATACCTTTAAAGTGGTTAGAGAATTATTAAGTAATTCGATACACGACGAGAAGTGAAGATGAAAGGAATGTATGTATGTGTTATATATTCAATTGTTGTGTTGTTGGTGGTATGAAACCGTAAAGGAGACGTATAGTTGGTTAAACTAATAAGGGAGATAGAGTTTTAAAACTCGAAGTGTGATCCTTAAATTGTTAAGGAAAATAGTAACCGATGATGTGGAATCAAAGAGGGTATTGATGTTAGACGAGTTAATACTTAAGGAGGATGTGTAAAGTATTTAGAAACGTATGTTTTAGTTCTGCTGATGTAGAACTTGTCTGCTTTTGATTTTGGTATGGCGCAGCTGCGCCATTTCCAAGCTTGTGACCAGCGCAGCTGCGCCGGTCTGTAGAAAACTCTGAGTCAGTTTATGGAAATGTGATTTGCAAGCCATGCATACTAATAACTCTTGTAAGGTCATGAATGGTGACTAAGTATTCATGAAGAAATTTAGTTAGCAAAACATGACTTGAATAAAGATTTAATTAATTAACCTGGATTAAAAATGGTTAATTAAGCGATATTATAGAATATTATATTCTATTAATTAGAGGAATGCATAATAATTATTGAAAAGAAATGTCTAATATTAATTAGTTATTGTGTGGGTTGAAAGTACCCAACTGAATGATATTTAGCCCAATTAAAATATTAATGTGGGTATAATAATTAAATAATATTACTATGGGTAATATAGAAAATGTGAGCATTAGTGATATATAATAACTACGACTTAAGAATACGTGAAGTGTGATATTTAATTAGGACTAATGATATAAGGAACCAAGTGGTACAGTGAAAACATATGTAGTGGTAATACATAAATAATTAAATATCTATGTAATCTAAAAACTGAGAAAGAAATTAAATGTTTGAATAAACATTAATATTAAATAAAGTTATAATGTGGTTATGTGAGTAATAGAAATAGTTATGGAGACTACCCAGGCAATAATGCCTAACTACGTTGCTTTAATGCGTGTATTTAATGTACATGAACTATATAATGTGAGTATATATTTAATCTCTAAATTCCTAATGTGGTAACAATTGTACATTAAGATTACATTATGGGAATTAAATAAATCAAACCAAGCCTAGATAACAAGATTTTTGAGATTTTTTTTCTTGTCCCAAATTGAGTGGCACAAAGGTACATGAACAGTGGGCTAAAACTAAGTTATGTATTGTCCAAGTGGCTATGGAATAGGTGATCATTGCTAGCAATATGGCTGGTATGGGGTTGTTGAACAACTCTTTAGTGACCAATGTTTTCTCCCATTACACATGAACTCTAACTTTAGTGCAATAGCAATGTCCAGTTCATATTTCCTCTATAAATACAAGCTTGGGTTAAGATTTTTTATGTTGCTTGGAGTTGTCTGAGAATTTCTTAGTGTAAGATTGAGAGCATACAAGTGTTCTAAGAGCTTAAGAGTTCAATTAGTAGCAAGTCCATTCATATTGCAGAGGTATAATTCCATTCAATGCTTTCCATTTTCGGTTTTTGTAAACAGAGTTCTTGAACTCTTAAAATTCAAATTCTTCAATTCATGGAATTGGATGTTAATGAGGTTGGGTATGGGTTATATAGTTGTTATATGACCATATAAGTATGTTTCAACTGTAATAGGAATGTTTAGAATCAATTTCGTGAGTAATTTTTGTGTTTGGGCTAAACAGTTGCCGAAGTTTACTGTTCCTGGCTCGAACCAGGTACGGCGCAGCTGCGCCATATTAACACTAAGGTGCAGCGCAGCTGCGCCGATTACTGAGATCAGTTTTGAGCTTCTGTTTTGCAATCTGTTATAGTTCTATGACTTATAATAACATGCAAGCATGTGTAAGGGGTATATACAAGTATATTAACTCAATGTGAGCATGTTTTACTAGATTAGCATGATTAACGAAAGTGTGTAGCTTAAAATGAATTTGAGAACTTTAGAAAACAAATCTTGTGGAAACTTATGTTTTACAAGTTTTGAACTTACTGATTGATAAACATGATTGATTCCATATGTAAATGAGCGTGATACAATGTTTATGGTGTTCGTATCCATAACTGAACTTGTTAAGTCTTGTGTTAGAGAAATTTTCAAGTATAATAAGCTAATAGACATGAATGCTACAAGATATAGATTCGAAATTTGAAAAGATGTTAACGTGACTGATTTTTCACATAAATGAGCATGCTTAGTGTACATAGTTCCTTTGTTCATAATCAAACTTGTTAGACCTTGTGTGAAAGAAGTTTTTAAGAAAACTTTATATAAAAGAACTAAGATGCATAAATGCTACTTGATATACATTCTAATCTTGCGAGCATGTTAACATGACTTGACTACATATGAATAGAGCCTTAAAGTTGTCTTGTATATGTTGAATGACATTGTTCAAGTTTAAAGTGGTTTCAAAAGCAAACTTGAACATATTTTCAAAAATTTAGTTGCATCACATGGACATCTAGATTCCTAAGGATTTATAAGTCATGTTATGTCTATAATATCCCTAGATATGATTTATATGTGCTATATTGCATCATTCATGAAAAATGATTTCAAAGGCAACCTCGAGCATGTTTTTGAACTTAAGTTGCATTATATATGAGTATTTAGATTTTAAAGGCTTGAGATGTCATGTTATGTTTCATTATGTCTCTAAACATAAGTTGTATATGTTAAACATAATGGAAGTAAACCAAGCACGAGGTTAAAGCATGTTTTAAAGTGTTAAACGATGTTAGCTATGAGTAAAAGATATGAATATGTATGAGCACGTGTAGTACAGATTATGTGACCTCTTTATGAGAACATAAGGCTAAGTAGTACACCTAGTGATTTCATAACCCTATTTGGTTTTGATTTCGTGAAAATCCTAAACTAAAGTCCCTAACATATAAGGTTAAACTTGAAGTGGTCATACAAGTATGTAAAGACCTCTAACGTATATGCATGTTAAGTATAAGTGCATATGTGTGTTAAAGTTTGGACTAAAACCAGGAATGCAAAAGCTCAACCTTGGTCTGGCCAGGGGACAGCGCAGCTGCGCCGTCCCTAAGCCTAGACAGGGCGCAGCTGCGCCATCCAGCAGTCATGAATAGTTTCTATTTTTGAAATGAAGTTCGAGGCATGCTTATACGATTTCTTTAACTGGTAATATGTGACCAACATGCTATGTAATATGTTGGAAGCATGATAGGTGATAGAGATGAATGATAGTTAGGACTTTCAAAAGTTAAGTCCAAAGGAATACTTTCAAGATATTAAGCAATGATATGTTGTTTGGATTTGTAATGTCTTACAAACTGAATTGTGCTATGAATATCTAGTATAGGTGATGTTGTATGAAGTTACGACTAAGTTAGACGTTTATGTATACGTTTGAACTTACCTATACGAGTTTTAAATGCGTCGATCACGTAGAGAGTCAAGTGTGTGATAGATATATACTGATGTTAATGTCATGTCCGAATGGTTAAGGTATACCTATACGGACCTAGCTATTCTGAGAATGTGATAAGAAAGTGAAGTGTAGGTTTTACGAACCTAGTTAGGAAACAATGTAACATTGTTATTATATTGATAATGAATGAAATATGTTACTGATGGATATGAATCCATGATTATATAACTGTGTAGGAATACACGAAGTGCAGATAAGCGTTAAGTAGTTAAGTCGTAGTTCATAAACTACGAATAAGGCAAGTCTTTCAGTTCCTATTTGATATATGAAATCTATAACTGTTAATTGAGCTATATTATGCCATGAGAATGTTGATGTATATATATGAAATGCATATTAGATATGTATGACATGTGAAAGTTGATCCTTAATGATATGTTTGTGATACAAATCTCTATGCCTGTTATGTGAGAAGTAACATGCATAGTAAATATTAATGGATTATGAATGCATGTGCTGAGTATACTATTATATGCTATGTGCTGCATGAAAACTATTAGAATTGCTGGGCTATCGAGCTCACCCTTGCAAATAACCACTTTTGCCAGTTAAGGACACACGGTAAAGATTACGTGCTACTTGATTGATAGAGATCAATAGAATCAAAGGAGATTGATTCATTTGTTTAATTAAATATATGCTCTTGAACCATGTTTAGGTTATAGTAGATATACTTGATAATAGTTTACGATGTGTAATATATGTTAGCTTGTAAAGTTATACTAGACGGTACATAGAGGAATTCGAATCGAGATGTAAAAATTTATACAGTAATTCGAATAGAATGAATCATAACATAATTTGATTCAAGGGTATGTAATTGATTCAAGTTAAGATATTAATAAAAGAATTATTTTCAAAGGAGATTGAAAAAGTTTAAATTATTTCGCATTTTTATAACATCGAATGTGATGTGATACAGGAATAGTAAATGATCAAGATTAGAAACTTATAAAAGTTTGGGGTCATTACATAGATCCTGAAAATGGAAATAATTTATATTCTAAATTGTAATAAGTAAAGTTATATTCATTAAGTTATGAATAAGTGATATAAATAGTTTGACGATAGTAGTATCGTGGCGGACCGGATTCGGGGTTCGAAAGGACCCAGATTTGGGGGCGTCACAGTGCTCACGGTACAACATACATCATCATCTATCTAAGTAAACTCCAACAACAACAATAATAATAATATTAACTATTACATACTTATTCAAAATAAAATCCCAAGTCTTTACATGAACCTTTAATAAACTGAAACTTAAACTTAGCGTTTATCGCTACATTACATCACATGCAGAAATAAATAAACTTATTACAAAAGTAACTAGCATCAGTTCATCTTAGTCTTTCCCTTGTCCTTGCCCGAGCTCTCAACCTTCTCTATCTTAATTGAAAGGTTTAAGCAATAATGAGCACAAATTGCCCAGCAAGTATATAAAATAGTTTGAAAGCATATATTAGAAGTAAAAGCATCTGTATGGCTATATCTCAACAGTTGAAAGGATTATCAAGTGTTAAACATGAATCTCAAGAATAGGAGTTTAAGAATTCTCAATATCATACTAAGGGGTGTAAGATACCCTGAACATTACTTTATTTCATCAAAAACCATTAGACGGTTTAACATTCAAATAGATTGTAAACGATCTCTGCAAGTACTCCAGGTGATCAGCCTATTGTACCCTACATTGTGCACAAGTATAAAACTTAACTGCATAAGCATAAATGGGACTATATGCCCGACATCTGTTGGCCCAATTATTCGGGTTGTTCATCTTAGTATTCAAGCGAGACCGCACCAAAGTAATTTGGATTGGTAAACATTAAATAGTTTCAAAGGATTTGGATTGTTCAAAGGTTATATCACTTATCATCAATAAAATCTAGCCGAAACAAAAAGCTAGAAAGCATACTTGGAAACAGTTCATTAAAGAAATATAACTTTAAATTATAGCAATTGTAATACTAACGGAGTAATCATCAATAACGCTTGCAAGGAAATTACCTTTATATATAACTTTACAACAAAGGAACTTGTACGAAAAGTAAATAGCACAAGTCCGATACTTACTCTCACTGCAACAACAATGAGTAAAGATTGAGTAATTGCTCAATAGAAACTTAAGGTTAGGAAACTTGTCTGATACATCTTCTACAATTTACCGCTATCTACTAGCCATTCACGTAACCTATTCACATGTGTCACGTTAAGCAATTAGATTCTCGAACACCACTTCGAAGTGTAATGGTTCCCTTTTATTTTAATAAGATGATTAAACTCACACGTATTCAAATACAATTCAATTACATAACATGTTGCTTCATATAGGCCACGTGGTTCAATAAAAGAATCTGGGAAACATAAATTTTTGACATATTTCGGACCCAAACCTCCATCAAAAATCTGCATAAAACATGCTTAAGGGTCTCAAGTCAGAAAACCTTATTTTCCATATTTTTGACATCATATATTTAATTAAACTCATTTATCCATATAACATCATTTATATGAAAAATACCAAATCAGTCACAACAATATTTCTTTTCTGGGATTTTGCAGAATATAGTCCCACATTGAACATATATTTTTCCCGAAATTTTTAAAATTCATCTACTATTTTTAAATAGTCCATAATAACCAAATATTCTCAGATTCTTCATAAATTGAGATTAACTCCAACAATTCTGAACTTTTTAGGGTTAGCTCCTGTTATATACATGTACTTCCAGTAAAAATGTCGTAATATTTGGACTTATACACATAGAGTTATTTGGGTATCTTTTCAAATAGTGTCCTTCGCCGAAAAATTCATAACTCTCAAACCGTATGGCCAAAAATTCTGAAATGTTTACAGGACCTTCATATCTTCTTATATTAACAATCCAAATTTTTTCAGAATTTTTAAAGTACAAAAAGTGGACGAAAATGCCCCCGAGACAGACTGATCCAAAACAATTCTAAGAAAACAGGACATCAAATTTCAACCAAACTACAGAACATCTGACCATGAAACTTGGACACAATATACTTCATATAGCATAGTATTTTACAAAAATATTACATCCCATAAATTAACATGCTAAGAACACAAACCGACTGCCTTGAAAAGCATGCCAGCAGTGGTTCTATACTTAGAAAAATTTTGAAAATTTCTAGAATTCTGCAGATTTTTATTTCCAACATGCATGCTTACAATTTTCATAACTTGCTCAATTTAACTCCTTTTCTTATGAAATTTGGACATGTTGTACGTCATGCTACATACTATTTTATAAAATTATTACATACACTAATCGGGTCATAGAAACCGTGAATCCAAGGCTCCGAAAAACACAAAAATCACATATTCCACTTTTTAACCAACTTTGACAAAAATCATGATTTTGATTCTAGCATGCATGGATTCGATTCCTACTACCCATATCCCATCTACTAACACATATGAACATGTCACAATAAAAAAACTCACTAACTTACCATGATTTGAACAAATTAGCAACTAAGAGGCATTTTATCAAATATATAACATGCATATACAAATTCATTGATTCTAAATGTAATTGAAACATGTTAAACTAGAACTTTTGTTCTTAATCATACATATATCATCCATTAACCATAACATGGCAATCACAAACCAAAACAAACCATCTACTAAGCTTATATATGCATTTTCTAGCTATTTTCCTTGAAAAAATATAAAGGTTCATGAGTTGCTTACTTGATGCGAATTTCTTCTTGTTTAGCTTCTGAAAATCCTCCTCACTTGCTTGTTTAGACTCCCCAAAACTCCAGAATGCTACCACACTATCTATTACTCTCAATTTCTCTCCATGTTTACTCACTTGGTGGAATTTTCTTAAAAGAAAAGAATGTTTGAGTGGTGTGTGTGTGTGTGTGTGTGTGTATATATATATATATATATATATATATATATATATATATATATATATATAGCTTGATAGAGTCTTTTGATTTCCATAACCACCAGCTCCAAATATTAGTTACCAACATTACTTAGCAATACAATAATTTAGTTAATTAATAGGAAGAATGTGGGAGTTAGAGAAAATGAAAGGATATTGGTTTTAAGGAGTAAAATGAAGTACTCCCTCCTTAGTTATTATGTAATATACATATACTCCCTCCCTTGTCTCAATTCGTGAGTCACAAGGGTCCCACCAGCTGCTGACTTGTTTAAATAAAAACATTATAATAATCAATTAATCAATTAATAAATTACTTTGACCATTTTGCCCTTCGTAGCCGAACGTTGCGAAACTTATATCGATTCTTACTAAAGTCGACATTCCGAACGTCATGAGACTATCCGTTTAGTCAAATTCACCTCCGAAAGTCGTAGTTGACTTTTTTCCTCAAAAAAGTCAATCGGTTAACTTTGACCAAAAAGTCGACCATGACACTTTTTCGTGGCTGCAGTCTATCCTGACTAATTTCAACGTTCCAGACTCGAATACGCAGTCCACATCTCTAAATTCCGCTCCAAACTCTAGCTCATTATTTAATACCATCCCACGTAATAAATAGAATTAATTCCCTACTTAATCAATTTAAATAGTTAAATAAAACTAAACCAACCATTTAAATACATCTCATCACATATCTTAAAATAACACATACATGTATAACACATATACATCTAATAAATGAAATCACACAAGAGTTTCACATAAGTTCGTTTATTGATAATTATTAAATTACATCAAAAATCTCGGATATTACATTCACCCTCCCTTATAAGGATTCCGTCCCCTGAATCATTACACATCAGACAAAAATATTAGGGTAGTTTTTCATCATTTTTTCCTCGAGTTCCCACGTAGCCTCTTCGGCGTTGTGGTTCCTCCACACTACCTTAACAGAAGGTATTATCTTATTTCTTAACAATTGTTCTTTTCTATCAATTATCTGTACTGGAACCTCTTCATAGGTTAAGTCCTTTTCAAATTGAATAGGTTCATACTCTATGACATGCTTGTAGTCTTGCTTATAGGGTCATAGGACCAAAACATGGAACACATTATGTATATGTTCTAACTCCGGAGGTAAAGCTATTTCATAAGCTACTTCACCGACTCGCCTCAACAGTTCAAAGGGTCCTATAAATCTGGGACTAAGTTTTCCCTTCTTCCCAAACCTCATTTTCCCTTTCCAAGGTGAAACTTTCAAAAACACATAAATGTCAACGTCGAAGTCTCGTTGTTGCCGATGTTGATCAACATATTTCTTCTGTCGATCCTGAGCCTTCACTAGCCTCGCTCGTATTATTTTGATCACATCTGCAGTTTGCTGCACCAATTCTGGCCCTAGCAATTGCCGTTCTCCCACTTCATCCCAGCACAATGGCGTTCTACAGTTCCTTCCATATAAAGCTTTATAAGGTGGCATACCGATGCTCGCGTGATAACTATTATTGTATACAAATTCCACCAACGGTAGGTGGTCATCCCAGCTCCCTTTGAAATCCATAACACATGCTCTCAGCATGTCCTCTAACGTTTGAATAGTTCTCTCGCTCTGCCCATCTGTTTGAGGATGATACACGGTGCTCAACCTCAGTTGCATTCCCATGCGTTCTTGAAAACTTTTCCAAAAATTTGTTGTGAATCACAGATCACGATTTGACACAATTGATATAGGTACTCCGTGCCTGAAAACGATCTCTTTGATGTAAAGTTTTGCTAACTGATCTAAGGTATATCTGACCTTGATTGGTAAAAAATATGCTCACTTGGTCAATTGATCAACGATCACCCATACTGTATCGTAACCCTTCTGTATAGTTACAAGTCCTACCACGAAGTCCATCGTGATATGCTCCCACTTCCATTCTAGAATTTCTAAAGGTTGAAGTAACCCGCTCGGTTTCTGATGTTCCGCCTTGACTCGCTGGCATGTTAAACACTTGCTGACGCACTCTGCGACTTCTCTCTTCATATTGGGCCACCAATAATGTTGGCGAATATCTTGATACATCTTTGTGCTTCCTGGGTAGATTGAGTAACTTGAGCTTTGAGCTTCCTGTAAGATTTCTTCCTTTAATTCAGACACCACTGGCACCCAAATTCTCTTCTCAAATCTTAATAGTCCATCACCTCCCATACTAAATTTAAGATCTTCTCCATCTGAAATTCTTTTCCTCACCTTCTCGCATTTCTCATCGCTGCCTTGTGCTTCCTTAATTTTGTCCAATAAAGTCGGATAAGCCTCCATTGCGAACAATTTCCCCTCTGTCTCCTTCACACATTCCTCATTGCTGCCTTGTGCTTCCTTGATTTTGTCCAATAGAGTCGGATGAGCCTCTATTGCGAATAATTTCCCCTCTGTCTCCTTCGGAATTTTTATCTTGAGTTCCAATCTAGCCATCTCCTTAATTAACTCCTCTTGAGCTGTTAGCATTGCCAACCTACCACTTCCTTTTCTGCTTAGCGCATCCGCTATCACGTTAGCTTTTCCCGAATGATATAAGATGTCGCAATCGTAATCCTTTATAAGCTTCAACCATCTTCTCTATCTCATATTCAACTCCTTCTACGTGAAGATATACTTCAGACTTTTATGGTCTGTGTATATTTCACACCTTACACCATATAAATAGTGCCTCCATATCTTTAGGGCAAATACTATCACTGCCAATTCCAGGTCATGGGTAGGATATCCCTTCTCGTAATCCTTCAATTAACGTGATGCGTACGTAATAATTTACCATGTTGCATAAGCACACAACTAAGTCCTTTGTGTCATGCTTCACTGAAAATGACGAAGTCATCTGTATCGTTTGGTAAAGACAACACTGGTGCTTCACTCACTCTTTTCATGAGTTCCTTAAAACTCTCTTCACACTTCTCCGTCCAGATAAATTTTACCGACTTCTTCGTTAAATTCGTCAACGTTCCCGCTATCTTTGAAAAATCTTGGAAAACCGTCTGTAATAGCCTGCCAGTCCTAAGAAACTTCTTACTTCTGTCGGTGTCTTTGGTTGTTCCCAATTCTGTACCGCTTCCACCTTCACTGGATCCAGGAAGATTCCGTCCTTATTGATCACGTGACCCAGAAATTGAACTTTCTCCAACCCGAACATGCACTTCCAAAATTTTACGTATAATATCCTTCCTCAACTCCTCCAATACTAACCTTAAGTGTTCAGCATGATCTTCTTGAGTCTTGGAATATATTAGGATATCATCTATGAACACAACTACGAATTTATCTAAGTTGTGACACCTCCAAATCTCGGTACTTGCATGCTAATATAACAAGTTTAGAGTTAAGAAAACTTGCATAATCATAATAACTATCTCAACGAAAGTGCAGAGATGAGAAACTTGTATCATCATGAATAACTAGATACAATGAAGTTACTTAATGGAAATACTTTACTCTATAAAGTATATCATATGAATTTTGCATAACGAAGCTTTAGAATTAGAAAACTTGCTTAATGTAAAAAGATAGGTTTAGAAACTTGCACAATTAAAAAAGTAGAGTTAGAGAACTTGCATAAGTATAACATAACAGTGAAAAGTAACCTTGCTGAATAATAAAGTAGCAAAGGTTAGGGAACTTGCCTCGTGCGTAGGTTAAACAATTACTATTCACGTTCACCCCAAGTCCTACACATACCATATGTATTGACAATACACATTAGTTACACTAACATTACCTTTATGAGTTACTTTATTACTCTTAGTATAGCTACTAACTAAGTTTAAGTTTAAACAGCATCACATCTTTTCATGAACATTACTTTTTAGCTTTATTACAACTACTTAAGTGATCATATCACTGCAACACATGCACATTAACAACTTGATACAACATCCTATTACATGTCTAACATGTTATCATTAAGTTATACTAATACCCAAAGGGTTGCACTTGCATTCGTGCATCCCGACACCCTCCGATTGGCTCCAAATACACAACAGTCCTAAATATGACCATTTTGACCATTCATAACGATTTCAAATTGAAAACCTTAAAGCACAAAAATTATAGGCCTACTCGTCCTCTTTCTGAATCATCTTTAATTACCTCAATCGGAGTTCGTATAAAAAAGTTATGGCCGTTTTACTACAGGAGGTCAAAACTGTCCGACCCAGGCCACTTTTCCAGCGCTGGGGCGCGAACAGTGGCGCCGGGGCGCGAATTCCAGCGCCGGGGTGCGAACATCTGGCCTATTTTTGGCGCTGAAGCGTGAATTTTGACGCTGGGGCGTAAATTTTGACGCTGGGGCGCCGAAACTCACAGAACCAAAAAGAAGAACAGAGCCAAAGCTACTGTCTTAAATTTGTAATAACAATTTGCCCCAAACAACATGTATAACTAATATAAACTACACATAATTGCTAACTATTATCCATATACCAATTTTTAACAATTGAACAACAAATTTAAAGGACTTAAATCACTAAAATAATATTTGGTTAAAACTCAAAACTCTATTGTTGATATCTAAAGTATAGTGAACGAAATTTTCACTGTTATCAACAAAATTTGATTCCTTTAAAATACAAGTATACCAACATCTAACAAATTAATATGTATAGTTCAATTAACATATACAAGGTTCAATTCGCGTATTAGTTCACAATTTTTGTTATCATGAAATCATATGTTCGCATATATATATATATATATATATATATATATATATATATATATATATATATATATATATATATATATATATATACACACACACACACACACACACACACACACACACTAACTGTAACAATTATAACAATAAAAACACATAACATCATAACCAATTCTAGAACATGTTTTACAGATAATTTTTGGTAAAATCCTTAACAAAGTGAATGACTTTCAAGAACACAGACTATCAAATTCACAGTAAGTATATAGCGTGAAACATATATGATTAAATACACATAATTTAAGGTTATAAGCACCTACCTTTTTGTTAATTTTAGAAAACTTTGTTGTTCATTGATAATGATAATCTCAGAGCTTTCCTCTCTCTGTCTCTCTCTCAACTATCTCAGACAAACTTCAAATGTTGATTAGGCTTAAGCCAAAATAGCATATACGTAATATTAACTAAAACCAACGCTTACCTTTAAAACTAAAACGTATAAAACTGACGCTCAACTAATGATCGTATTAATTTAGCAGTTACCCAAAATAATATATATTATATATATTTTATTTATTTAATTAATAATTTAAATTCAAAAGAAATTCAAAAGCCATAAGGCTTTGTTTGGCAAACCATTAAAAATTTAAATAATTAATATACTTACACCTTGTTTGGCAAAACTAAATTAAAATGACTTTAATTTATTTTAATAATTCTTTATCACATAGTTATTTGTCACACTTTATGAAATAATAATTTATTAAAAAAATCACTTAATCACATAACTCAATCCACACAACACATTAATTATTTAACAAATAAATAATTAACTAAAACAACTCAATCAAATTGAACAATTACTTATTCAATAATAAACACATCTAATAAATATTTATATAAATCAATAAATATTTATAACTTACATTTAAAAATATGGAATGTTAAATCATTCCCCTCTTATAAGGATTCTGTCCTCAGAATCACAACTCAAACAACACATTCGTTACATTCTTCCCTACTTATAAAGATTCTGTCCCCAAAATCGAAGACACAGATTAAACAAATAACTCAGGGTACTCTTTTATCATTTTTTCTTCGAGTTCCCACGTTGCTTCTTCAGCATTGTGGTTTCTCCATATCACTTTCATAGAAGGTATCACTTTATTCCTGAGCACTTGTTCTTTCCTGTCGACTATCTGGATAGGAACCTCTTCATAAGACGAATCTTTCTCGAACTGCAACGGTTCGTACTCGATCACGTGATTGTAATCGGGTTTATATGGTCGTAACACCGAAATATGAAAAACATTATGAATGTTTTCCAACTCTGGAGGTAGAGCTACCTCGTAAGCTACCTCTCCAACTTTTCGCAGTACTTTAAAGGGTCCAATAAACCTCGGGCTTAGTTTTCCCTTCTTACCGAAACGAATTTTCCCCTTCCAAGGAGAAACTTTTAGGAATACATAGCTTCCTACGTCAAATGCACGATCTTGCCTGTGTTGATCAGCATACTTCTTCTGTCGGTCTTAAGCTGCTACCAATCTTATCCTGATGAGTTTGATAACCTCAGCAGTTTGTTGCACTAATTCTGGTCCTAGTAGTTGACGTTCACCAACTTCATCCCAGCATAGTGGAGTTCTGCACTTTCTGCCGTATAATGCTTCGTAAGGCGGCATGCCGATGCTCGCGTGATCACTATTATTGTAGTTAAATTCCACCAACGGTAATTGCTCTTCCCAGCTTCCTTTGAAATCTATGACGCATGCTCTCAGCATATCTTCCAATGTCTGGATCGTTCGTTCGCTTTGGCCATCTGTTTGTGGGTGATAAGTCGTACTCATTCGCAATTGAGTTCCCATGCATTCTTGTAGTCTCTTCCAGAAGTTTGACGTGAATCGCGGGTCTCTATCAGACACAATTGACACTGGCACTCCATGTCTCGAAACGATCTCTTTGATGTACAATCTTTCCAACTGATCAAAATTGAACCTAATCTTTATTGGTAAAAAGTGCGCTGATTTTGTCAGTTTGTACACTATCACCCAAATTGCATCACATCCTCTCTGAGTAGCTGGAAGAGCCACCACGAAATCCATCGTGATATGCTCCCATTTCCATTCCGGTATTTCCAACGGTTGAAGTAATCCGCTGGGTCTTTGATGTTCGACTTTTACTCTTTGACATGTCAAACATTTAGCCATGTATTCTGCAACATCCCTTTTCATATTCGGCCACCAAAAATGTCGGCGTAAATCTTGATACATCTTCGTGCTTCCTGGATGAATCAAATATCTTGAGCTATGAGCTTCGGTCAAGATTTCGTTTTTCAGTTCTGGTGTTGCTGGAACCCAGATTCTTCCCTCGTACCGTAGTAATCCTTTGGTATCGACCTTGTATTTCGTATCGCTACTATCAACCATATTCTCTTTTATCTTTCCACGTTCTTCATCTTGTAACTGAGCGTTTTTCACCTTGTCCAGTAAAGTTGGACCTGCTTCTAGCTGAAATTGTCGTTCGTCGGATTCATGTGGAAATTTGATTTCCAGTTCTAACTTTGTCATTGCTGAAATGAGCTCCTCCTGAGTTGTTATCAGCATTAATTTCTCCCGACCTTTCCTACTTAAAGCATCTGCAACCACATTCGCTTTGCCCGGATGATAAAAGATCTCACAATCGTAATCCTTTATCAATTCCATCCATCTCCTCTGACGCATGTTCAGGTCCTTCTGAGTGAAAATATACTTCAGACTTTTGTGGTCTGTGTAGATCTCACATTTTTCTCCATACAGATAGTGGCTCCATATCTTGAGAGCAAATACCACTGCAGCCAATTCTAAATCATGAGTCGGATAACCTTTCTCATAATCCTTCAGTTGTCTTGATGCATAGGCAATAACTTTGTCGTTTTGCATAACAACACAACCCAATCCTTTGTGTGAGGCATCACTATACACCATAAAATTTCTTGTATTATCCGGCAGGGTTAACACAGGTGCCATACTTAGCTTCTTCTTCAAATCTTGGAAGCTCTCTTCACACTTTTCCGTCCAAACGAATTTCACAGCTTTCCGTGTCAAATTTGTTAACGGAGTGGCTATCTTGGAAAAATCTTATATAAATCTTCTATAATAACCGGCCAGCCCCAAGAAACTCCTCACCTCCGAAGGTGTCCTTGGTTGTTCCCAATTGATTACGGCTTCCACTTTCGATGGATCTACTGAAATCCCATCTCTGTCAATCACATGACCTAAAAATTGTACACGATCGAGCCAAAATTCACACTTAGAGAATTTCGCGTACAACTTTTCTTTTCTTAGTGTCTCCAATGTCAGACGTAAATGTTCCACGTGTTCTTCTTGAGTTTTGGAATACACCAGAATGTCGTCGATAAACACCACTACGAACTTGTCTAAGAATGGTTTAAATACCCTGTTCATCAAATCCATGAACGCGGCAGGGGCATTTGTTAAACCAAAAGACATCACCAGAAACTCGTAATGTCCGTACCGAGTTCTGAATGTCGTTCTAGGTATATCCTCCTTTCTTACCTTCCATTGGTGATACCCACTTTTCAAATCTATTTTCGAGAAGTATTTAGCACCCTTCAACTGATCAAACAAGTCATCTATTCTAGGTAACGGATACCTATTCTTAATAGTGACCTTGTTTAACTCCCTATAATCAATGCAAAGACGCATTGATCCGTCCTTCTTCTTCACAAATAATACCGGCGCTCCCCACGGTGACACGCTTGGTTGAATATACTTCTTGTCCAGCAGTTCTTGCAGTTGCACCATGAGTTCCTTCATTTCTACCGGAGCCATTCTGTACGGGGCCTTCGATATCGGTGCAGTTCCTGGCACTAAATCGATTACGAACTCAATCTCTCTATCAGGCGGAAGTCCTGGCAAATCCTCCAGAAATACATCTACGAATTCTCTAACCACTGGTATCTCCTCCAGTTTTACACCCTTCTTCTGAATATCGACTATGTAAGCCAAATAACCCACACAACCTTGACTCAACAACTTCTTGGCCTGCATAATCGTTAGACATTTCATTTGTCTAGGCGATTTGCTACCATGGAAAACTACCTTTGACGGAGTCATAAGGTTTACACACTTCTTGTGACAATTAATTACCGCTCCATATTTGAACAACCAATCCATTCCCAAAATTACATCAAATTCCCCGAGTCTAATCAGAATTAAATCTACCATCAGGATATTCCCTTTAATGTTTACTCTACAGTTCTTGTATACAAACCTAACAGGAATCACCTCCCTATTCACAATTTCTATGTTCAAAGGGAAATTCAGTTCTTCTCTAGGCAATTCTAACCTCTTAGCAAATTCATCAGATATAAACGAACAAGTAGCATCCGAATCAAATAATACATAAGCATTAATATCGTTGATTGGGATAATACCTGACACCACATCTTTTGATTGCACAGCATCTTGCATAGTCATGTTGAAAGTTCTGGCTGTGGGTTTGTTTGACGCTGTAGGTCCATCAATGGCCCAAGTACCTCCACTGCTGCCTCCCTTACTTCTTACTGTTTCTCTGACCTTCTTTTGAGGGCATTCATGAGCGAAATGATCCTTGGATCCACATGTGAAACAGACATTCTTCTTGGGTTGGGTGCAATTTGAGACGATGTGACCCTCCTGGTCACAGTTGTAACATGCACGTTTCCTCATCAAGCACACACCCTTATGAAACCTCCCGGATGTAGCACATGCTTCAAACTTCCTAAACTATTGGTTACTCTGCCGGTTTCCAGTACCCCCGTTTCCGTTCCACTTCCTCTTCAAGTTGTTGTTGTTATTGCCATTTCCATTGCCTCCGCTACCATTCTTCACTTCCACCTCATTCTTCTTTTTCTTCTACTCTTGATTGAATTTTGTCACTGCCTCGCCTCCACCTTCAGCGAGTATAGCCTTCTCCATCATTGCTGCAAATATCTTCAACTGGAACAGGGAAACCCTACTGTACAGCCAGGGCTTCAATCCCTGTTCGAACCTCTTTGCCTTACGCTCGTCTGTGCTGACTTGATATGGCGCAAACCTCGCCAATTCGTTGAATTTCACGGCATACTCAGACACCGTCATCGCTCCCTCCTTCAGTTCCAAAAACTGAACCTCTAACTGACTCTTAGAACTCTCTGGGAAGTAGGTCTCAAAGAATAACTCCTTAAACCTATCCCAAGTCATCACTCCTGGTCCTTCCTGGGTTTTATTGGCCTGTCACCAATAACTAGCGTCTGCTTTCAACATGAATGTTGCAAAAGCAGCCTTCTGTTCATCCCCTACCCTAGCGACTTTAAATATCTTCTCAATCTCCATAATCCAGGTCTGTGCCTCGACCTGATTCATTGACGCACGAAATTCAGGTGGTTCGACCGCCTTAAACTCCTTAAACGTTGTGCCTTGGTTTTGAGGTTGATTCTACAATGCTCCTGTTAGTAATGTCACTAGTTGTTGGACGGAATTATCCTCAACATCGTTATTGTTAGTTCTCGCATTGGTTCTCTGACGGGGTGGTTCACGTCTGGGAGGCATTTTTTGTTAGAAAAAAAACATCTATTAGACTATTACCCAACTTCTTTAAGTATTTTCTAATTAACTTGTCTCCATAAAAAAAAAATAACCACATAACACTTTTGAATAAAATAATAGCTTTTTATTTATTCATCATAACTTCGAAAAACATAACAATAATAGCATCACTGCCATTTACATTCCTTTCCTAAACTACAAAAGTTACAGGACAACATCATCATTCTTATATCCCATGGTTACTTAACACTCGGGATTTACACATTATTTAACACTTATTACTTGCAAAACAGACAGATTTCCTACGATAATCTATTAAGATAATCAGTAGCCTTTTGATGCTCTTCTTCCATAACACGGAATATGGTTCGGTGATCTAACACGTATGATGGCAGAGTCTCGAACTGAATTGGATAACCCATGACCCGATCTTGAGCTCGATTGATCACGATATTGAATACTTTATCCATCTCTTCCATCTTCATCCTCTTTGCTTGTGCGTCCCTTACTGCTCTTCCAGTTCGTTGATAAGCTTCCTCGTATGCGTCTTCAGCTCTCGCCCTCTTGGTAGCTTCTTCATTCAGCTTTTTCTTCAGTTCCACGACCATCTCGATCAGTTGTTCCTTCTCTCCTTCAGTCTGCATCAGCTTCTCTTCAGCATTAGTTAGACGTTCATCTCGATCCTGGATGTCGTCATCCTTCTGTGTCATTGCAGTCTGTTGTTCAGCTACTATCTCCTGCAACTCCTCAATTGTGTCCTGAAGTTCCACGTTACGGTCGTAGACCTCATCATACATACGAGCAGCCATCGAAGTTAGTGGAGTCTCCTCCTCCTCGTCCTCGTTATCTTCATCCTCCTGTGGCAACTCCACGGGATCCTCCTCATCCGTCTCCACATCATCATCCTCATCTTCAACCACTGTGACCAACGGGGCTGACTCCCGTGGCAGTAGTTGTTCCCAAACTACCTGAATATCGCGAGGCTCCTCCACTATAGGCATTTGAGGTCCCTCCTCCCTAGCCTGACTTGATTCTCCGACATTAGTCATCCTGACAACAAAATTTTAAAGTTTTAGTTATTAATCATTCTACTCGACACTCGCGAGCACATAAGTTATAAACACATAAGCACATAAGTGTTTTATTACCTCTTCCTTAAAAAACTCGATAAGAGTTATCTCCACTATCTTTTCAAAGGTTACTTCCTAAGGCTTTTCCCTCCACCTAAGGTTCATAACCTAAAGCTTTGATACCAACCTGTGACACCCCCAAATCTCGGTACTTGCATGCTAATATAACAAGTTTAGAGTTAAGAAAACTTGCATAATCATAATAACTATCTCAACGAAAGTGCAGAGATGAGAAACTTGTATCATCATGAATAACTGGATATAATAAAGTTGCTTAATGGAAATACTTTACTCAATAAAGTATAGTATATGAATTTTGCATAACGAAGCTTTAGAATTAGAAAACTTACTTAATGTAAAAAGATAGGTTTAGAAACTTGCACAATTATAAAAGTAGAGTTAGAGAACTTGAATAAGTATAACATAACAGTGAAAAGTAACCTTGCTGAATAATAAAGTAGCAAAGGTTAGGGAACTTGCCTCGTGCGTAAGTTAAACAATTACTATTCACGTTCACCCCAAGTCCTACACATACCATATGTATTGACAATACACATTAGTTACACTAACATTACCTTTATGAGTTACTTATTACTCTTAGTATAGCTACTAACTAAGTTTAAGTTTAAACATCACATCTTTTCATGAACATTACTTTTTAGCTTTATTACAACTACTTAAGTGATCATGTCATTGCACCACATGCACATTAACAACTTGATACAACATCCTATTACATGTCTAACATGTTATCATTAAGTTATACTAATACACAAAGGGTTGCACTTGCATTTGTGCATCCCGACACCCTCCGATTGGCTCCAAATACACAACAGTCCTAAAGATGGCCATTTTGACCCTTCATAACAATTTTAAATTGAAAACCTTAAAGCACAAAAGTTATAGGCCTACTCGTCCTCTTTCCGAATCATCTTGAATTACCTCAATCGGAGTTCGTATGAAAAAGTTATGGCCGTTTTACTACAGAAGGTCAAAATTGTCTGACCCAGACCACTTTTCCAGCACTGGGACACGAACAGTGGTGCCGGGGCGCGAATTCTAGCGTCAGGGCTCGAACATCTGGCCTAGTTTTGGCGCTAGGGAGTGAATTTTGACGCTGGGGCACCGAAACTCACAGAACCAAAAAGAAGAACAGAGCCAAAGCTACTGTCTTAAATTTGTAATAACAATTTGCCCCAAACAACATGTATAACTAATATAAACTACACATAATTGCTAACAATTATCCATATACCAATTTTCAACAATTGAACAACAAATTTAAGGGACTTAAATCACTAAAATAATATTTGGTTAAAACTCAAAACTCCATTGTTGATATCTAAAGTACAGTGAACGAAATTTTCACTGTTATCAACCAAATTTGATTCCTTTGAAATACAAGTATACCAACATCTAACAAATTAACATGTATAGTTCAATTAACATATACAAGGTTCAATTCGTGTATTAGTTCACAATTTTTGTTATCATGAAATCATATGTTCGTGTATATATATATATATATATATATATATATATATATATATATATATATATGTGTGTGTGTGTGTGTGTGTGTGTGTGTGTGTGTGTGTGTGTGTGTGTGTGTGTGTGTGTGTTGTATGCTAAATTACGATTTAGAAAGGGAACTTGGTTTTACAATGGAATATATATATATATATATATATATATATATATATATATATATATATATATATATATATATATATTCTAACTATAACAATTATAACAATAAAAACACATAATATCATAACCAATTCTAGAACATGTTTTACAGATAATTTTTGGTAAAAACCTTAACAGAGTGAATGACTTTCAAGAACACAGACTATCAAATTCACAGTAAGTATATAGCATGAAACATATATGATTACATACACATAATTTAAGGTTATAAGCACCTACCTTTTTGCTGATTTTAGAAAACTTTGTTGTTCACTGATAATGATAATCTCAGAGCTTTCCTCTCTCTGTCTCTCTCTCAACTATCTCAGACAAACTTCAAATGTTGATTAGGCTTAAGCCAAAATAGCATATACGTAATATTAACTAAAACCAACGCTTACCTTTAAAACTAAAACGTATAAAACTGACGCTCAACTAATGATCATATTAATTTAACAGTTACCCAAAATAATATATATTATATATATTTTATTTATTTAATTAATAATTTAAATTCAAAAGAAATTCAAAAGCCATAAGGCTTTGTTTGGCAAACCATTAAAAATTTAAATAATTAATATACTTACACCTTGTTTGGCAAAACTAAATTAAAATGACTTTAATTTATTTTAATAATTCTTTATCACATAGTTATTTGTCACACTTTATGAAATAACAATTTATTAAATAAATCACTTAATCACATAACTCAATCCACATAACACATTAATTATTTAACAAATAAATAATTAACTAAAACAACTCAATCAAATTGAACAATTACTTATTCAATAATAAACACATCCAATAAATATTTATATAAATCAATAAATATTTATAACTTACATTTAAAAATATGGAATGTTACATAAGTATTGCTTGAATACCCGATTCATCATGTCCATAAACGCTGCTTGCGCGTTTGTTAACCCGAACGACATCACTAGGAACTCGTAGTGACCGTAACGAGTCCTGAACGTTGTCTTAGGTACATCCTCCTTCCTCACCTTTAACTGGTGATATCCCGTCCTCAAGTTGATCTTGGAAAAATATTTCGCTCCCTTCAACTGATCGAACAGATCATCTATCCTAGGTAACGGGTACTTGTTCTTAATCGTCACCTTATTCAACTCTCGATAGTCGATACATAGTCTCATCGATCAATCCTTCTTTTTCACAAATAAATAAGGTTTGATCAATACATAGTCTCATCGATCAATACATAGTCTGATCTGGAGTCCTAAGGTTTATACACTTCTTCTGGCAATCTATCATTGCTCCATGGTTAAATAACCAATCCATTCCTAAAATTACATAAAATTGTCCTAATTGAATTGGAATTAAATCCACAGGTAACTTATATCCCCTGATGTCTACAACACAATTCATATAGACATGATAACGAGAATTATTTCCTTATTAGTAACTTCTATGTTCATAGGATATTCTAATTCTTACTGGGGTAAGTTTAATCGTTGGGAGAATTCATGTGATACGAAGGAACAAGTAGCACCCGAATCAAATAATATGTAAGCAGATATATCATTGATCGGAATGATACCTGAAACCACGTCCCTGGAGGCGACCGCATCCTGAACCGTCATGTTGAAAGTCCTAGTTGTGGGTCGATTCTAAGTTGGTGGTCCATTAATCATGAGATTTCCACCGCTTGGTCCCCTTCCTCCATTTCCTCATGCTGAGTTCTTCTTTGGGTAATTCCTTGCCTGATGATCCAATGCTCCACAGTGGAAGCATCCATTTCTCTTTGGTGCGGAGCAATTGGGAGAGATGTGACCCTCCTGCCCGCAGTTGAAACATACATTCTTTCCTTTTAGACATGCCCCCGAGTGATTCCTCCCACACTCCTTGCATGCCTCAGTTCTCTTCTTTGCTTCCCCTGGTTTTCCCCCAGAGTTTCCCGAATTGAAATTGTTGCTGCTACTATTGTTATTGTTCCAATTCCTCTTGTTTGCACCACTACTGCTGCTACCTTCCCCACGATTCCTTCCTTCATTTTTCTTCTTTTTCTCCTTGTAAAATTTCATCAGGGCCTCACTTCCGCCCTCAGCGATTATAGCTTTTTCTAGGAGAGTCGCGAAGCTATTCGTCTGTAACACTGAGAGTCTGCTATATAGCCATGGTTTAAGACCCTGCCCAAACCTCCTCGTTTTTCTCTCCTCAGTGTCGACCTGGTGAGGTGCGAACCTTGCCATCTAATTGAATTTTACCGCATATTGAGGTACCTTCATGTCTTCTTGATTCAGCTCCAGGAATCGCATCTCCATGCGACTCTGCATACTAACCGAAAAATAGTTCTCGAAAAATATTTTCTTAAACCCTTCCCAAGGTATCACACCTTCTCCAGCCCTGGTCTGGTTTTCCTCCCACCAGAAGTTGGCTTCACCCTTCAACATGTAAATGGCAAAGATTGTTTTCTGATCATCACCTACTCGGGCGATAGAGAACGCCTTTTTGATTTCCTTGACCCAAGTTTGAGCTTCGATGGGTTCAGTGGTTCCTTTGAACTCAGGGGGTCCCGCGCTCTTGCAGTCCTTAAAGTGTGCCACTTGGGCCACTGGAGGGTTATTGGCATTCGGGGTTCGATTCTGAAGTGCCCCCACTAACATGTTTACAAACTGCTGCATAGGGTTCGGTGGATCCCCAGCATTACCGCCTGACCCCTCGGGTGTTTGACGACGTCTTCCTCTAGCCATCTATCTGTTTAAAATGAACTTTATGTTATTATCTTATAACTTACTCTACAGAATATATCATTCATAAGAAGAGAACTTAATCATCACATCACATACTTAAATAAAAACATATTTATTTATAAACATAACACCCAAGGTAATTCATCATCTTATGGCATTAAGCCATTTACATCACTTTAAACCAACATACTTGGTAAAACCAAAACCAAGCTTTTTATTCATAGATAAGCGTTCTATACGCTAGTAGTAAAAGTTCATCATAATAAACTAAAAGCCACGCCTAACGGCGTCTTTATGCTCCTCATCCGCTATCTCTAGTACCAGCTCTCGGCTTATAACACGTCTAGACCGGTGCTCCTCACGTGGAAAATGATGCACCCTATGCTGGAATCTTCCATGTGCTGACTTAAACACGTACTTCATCTTGTCTATCTTAACCTTCTTATCTCTCACCTCTCCTTCTAACTCTCCAGTTAGCTTCTCGGCTCTAACACGATATCTCCTCTCATCTCCCCAAAATGTGGTGATGATCTGCTTGTCGGTTTGAATACTTTGTATCCTCGACTCCAACCCATTAATGGTATGTCCCAAGTGGGTCCTGATAGCATCTTTCTCATCCTTCAGCCTATCCGACTTCTGGCCTGCTAATCGCAGCTTGTCAGCCAGATCCCCGTTCCTAATTATCAGGTGGTTAACTAATGCCTCAAGCAATGTTGCAGCCAGCTGCTCCCCCTGATACAGCTCCTCTAACTCATGGACTCTGTAATTCTATCCATCAACTCATCTAACAAAGTATCCTCAGGTACTTCTTCGGAGTCCTCCTCGGGCTCCTCTTCCTCTTCAGGATACTCCTCTGGGTCTGAGTCAGCTGCTGCCTCAGCTATAGGCTCAGGTATAACTGTCACCAATAACTCACTCACAACATGGATATCTCTAACCTCCTCTTCTCCTGACATCCTTCAATCAAGACAAAATAACTAGGTTAGTAGTTTAAAATAGATGTTTTTGTTTTTAGAAAAAAAAATAGATTTAACACGGTGACACCCCCAAATCCGTGTAACATCGATTACAGGACCTGGTGCTCACGATACAACATACATCATCATCTATCTAAGTAACTCTAACAATAATAATAATAATATTAACTATTACATACTTATTCAAAATAAAGTCCCAAGTCTTTACAACCTTTAATAAACTGAAACTTAAACTTAGTGTTTATCGCTATATTACATCATATGTGGAAATATACTTATTACATAAATAACTCTCATCATTTCATCTTAGACTTTCCCTTGTCCTTGCCCGAGCCCTCAGCGTTATCAACCTTAACTGAAAGGTTTAAGCAAGAATGAGCACAAATTGCCCAGCAAGTTTATAAAGTAGTTTGAGAACATACATCAGAAGTAAAAGCATTAGTATGAATATGTCTCAATAGTTGAAATAAATATCAAGAGATAAACTGGAATATCAAGATAAGAGTTCTGGAATTCTCAATAGCATACTAAGGGGTGTTAGATACCCTGAACATTACTTTGTTTCATCGAAAACCATCAGACGGTTTAACAATTAAATAGATTATAAATAGTCTGTGCAAGTACTCCAGGTGATCAGCCTATCGTACCCTACATTGTGCACAAGTATAAAGTTTAACTGCATAAGCATAAATGGGACTATATGCCCGACATCTGTTTGCCCGATTATTCAGTAGTATTCATGCGGGACCTCACCAAAGCAATTTGGATTGGTAAACATTAACTAGCTTCAAAGGATTTGAATTGTTCAAACAATATACTATGTTTTCATCAATAACATCTAGCTGGAACGAAAGCTAGAAAGCAGGCTTGAATATAGTTCATTAAGGGAATAAGAACTTTAAAGCGTAGCAGTTGCAATAGGAACTGAATAATCATCAATAATGTTTTGCAACACAATTGAAGTTATAGAACTTTACAATAAGGGGCTTGCACGAATGATTAATTAATCACAAGCCCGAACTTACCCTCGCTGCAGTCAACTGAATAAGAGTTGAATAAATTCATAATAAAAAATAGGGTAAGAAACTTGCCTGATACGTCTTCTACAATTTACCGCTATCTACTAGCCCTTTACGTAACCTATTCACATGTGTCACGTTAAGCAATTTGGTTCTCGAACACCACTTCGAAGTGTAATGGTTCTCTTTTATTTTAATAAGATGATTAAACCCGCACGTATTCAACTACAATTCAATTACATAACATGTTGCTACGTATAGGCCATGTGGTTAAATAAAAGAATATGGGAAACATAAATTTCTGACATTTTTCAGACCAAAACCTCCATCAAAAATCTGCATAAAATATGCTTAAGAGTCTCAAGTAAAAAAGACTCATTTTTCATAATTATGACATCACATATTTAATTAAACTCATTTATCCATATAACATCATTTATATGAAAAATACCAAATCAGTCTCAAAAATATTTCTTTTCTGGGATTTTGTAGAATATAGTCCCACATTGAACATATATTTTTTTCGGAATTTTTAAAATCCATCTACTATTTTTAAATAGCCCATAATAGCCAAATATTCTCAGATTTTGCATAAATCGAGATTAGCTCCAAAAATTCTGCAATTTTCAGGGTTAACTCATGTTATATACATGTACTTCCAGTAAACATTTCGTAATTGTTGGACTTATACACAGAGAGTTATTTGGGTATCTTTTTAAATAGTGTCCTTAGCCGTAAAATCCATAACTCTCAAACCGTATAGCCAAAAATTCTCAAATTTTTACAGGACCTTCATATCTTCTTAAATTAATACTCCAAATGTTTCCAGAATTTTTAAAGTACAAAACAGTGGACGAAAATGCCCCCGAGATAGACTGAACCAAACAGTCCCAAGAAAGACATTAAATTTTTATTTTTTGCAGCCACATTTGCGATTTTATTCCCACTAATCTACAGAAGATATGACCATGATACTTGGACACAATAAACTTCATACAAAAAGGTATTTTAAAAAAATACAACATTCATGAAACTAGCATGCTAAGACCACAAACCAACTGCATAGAAAAACGGGATAGCACTGATTCTATACTTAAAAAAAATCTAAAAATTCCAGATTTTTTGCAGATTTTGTTATGAACATGCTTGCTTACGATTTTCATAACTTGCTCATTATAACTCTGATTCTAACAAAATTTGGGACAGATTAGACTTCATACTACATACTATTTTATAAAATTATTACATACGCTAATCAAGTCATATAAACCATGAATCCAAGGCTCCGAAACACCCGAAAATCACATATTACACTTTTTAACCAACTTTGACAAAAATCATGATTTTTCTTCTAGCATGCAATTAAATAGTTCCTAATGTCCAGATCATCTACTCTCACATGTTTTCACATTTCACAATAATTGAACTCACTAAATTTCCATGATATGATCAAATTAGCATCATTGATTCATATTATCAAATATTTAGCATGCGAGACATAATTCCTTGATTCTCTACGATATTGAGGCATTATTAAACCAGAACTTTCATTCTTAACATCCACATATCAACAACTAAAAGTAGCATGGCATCATAAGGTCCAAAACAAATCGTTTGCAAAAAGTCTCATAAGCATATTCTCTCATTTTTACTTAAGAATATGGAAAAAAAATTCATGGCTTACCTCTTCGATGAATTCCTCTTACTCGAATTCCTCCAATAATGCTCCTTGCTTGATTAGCTTCTAAAAACTCCAGAATTCGCCACCCTCTCAAGCTCTTTCCTCTCTCACTCTCAACTTCACTCACGGTAGGATTTTTTTTTACAAAACGGAAGAAAATTTGGATAGGGAGTATATGTAGAACATGATAACCAATTTATGTTCCAACCCTTCCATCTCCAATATAAGTTATATGTAATAAGTATATTGTATAAATTCAATTTAGTATGGGGTGGGGGTTAGAGAAGGAAAGGTCTTGGATTGTAAAGAGTTGTAACTCCCTCCCCCCTTATTACCTTATAATATGAATACT
Organism: Panax notoginseng; assembly: GCA_016801055.1. Taxonomy (NCBI): domain Eukaryota; kingdom Viridiplantae; phylum Streptophyta; class Magnoliopsida; order Apiales; family Araliaceae; genus Panax; species Panax notoginseng. The sequence goes on from CM029023.1 coordinate 94,720,312, forward strand.
CCCTTCTCTTGTCCCAATTTGGTTGTTACGTGGGCCACACGGTTGCTGCACTTTTCTATTAAAATATTACTATAATCAATTTAATCGTTTAATACACTATTTTGAACATTTTACCCTCCGTAGCCAAACGTTTCGATACTAATATTGATTCGTACTAATTTGACGTTCCGAACGTCATGGGACTATCCATTTCGTCAAATTAGCCTCCGAAATTTGTAATTGCCTTTTTCCTCAAAAAAGTCAACTGGTTGACTTTGACCAAAAAGTCAACCATGACACTTTTTCGTGGCTACAGTTTATCCTGACTAATTTCGACGTTCCGAACTAGAATACGCAGTCCGCGTCTCTAAATTCTGCTCCGAACTCCAGTTCATGATTTAATACCAACCCACGTAATAAATAGAATTAATTCCTTACTTAATCAATTTAAATAGTTAAATAAAACTAAACCAACCATTTAAATACATCTCATCACATATCCTAACATAACACATATACATCTAATAAATGAAATCACACAAGAGTTTCACATAAGTTCGTTTATTAATAATTATTAAATTACATAGAAAATCTCGGATATTACATTCATCCTCCCTTATAAGGATTCCGTCCCTGGAATTTTTACACATCAAACAAAAAGATTAGGGTAATTTTTCATCATTTTCTCCTCGAGTTCCCACGTAGCCTCATCGGCGTTATGGTTCCTCTATACTACTTTAACAGAATGTATTATCTTATTTTTTAACACTTGTTCTTTTCTATCAATTATCTGCACTGGAACCTCTTCATAGGTTAAGTCCTTTTCAAACTGAATAGGTTCATACTCTATGACATACTTGTAATCCTGCTAATAGGGTCGTAGGACTGAAACGTGGAACACGTTGTGTATATGTTCTAACTCTGGAGGTAAAGCTATTTCATAAGCTACCTCACCCACTAGCCTCAACACTTCGAAGGGTCCTATGAATCTAGGACTAAGTTTTCCCTTCTTCCCAAATCTCATTTTCCCTTCTTTCCAAATCTCATATTTCTTCTGTCGATCCTGAGTCGTGACTAGTCTCGCTCGTATCGTTTTGATCACATCTGCGGTTTACTGCACCAATTCTGGCCCTAACAATTGTCGTTCTCCCACTTCATCCCAGCACAATGGCGTTCTGCATTTCATTCCATATAAAGCTTCATAAGGTGGCATACTGATGCTCACGTGATAACTGTTGTTGTATGCAAATTCCACCAACGGTAGGTGGTCAACCCAGCTTCCTTTGAAATCCATAACACATGCTCTCAGCATGCCCTCTAATGTTTGAATAGTTCTCTCGCCCTGCCCATCTGTTTGAGGATGATACGCCGTGCTCAACCTTAGTTGCGTTCTTGAAAACTTCTTTAAAAATTTGTTGTGAACCGCGGATCGCGATCGGACACAATTGATACAGGTACTCCGTGCCTGGAAATAATCTCTTTGATGTAAAGCTTTGCCAACTGATCCAAGGTATATCTGATCTTGATTGGCAAGAAATGCGCTGACTTGGTCAATCGATCAACGATCACCTATACTGCATCGTAACCCTTCTGCGTAGTTGGAAGTCCTACCACAAAGTCCATCGTGATATGCTCCCACTTCCATTCTGGAATTTCTAAAGGTTGAAGTAACCCGCTCGGTTTCTGATGTTCCGCCTTGACTCGCTGGCATGTTAAACACTTGCTGACGTACTCTGCGACTTCTCTCTTCATATTGGGCCACCAATAATGTTGGCGAAGATCCTGATACATCTTTGTGCTTCCCGGGTGGATTGAGTAACTTGAGCTATGAGCATCCTACAAGATTTCATCCTTTAATTGAGACACCGCTGGAACCCAAATTCTCTTCTCAAATCTTAATAGTCTATCGCCACCCATACTGAATTTATGCTCTTCTCCATCTAAAATTATTTTCCTCACCTTCACACATTCCTCATTGCTGCCTTGTGCTTCCTTGATTTTGTCCAATAGAGTCGGATGAGCCTCTATTGCGAATAATTTCCCCTCTGGCTCCCTTGGACTTTTTATCTCGAGTTCCAATCCAGCAATCTCCTTAATTAACTCCTCTTGAGCTGTTAGCATTGCCAACCTACCACTGCCTTTTCTGTTTAGCCATCCGCTACCACGTTAGCTTTTCCCGGATGATATAAGATGTCGCAATCGTAATCCTTTATAAGCTCCAACCATCTTCTCTGTCTCATATTCAAGTCCTTCTGCGTGAAGATATACTTCAGAGTTTTATGGTCAGTGTATATTTCACACCTTACACCATATAAATAGTGCCTCCATATTTTTAGGGCAAATACTACCGCCGCCAATTCCAGGTCATGGGTAGGATATCCCTTCTTGTAATCCTTCAATTGACGCAATGCGTACGTAATAACTTTACTATGTTGCATAACCACACAACCAAGTCCTTTGTGTGACGCATTACTGAAAATCACGAAGTCACCTGTATCGTCAGGTAAAGACAACACTGGTGCTTCACTCAGTCGTTTCTTGAGTTCCTTAAAACTCTATTCACACTTCTTCGTCCAGATAAATTTTACTAACTTCTTCGTTAAGTTCGTCAACGTTCCCGCTATCTTTGAAAAATCTTGGATAAACCATCTGTAATAGTATGCCAGTACTAAGAAACTTCTTGCTTCTGTGACCCCCCCAAAATAGGAATACATCACCCATCTTGGGTCGTCAGATACATGGTACTGAATACAAATACAAACTAATTATACAACAGTCGTGAAAAATACGACAAAATAAATGTTCTGAGTTTTAATACAAATATTATCATCTAGACAATATCTACACTCAATGGAGTTCTCATTATATTTATTATTACACTATTTCACAGAATAGTGAGGACTACTAATGCACTATCTAGGACCATCACTCTGTTCTCCGACAGTGTTAAACTGATACAATATAACAAACATTAAGTTTAACTGCAGCGGAACAAATAATCCATTAGAAGAGTCAAGCAGAGAATAAAATCTACTATCTTATATGATTTAAAAGGTTTTTCATCACTTTTATCGCTGAGACTCAGCTCAATAAATAATCCACATCATTAAATCATCCCTGCACTACAGGCCAAGGATATTCATTAGTATCACAACCACAAATTATCCATGCATCACAGCCAAGGATATTCGTGTATTCATCAATGGTCATGATCATGCCAACAACTGTCCATCAATGCACTACGGGCCAATGAGGACTTTTACCACATCATTTGTAACATTACGGTCATGATTATACCGAATAATCCCTGGTCATAATCATACCAAGTCCATCTATGCACTACAGGCCACAGATCACTTTCAACATAATATAAACATGAGGATGATGACAATGATATAAGAATTCAATAAAACAAGTTCAAGAATTAATTTATCTAGGAACTAATAACGTCCAAATTGTCAACATGATATTGCTTTGTAGAGTAAAATTCAAGAATGCTCATAAGAATATTTTCATGAAAAGACACTAGATGAAGCGCAAATATCAAGGATATTCCACTAATTTCATGGAGTATAGAAGTCAAAACTTTAATCAACTGAGTATAATAAAGAATGGAATAACAAAAGAAATCACCATGCATGCGGTACTTCGCATAGACAGGTTATTCCAACAGAATAATAATAACGGAACCAGGTCAAGCGAAATTCGCACCGACAGGATGTTCCAACAGAATAATAAAGAATGGAATAATAACAGAAATCACCATGCATGTGGTACTTCGCATAGACAGACTATTCCAACAGAATACTAAATAACGGAACAATGTCAGGCGTAAATGCACAGACAGGATATTTCGACAGAATAATAAATAATGGAACCAGGTCCGGCGTAAAGCATAGACAAGATATTCTAACAGAATAATAAAAATTTAATAACAGAAGAATTTCACCAAGTATAGGGTAGCCCGCGTATACAGGTTATTCTAACAGAATAATAAAGAATGGAATAACAGAAGTTCTCTTCGTGAATAAGAAAGAAAGAATACCATTTACGAGTACAACAAATAATATCCCTTGCCGTAAAAGAAACTTGATATCAGAGTAGTGAAGTAACAGAATAATTTTTTTTCTCTCTATAGTTTCTCTCTCTAGAGTTTCAGTGAATTCGTAAGAAAATAATGAAGGAATGAGCTTCTATTTATAAAAAAATAGACTGTATAGTAACTAACTCATGAACGGTCTAGATTGATTTACTTTAATCTGACGGTCCATATTTAAAGAAAAATCTTTTAAATAAAATATAATATATTTTATTTATAATCTAATAAAACGAATAACTTTATAAAAGTATTCTGTTTTATATAAAAAGATTTTACTATGCAAAACACTATGCAACACTATGCATAATAAAATATAATATATTCTATTTATAGAATAACTTTATAAAAGTATTTTGTTTTATATAAAAAGTTTTTCTGTTTTATTACATTAATAATATCAATAAAATAAAACTGAGTGACTTATCACTTAAGCATCAATAATCAATACTGTGTGCCACTATGCAACCACGCGTATTACTGTACTTTTACTACCGAGTAGTTCAACAGTATTAACGGTAAAACTTTCGCCGTTATTTTTAGTAAAATATTTTTGTCGTTTTCTCAATCCGACAATAATTCTGTTGTGGGGTCCACCAATAATTGTGCTGTCGTACGAATATTCCCCGATAAAAATAATATTTTCCGACCAATCGAATATAATACAACAACTTGCATACTTTGCAAAATTTATAAATACTACCCACAACTATAACATTATCTCAAATTCACACCATAATATGTAAAAAATATTTTGAAAAAAATTAAATCTTTATTCATAAAATCTGGGGTTTCACAATCTCCCCTCCTTATGAAATTTCGCCCTCGAAATTTATGTACGTACCTGGTATGCCGAACAGATGAGGACACTTCGTCAGATTCTAACTCTTGAGGTATAACCTTTGAGTGTTGAATACATTCTAGGATTTTAAGAGGTACATCTTCAAACGTTAAATTATCCGCTATCTCGTCCGGTTCTAAATTAATAATGTGGTTCGGGTCGTCCACATATTTACGTAACATCAATACGTTAAAAATGTTATGAACACTCGACATACTTGGCGGTAAAACTAGTCTATAAGCCACAGTTCTTACTCGATCGAGGATTTCAAATGGGTCAATTAAATCGAGGGTTGAGATTTCATCTCTTCATCGATTCTTGCTTCTATAATAACGCCCTCTTGAACCTTCTTCGTTCACCAGCTCCGGGTCTGTAGCTTGCACGACTTTAACTTTATCGATTAAAGTCGATTCTACTCGTATACTCATTATCTTCATGTGGGTCCCTAGAGTTTTTAACTCTATCTTCATCATTTGTAAGTTTTACAAAATGGGTTTTTGTGTTAACAACATCGCACTCGTAAACGCATACGATCTTCTACTAAACACGTCAGCTACCACGTTTGCACTTCCACGATGATGTTGAATGGTACGATCGTAATCTTCAACAGCTCGAGTCAATGTCTTTGGCGCATAATACATTCATTTTAGTTGAAGAAATATTTGTGGGTTTTGTACTTGGGTCAATACAAAATTTGATTTCACTCTCTGGGGTAGGCTAAGAAGTCTTCAGGAATACGTCATGAACTTTATTAATAATAGAAATATCGTTCAAAACTGTGACCCTCATCCAAGACTTGGATAGCACGTCACATTGATACCTATCAACTTGCCATCGTTATTCACGACGTCGCCTACAGAAAGTCTGGCTTCGGTGCATTCCACACAAGGAAGTCACCAAATAAAGGCTCAGGGCTTTTTACTTATGGCTTGATATGACAATGATTGACTTTAGTGGTTTGGTTACTTTAAATTCGCATAACAGGTTGGTTAGGAGTATGAAAGCTAACAACCTTACAAAAAGCATGATGAGTAGTTAACCAGTCGATTCCTAAAATCACATCAAAGTCAAATATTTTCAAAGAGATAAGATCGACAGGTAACGTGAAAGTGTCAATTTGAATTAAACAAGATTTATAAACAGTGGAGGTAACGAAGGCTTCTGCTAATGAAGTTTTAACTAATAAGTCAAAGTCTAACTTCTCCTGAGTTAAATTTAAACGTTGAGCGCAAGCAAGAGAGATAAAAGAATGGGTAGAACCGATATCAAATAAGGTATAAACTTCGTAAGCATTTATGATTAACTTACCCGTGATAACTTCGTTCGAGTTCCTCGACAAACGCTCTCACTTAAACTACCGCCTTTGACTTGTCTGGGACATCCTTTGGCATCACTATCTCAGCTGGACTTGACTTCACCATAAGTCAAAATTGAGCTAGGTGACCTTCTTTTCTGCAATTAAAATACGCTATGGATTGCTGCGTACAGTTTGGACGGATGTGTCCTTCCTGTCTACATTTGAAACATACGACCGATGGTCGTTCTTCTTCCTTTAAAACGAGTGCTGGTGCCAACGTCTTCACGTCATCGTTGAACCTTCTCTTCTTGAAATGTCCATTCTTATTGTTTTGGCCATGATTACCACCGAAGTGGTTACCATTTTTGGCATGTTGATTCCCTCTTATTGTCACCTCTTTGATGACTGTTATCACCGGTATTATCATTTTGTCGGCTGCTCTCTTTTGGTTGGGTTGACTCGTTATCGCGCTCCAATAACTAAGCCCTATTAACAACATCTGAATACAAACATAGTTTATGAGAGATAAGATATTGACGTATCTCAGGTTTTAAACCTCTTAGAAATATTGACGTCATTCTCTACTCATTATCAACCAAATGGGACGCAAATCGGGACAACTCGGCAAACTTGGCTACGTATTGCGACACGGTCATGTTGTTTTGCTCCAACTTGATAAATTCTACCTCCTTCATGTGACGAATGCTTTCGGAAAAGTACTTGTCGTTGAACAACTATTGGAACTTCTCCCAAGACATCTTGATTGCGTCAGGCTGGGTACGTTTTATAGATTTCCACCAGTATTCAGCTTCTTCACGCAACATAAAGGTGTTAAAGGGAACCTTTTGCTCCTCGGAGTATCCCAAGACTTCAAATATCTTGGCGAACTGCTTTAACCACGCCTCCGCCTTAAGTTGTTCTAGCTTTCCCAAAAACTCCGGTGGTCCCAGCTACTTGAACTGCTTAGCAGTGACCAACCGTGGGTTGCCATTATTTTTACCTGCATTATGGAGCCGCCTTCGTCTGATGTTGCATGAGTTTTAAAAAACTCCTAAGCTTACCGTCGTTCGTCAATTGATCAGTGTTGTTATTTAAAGGAGAATTATCACCATCCTGTTGCACATTGTCCTGATTATTGATCTGTGGAGACTCAACGGTCTCCTGTGCTCCATTGCTTATCTCAACATTTTCATATGCCATTTTTAAATACTGGCACAAAACAAGGGTTAATTAACATATCACATATTATCTCTATACTCCGACCGACAAATTAAATACAAAATAAACTTAGGTAGGTTATACTAGCGAAGGAATTTCCCGTCTCTCCCCTCCTAGTTCTTGTCTCACATCTCAGCTATGGATCATATCCCTAAGTTATGCCCCCAAAATAGGAATACATCACCCATCTTGGGTCGTCAGATACATGGTACTGAATACAAATACAAACTAATTATAGAACAGTCGTGAAAAATACAACAAAACAAATGCTGTGAGTTATAATACAAATATTATCATCTAGATAATATCCACACTCAATGGAGTCCTCATTATATTTATTATTACACTATTTCACAGAATAGTGAGGACTACTAATGTACCATCTAGGACCATCACTCTGTTCCGCGACTCGTCCCAACTATATTCTCATTTCCCGAAGAGAACAGTGAAAGAAAGGGTGAGCTCAACTAGCCCAGTAAGAAATATTGTGACAACCCGAGAATTTAGATAATTATTAAAATCCTAAAATGATGGATTAAATGTTATAAGATGAACCTAGACAGAAAATAAGTGTATGGAATTGACGTTTCTGTGAAAGAATTTTAAGGATTTCAAAATTTTTAAGAAGAACCTATATGGTTTCTTAATTGAATGAGAATAAAGAAATATGGGTTACAAAATTATAAAACCCTAGAAATGAATTAATATGTACTTGAAGAAATATCGAGAATAAGGTATTGCGATACCTGTAAATTCAATATGAATTGAATAGTGTAAGAACGGTTATGCTAATATAGGTGGAATTTTATTAACGAAATAAGATTTCACAAGAAGAAAAGCTATGAGGTTAAACGAAGATGAGTATATGTATAGAAATATATATGCTTAGTAAGGTGCTATATATATTTTAGCAAGAGGAATGATGAATTAAGTTAATGATATAAGGATCAAGATAAAACTATGTTAGTAATTATCATAGCTTGAACGTTGGCCTTGAATGGCAAATAAGAATTTGAATAAGTATAAAGTCGTTAGTTAATACGATTAGCAATAAGAAGGGAGTAGTTTAAAACTCAAAATTTGAGTTAGAGATAGAATTTTGAAGCACGGACTGCTCAGTTGCGTCCGGGACGTCAAGATTAGTCAGAATGGACAGTAAACACAAAATGTGTAAAGGTTGACTTTTGGTCAAAGTCAACAGTTGACTTTTATGGAGAAAAGTCAAAATTTAGCGTGAGAAGTAAAAATATGAGAGGAGATTCAATATGCAAATATGTATATTGATATCAAGCAGTTAGTAAATTAAATTCATATTTGAATAAATGATTGAATATATTAAATTATAAATTTAGTATATAAATAAATTGTTTGAAAATAATTTATGGAGAGGAGGGGGAAATTAAATTTAATTGTATAACTTAAATAAGTTATTTAAATTATGTATGAGAATTAAATAACCTAAATGGTTATTGTTATTTAGTGTTACTAGTATTTAAATATATACTAGTGACCTAATCTAAGAGAATTGTGGAGCATGTCACAATTTATTTAATGATTATGTGAGTAAGTGAATATGAATATTATGTGATGATTTATATTTGTTTATTATGTAATCAAATAAAAGAAACTAGTGTAATCCTAATTATATATTAGGAATGAAGAATTAAATAACTTAAGGGTTATGGGATGAGAGAATTATGGTATTTATAATATATACTAATTTTAAGAGATTTATTTTATACATCTCAGTTAATTAATTTTATAACCTAATTATAGCAAGTCTAATTGGGTTAAAGCAATAAATGTGCATGAGTAAAGAATTTATTTTTTTGAGTGAGAAATTAAAACCCTAATTAAATAATTAGGGTAAAATAGTATTAAAAGTAATGGACTATAATAATATCATAGCCCAATAATTTATTTAGAGTCCAAAAGAATTAAATTTAATGGAATAAGGAAGTTATATTATTTAAACAAGCCCAATTAATTAATTAAGCATGAGACTTGTAGATAAAGTGACTAAGGGTGATTAAATAATTTAATCTAGCCCAATATACTATGTATGAAACAAGTATTATATTAACCCAATTGAATTAGAGTTGAAAGCCTAAGTTAGTTGTTGTTAGTAAGTAAAACAAGTAAATTTGTTAGCTCAATGTAATTAATTAAGGGCCCAAACTAGGCCACTCGTGGGAGAACAATAATATTAAAAATTATATTAAGTTGAGAGATATATTTTTATTATCTCAAGTTATTAATTTTATAACTTAATTAAAACAAGTTTAATTGGGTTATAGAATTTAATGTGCTAAAGTGATGATTTAAATTCTATTTATTTGGAATAGATGCCCTAATTAAATATTTAGGGTGTGATAAGATGGAAAGGATTGGACTAAGTTAATTTTACATGGCCCAAATGATTAATTTAAAAGCCTAAAAGATTAATCTAGTATCCCAATTAAAGAGGGGCATATTGGACAATTGCTATATTAGAAATAATAATTGTATATGGCCATAAGAAAGCCAATGTTCGGCAATTAAAAAAAAGAGAGGAGAAGGAACGGATAAGAGAGGAGAAAAGATAAGAGATAAGAAGATAAGAGAAAGAGAGGAGAAGAAAGAGAAAGAGGAAAAGAAAGAAAGAGAGGAACGGTAGAAAACCGACAGAGAGAAAGGAGAAGAGAGGCTTCGGCAGCCATAGAAGGATGAAGAAAGAGAGGCTATCCATGGAAGGAAGAAGGAAGAAGGAAGAAGGAAGAAAGAAGAAGAAGAAAGGTATAGAACAATTTCTTCCTAAGCTTGCTTCTCTTTCTATTTGTAAATTGATGATGTGGGTTTTTGATTTGGGTGTATAAAACCCTATGATCTATGTGTTTTCCATGTATTCAAGTATGGATCTACCTATTTTGGGTGTTGATTGGATTGAAACTCAAAAGAAAAGAAAATTTATTTTTCTAGTTTTGAAAATCTAAAATTTCTATTTACTTTGAAAATCCACCGTTTTAAATCTATAACTCCTTTTTACGATCCGTCAAAGAGGGGTGCTAGATATACGTGTTTACTAGTTAACCCAAGTGGTAGCACTCAAACATGTTGAGTTTACATGGGGTAATGACTGATTTTGTGAAAACAGTCCCGTATTTCTAGGAACTGTTTTTGGGCAGTCTGTAACGGGGGCTTTTTCGTCCACTGTTTGTGCTTTAAAAATTCTGGGCTTCTGATATGTTATAGTACACTGAATAAGCTTTCCATAGACTCCGGAACGGACTAATTCCGACTCCGGAGGAGGTAGTTATGACGTTCGGAAGAAGCATAATCAAAAATGTCCAACCAAATCCCGAACAGTCTCCTTTTACAAAATTTTTGGACTTATGTGTTCGGATTTTGGAAAAACATCATTAGATAAAAGTTGTAGCCCTGGAAGTTAGCTTCGCGTGGGCCCAAGAATCGCTCAAAAATGTTTTAAAACGCGAGAGTTATGACTGTTTTAGCAAAGGACTCTAAAACTGTTTTATGGCAAAAAGTTGCTGCCCAGATTTTTGCGGGGGCTGTTTTGGCCACTTAATGTGTGAAATAAATTCCAGCCTTTTGGGACATGAAAATATATGATATCAAGTACCTTGTGTCCAAAAATGAGCTCATTCCGACTTAAAATGACCAAGTTATGATTACTTTAATTTTTGTGATTTTCCGACGAAATGGTTATAACCGGAGTTCTATAACTCCGATGGCCACGAAATTTAAACTGGAGTGTCACGTTAAGACGTATAAGATTGTGCCAAGAGATGAGAATTTCTGGAGTTAAGCACGAGGTAGCTAATTTCTTAAGGAATTAACTAAAAATGATTTTTAAAAAATACCAAAGGAAGTTGGAAAATTTTGGAAAAATATTTTTTGTGTATGAAATATGTGTATACATGTTTGTACAAAGGATATAAAAATAATAAGTTGATTTGGTATTTTCGTGAACGGATATGGAATCCAGCTTGCTGGATTAGAAAATCTGATGAATCCAGCTTGCTGAATTGAAAAGAAGTTTACTGAATTAAAAATTCTGTATCCAGTTTGCTGGATTGGAAATTTGTTGAATCCAGGTTGCTGGATTCTGTATCCAGTCTGCTGGATTGGCAATTTGGTTGTTAAATTTAGAATCCAAGTTGTTGGATTAGTATTTGACTTATTAGAGTATAAAGAAGAACTTATAATGTATAAGATTAAGTGTTTAATCTTAATGAATATGATACAGTGATTGAGGAATTATCCAAGAATGATAATAATACCGATGTGTTAGGATGTTATCTAATATTTGATTAAGTGTTAGATAATCTATTGACAAAGTAATTGTATTATGATACAAAGTAGAATATGCTGATTGAAAGACCAATCTTATTATTAATGATAGGTCTTACCAAAAGAAGTTAACTTAAACTGCGTAGCAGTAGTCAACGAATCAGGCAAGTTTTTCCTAACTCAAACTTGAGTTGTATGTTCAAAGCATGTTAATGAATAATTGTTGTTGATTATTCACGTCTATATTGATTATTGATTCGCACGTTGTGCATATTGTAAATGTTCATCAGGTATGAAAGGCTGATCACATTCATTACCATTTGGTTCAGTTAATCTGTTCATGTTTATGCTTGACCATTCATTTTTATTGACTTGGTCGTTCAGCTAAGAAAATTTGTTCATGCTCTTTCACAATGTTTATATTGTTGAAAGTTAGCTAGCTTATTGTTCAATTCTTTCAATCATGATATATCTTTATTGAATTTAAATTTGCTGGGCAAATTTGATGCTCACCCTTGCTATATCATGATAAAAATTTTTAGATTAAGATGAAAGCTCGAGTAAAGACAAAGGCAAAGGCAAAGTCCAAGAATAAGCTATTACGCAGTTAGAACTATTAAATTTGCTAATGCAAATATTAATGTAAATCTTCTAAGATATTGAAGGTATGTATTAAGTTAAGGTTGTAGACCGTGGGGTTTATGTTGTAAAAGTTTAATGTATAAACAATTTATGTTTATATCTTCCGCAATAGTTATAGAAATAGTATACCAGATCCTTGGTGATTAGGACCGAGATTTGGGGATGCTACAGTTGGTATCAGAGTTGTAGGTTATAAACCTTAGGTAGGTGTACCTTAGGATATAACCGCGGAGAGGATGATAAGCAATAAACTCAGATCGAGTTTAAGGGATAAGAGATGAATTTAAGAAATTCATCATTTAAGTAAAGAGAAAGATAAATAAGATTCAAAGAAGAATCTTGAAGAGCTATAAGGATAAGAATCCGGAGTTACCTGACTCCAGTAATAGAGATGAAAAGTGATAATAAATAGACTATGTCTATAAGATGAGAAGTGTTAATAAAATCATAATATAATATGATTAAAGAGAAGAATAAGGAGATCGTAAAATAAAGCGATCGTAGGTATAATGAGAAATGATTACCAAATAAGATCACGACGTGATCAGATTAAATCGTTGAATAACATAAGATATGTTAAGTGATTGGAATGATATAGCTTGATGCTATAAAGAGAAGGTACTATGAAATGATACGATGTAAACTCAGAAAAGAGTGGTAAATGTTAAGATATGGATTAAAGAAAATTCGTATTAAGAAAAGAGAAATTAAGAATGGTGTGGGATTTCAATTGAGGACTCATGTCAGCAACTGAGTTGTATGATTCCTTGTATGGGCAGGAAATTTGTACTTGGTTTTAGAATCACTTAGCCTCCTGGTCGATATAGTGGTTAGGTTGACCAATTCTTTGTATGGGCGGAGAATTGTTCGCTTAGCTTCCTATATTGATTAGTGGCCAAGTTTGGTTTGACAACCACTTAGTTTCTGATACTGATAATCATTGGAACCTGGTGTCGCGCTATTTGTTATATGCATGTGGATAAGGTGATTCTTTTCTCATGTGTATAACGAATAGGTAGAGAATATAAGGTTAAGTACGAGTTCTTAAAACTCATACTTATGGTACGTTCGTGACTCATAATTATATGAAATGTTTATGAACCCCTCAGCGAATGGACGCCAAAGGTCTGACTAGGACAAGTTCTTAAACTCATATGATTGTGGAAAGTTTCTGAACTCATAATGTGTGGTAAGTTTGACGAACTGGTATAGTTATGTTGAGATTGGAGAATTGAAGATGATAGAAATAGATAGACTTATTAAGAAATGGATCAGTAGAGAAATTGAAGTTGATGATGGAATCATAGGTATTCCAAATCTTCTAGCTATGCTAGACTTCGAAGTTTTTGACATCAAGCTAAATTCGCACTGATGTGCCTTTCGAAATAAAATGATTTTTTGTTATCCTCAACACAGGGTTACAACTGTGTAGAAGTGGGCTTCGTACTACTAACGCATCGTTACCTGTTGTGGCGTGATGACACAAAAGATGATTTTCAAAGATTTTTGAATGGTTTAAAGAAGAGTCTATGCTAATTGATTCGGCTAGACAAAAAAAATGATTTGAGATGTCAAAATATATTTTTATATCATTAATGCATCATGCAACCTGGTACAGAGATGATAAAAATGATGGAGTTATCAATGCAGAATTACCTAGTGTGGTATGTGATCTAAAGATCGTCAGGCCACTATGGAATGATGTAGTATGACAAAGTCACACAATGACGGAATCCTCAAACGGAATTTTAAAGAAAAGTTAAGTGCCAATTAAATTTGGACAGAAACATGTTTCGATTGAAATTCGAATTATTTGATATGCGTCTAAGCTATTTGATTCAGCTAGACAAATATTTATGAAATTCAAAGTATTCTTTGAAAGCTTATGCTGAACCAACTTGTTTTGGTGCGGAATCTTATGATAAGTCTGAGGTGAACAACCCTGAAAATGGGGATATATTAATTGGATAAAATACTCCAATCTAAGAACGCATATAGTCGTTCCGATTACTAAGGTACAACAGACTGATCCTCTAAAGTACCCGCATTGGTAGTTTACCTTCTTTGTGATTGTAAACATACCAAATATAAAATATTTCAGAGGTAGAGTACCTTTCTTTCGTAATTGAAAGAGGTAGCAGGTAGAAATACCCCTAAACCTCAAAGTTCATGGTTTTTATGATCCCTCAGACAGATATGAAATTTTTTTTTTTAACTCTCTAGAGTAATGTTGTGATAGAAGGTGATGATGTATATGAAATATTGTGAACTCGTTGCGTACGAATAGAATCTGAGATGATTGAGTAAAGGTTATTATGACAACCTAGTTTTGCTGAATGTTTAGAAGATGTAAACTCCTAGTGAGTAGTTATGGTGAAATGTGATAATAGATGAGAAATCCTCAAAGGAGGAAATTGTAAAGGTTAAGTTAAAAACCTAGTTTTGATCAAGAGAATAAGCAGAGATTAGTATGCTTTAATTTCGGGGACGAAATTCTTAGAAGAAGGGGTGAATGTGACAACCCGAGAATTTAGATAATTATTAAAATCCTAAAATGATGGATTAAAGGTTATAAGATGAACCTAGACAGAAAATAAGTGTATGGAATTGACGTTTCTGTGAAGGAATTTTAAGGATTTCAAAATTTTTAAGAAGAACTTATATGGTTTCTTAATTGAATGAGAATAAAGAAATATGGGTTACAAAATTTCAAAACCCTAGAAATGAATTAATATGTACTTGAAGAAATATCGAGAATAAGGTATTACGATACTTGTAAATTCAATATGAATTGAATAGTGTAAGAAATGTTATGCTAATACATGTGGAATTTTATTAACGAAATAAGATTTCACAAGAAGAAAAGCTATGAGGTTAAACGAAGATGAGTATATGTATAGAAATATATATGCTTAGTAAGGTGCTATATATATTTTAGCAAGAGGAATGATGAATTAAGTTAATGATATAAGGATCAAGATAAAACTATGTTAGTAATTATCATAGCTTGAACGTTGGCCTTGAATGGCAAATAAGAATTTGAATAAGTATAAAGTCGTTAGTTAATACGATTAGCAATAAGAAGGGAGTAGTTTAAAACTCAAAATTTGAGTTAGAGATAGAATTTTGAAGCACGGACTGCTCAGTTGCGTCCGGGACGTCAAGATTAGTCAGAATGGACAGTAAACACAAAATGTGTAAAGGTTGACTTTTGGTCAAAGTCAACAGTTGACTTTTATGGAGAAAAATCAAAATTTAGCGTGAGAAGTAAAAATATGAGAGGAGATTCAATATGCAAATATGTATATTGATATCAAGCAGTTAGTAAATTAAATTCATATTTGAATAAATGATTGAATATATTAAATTATAAATTTAGTATATAAATAAATTGTTTGAAAATAATTTATGGAGAGGAGGGGGAAATTAAATTTAATTGTATAACTTAAATAAGTTATTTAAATTATGTATGAGAATTAAATAACCTAAATGGTTATTGTTATTTAGTGTTACTAGTATTTAAATATATACTAGTGACCTAATCTAAGTGAATTGTGGAGCATGTCACAATTTATTTAATGATTATGTGAGTAAGTGAATATGAATATTATGTGATGATTTATATTTGTTTATTATGTAATCAAATAAAAGAAACTAGTGTAATCCTAATTATATATTAGGAATGAAGAATTAAATAACTTAAGGGTTATGGGATGAGAGAATTATGGTATTTATAATATATACTAATTTTAAGAGATTTATTTTATACATCTCAGTTAATTAATTTTATAACCTAATTATAGCAAGTCTAATTGGGTTAAAGCAATAAATGTGCATGAGTAAAGAATTTATTTTTTTGAGTGAGAAATTAAAACCCTAATTAAATAATTAGGGTAAAATAGTATTAAAAGTAATGGACTATAATAATATCATAGCCCAATAATTTATTTAGAGTCCAAAAGAATTAAATTTAATGGAATAAGGAAGTTATATTATTTAAACAAGCCCAATTAATTAATTAAGCATGAGACTTGTAGATAAAGTGACTAAGGGTGATTAAATTATTTAATCTAGCCCAATATACTATGTATGAAACAAGTATTATATTGACCCAATTTAATTAGAGTTGAAAGCCTAAGTTAGTTGTTGTTAGTAAGTAAAACAAGTAAATTTGTTAACTCAATGTAATTAATTAAGGGCCCAAACTAGGCCACTCGTGGGAGAACAATAATATTAAAAATTATATTAAGTTGAGAGATATATTTTTATTATCTCAAGTTATTAATTTTATAACTTAATTAAAACAAGTTTAATTGGGTTATAGAATTTAATGTGCTAAAGTGATGATTTAAATTCTATTTATTTGGAATAGATGCCCTAATTAAATATTTAGGGTGTGATAAGATGGAAAGGATTAGACTAAGTTAATTTTACATGGCCCAAATGATTAATTTAAAAGCCTAAAAGATTAATCTAGTATCCCAATTAAAGAGGGGCATATTGGACAATTGCTATATTAGAAATAATAATTGTATATGGCCATAAGAAAGCCAATGTTCGGCAATTAAAAAAAAGAGAGGAGAAGGAACGGATAAGAGAGGAGAAAAGATAAGAGATAAGAAGATAAGAGAAAGAGAGGAGAAGAAAGAGAAAGAGGAAAAGAAAGAAAGAGAGGAACGGTAGAAAACCGACAGAGAGAAAGGAGAAGAGAGGCTTCGGCAGCCATAGAAGGATGAAGAAAGAGAGGCTATCCATGGAAGGAAGAAGGAAGAAGGAAGAAGGAAGAAAGAAGAAGAAGAAAGGTATAGAACAATTTCCTCCTAAGCTTGCTTCTCTTTCTATTTGTAAATTGATGATGTGGGTTTTTGATTTGGGTGTATAAAACCCTATGATCTATGTGTTTTCCATGTATTCAAGTATGGATCTACCTATTTTGGGTGTTGATTGGATTGAAACTCAAAAGAAAAGAAAATTTATTTTTCTAGTTTTGAAAATCTAAAATTTCTATTTACTTTGAAAATCCACCGTTTTAAATCTATAACTCCTTTTTACGATCCGTCAAAGAGGGGTGCTAGATATACGTGTTTACTAGTTAACCCAAGTGGTAGCACTCAAACATGTTGAGTTTACATGGGGTAATGACTGATTTTGTGAAAACAGTCCCGTATTTCTAGGAACTGTTTTTGGGCAGTCTGTAACGGGGGCTTTTTCGTCCACTGTTTGTGCTTTAAAAATTCTGGGCTTCTGATATGTTATAGTACACTGAATAAGCTTTCCATAGACTCCGGAACGGACTAATCCCGACTCCGGAGGAGGTAGTTATGACGTTCGGAAGAAGCATAATCAAAAATGTCCAACCAAATCCCGAACAGTCTCCTTTTACAAAATTTTTGGACTTATGTGTTCGGATTTTGGAAAAACATCATTAGATAAAAGTTGTAGCCCTGGAAGTTAGCTTCGCGTGGGCCCAAGAATCGCTCAAAAATGTTTTAAAACGCGAGAGTTATGACTGTTTTAGCAAAGGACTCTAAAACTGTTTTATGGCAAAAAGTTGCTGCCCAGATTTTTGCGGGGGCTGTTTTGGCCACTTAATGTGTGAAATAAATTCCAGCCTTTTGGGACAGGAAAATATATGATATCAAGTACCTTGTGTCCAAAAATGAGCCCATTCCGACTTAAAATGACCAAGTTATGATTACTTTAATTTTTGTGATTTTCCGACGAAATGGTTATAACCGGAGTTCTATAACTCCGATGGCCACGAAATTTAAACTGGAGTGTCACGTTAAGATGTATAAGATTGTGCCAAGAGATGATAATTTCTGGAGTTAAGCACGAGGTAGCTAATTTCTTAAGGAATTAACTAAAAATGATTTTTAAAAAATACCAAAGGAAGTTGGAAAATTTTGGAAAAATATTTTTTGTGTATGAAATATGTGTATACATGTTTGTACAAAGGATAGAAAAATAATAAGTTGATTTGGTATTTTCGTGAACGGATATGGAATCCAGCTTGCTGGATTAGAAAATCTGATGAATCCAGCTTGCTGAATTGAAAAGAAGTTTACTGAATTAAAAATTCTGTATCCAGTTTGCTGGATTGGAAATTTGTTGAATCCAGGTTGCTGGATTCTGTATCCAGTCTGCTGGATTGGCAATTTGGTTGTTAAATTTAGAATCCAGGTTGTTGGATTAGTATTTGACTTATTAGAGTATAAAGAAGAACTTATAATGTATAAGATTAAGTGTTTAATCATAATGAATATGATACAGTGATTGAGGAATTATCCAAGAATGATAATAATACCGATGTGTTAGGATGTTATCTAATATTTGATTAAGTGTTAGATAATCTATTGACAAAGTAATTGTATTATGATACAAAGTAGAATATGCTGATTGAAAGACCAATCTTATTATTAATGATAGGTCTTACCAAAAGAAGTTAACTTAAACTGCGTAGCAGTAGTCAACGAATCAGGCAAGTTTTTCCTAACTCAAACTTGAGTTGTATGTTCAAAGCATGTTAATGAATAATTGTTGTTGATTATTCACGTCTATATTGATTATTGATTCGCACGTTGTGCATATTGTAAATGTTCATCAGGTATGAAAGGCTTCTCACATTCATTACCATTTGGTTCAGTTAATCTGTTCATGTTTATGCTTGACCATTCATTTTTATTGACTTGGTTGTTCAGCTAAGAAAATTTGTTCATGCTCTTTCACAATGTTTATATTGTTGAAAGTTAGCTAGCTTATTGTTCAATTCTTTCAGTCATGATATATCTTTATTGAATTTAAACTTGCTGGGAAAATTTGATGCTCACCCTTGCTATATCATGATAAAATTTTTCAGATTAAGATGAAAGCTCGAGTAAAGACAAAGGCAAAGGCAAAGTCCAAGAATAAGCTATTACGCAGTTAGAACTATTAAATTTGCTAATGCAAATATTAATGTAAATCTTCTAAGATATTGAAGGTATGTATTAAGTTAAGGTTGTAGACCGTGGGGTTTATGTTGTAAAAGTTTAATGTATAAACAATTTATGTTTATATCTTCCGCAATAGTTATAGAAATAGTATACCAGATCCTTGGTGATTAGGACCGAGATTTGGGGATGCTACAAATATTATGACTAAGATAATGCAGAATAAATTATCGTTAGCCTTCAACAGTGTTAAATTGATACAATATAACAAACATCAAGTTTAACTGCAGCGGAACAAATAATCCATTAGAAGAGTCAAGTAGAGAATAAAATCTACTATCTTATATGATTTTAAAGGTTTTTCATCAGTTTTATCGATGAGACTCAGCTCAATAAATAATCCACATCATTAAATCATCCCTACACTACAAATTATCACTACAGGCCAAGGATATTCATTAGTATCACAACCACAAATTATCCATGCATCACAGCCAAGGATATTCGTGTATTCATCAATGGTCATGATCATGCCAACAATTGTCCATCAATACACTACAGGCCAATGAGGACTTTTACCATATCATTTGTAACATTACGGTCATGATTATACCGAATAATTCCTGGTCATAATCATACCAAGTCCATCTATGCACTACAGGCCACAGATCAATTTCAACATAATATAAACATGAGAATGATGACAATGATATAAGAATTCAATAAAACAAGTTCAAGAATTAATTTATCTAGGAATTAATAACGTCCAAATTGTCAACATTATACTACTTTGTAGAGTAAAATTCAAGAATACTCAGAAGAATATTTCCATGAAAAGATGCTGGATGAAACGCAAATATCAAGGATATTCCACTAATTTCATGGAGTATAGAAGTCAAAACTTTAACCAACTGAGTATAATAAAGAATGGAATAACAAAAGAAATCTCCATGCATGCGGTACTTCGCATAGACAGGTTATTCCAACAGAATAATAATAACGAAACCAGGTTAGGCGAAATTCGTACCGACAGGATGTTCCAACAGAATAATAAAGAATGGAATAACAACAGAAATCACCATGCATGCGGTACTTCGCATAGACAGACTATTCCAACAGAATACTAAATAACGGAACCATGTCAGGCGTAAATGCACAGACAGGATATTCCGACAGAATAATAAATAATGGAACCAGGTCCGGCGTAAAGCACAGACAGGATGTTCCAATAGAATAATAAAAATGTAATAACAGAAGAATTTCACCAAGTATAGGGTAGCCCGCATATACAGGTTATTCCAACAGAATAATAAAGAATAGAATAACAGAAGTTCTCATCATGAATAAGAAAGAAAGAATAGCCTTTACGAGCACAACAAATAATATCCCTTACCGTAAAAGAAACTTGATATCGGAGTAGTGAAGTAACAAAATACTTTTCTTCTTTCTCCCTATAGTTTCTCTCTCTAGAGTTTCAGTGAATTCGTAAGAAAATAATGAAGGAATAAGCTTATATTTATAGAAAAATAGACTGCGTAGTAACTAACTCATGAATGGTCTAGATTGATTTACTTTAATCTGACGGTCCATATTTAAAGCAAAATCTTTTAAATAAAATATAATATATTCTATTTATAATCTAATAAAACGAATAACTTTATAAAAGTATTCTGTTTTATATAAAAAGATTTTACTATGCAAAACACTATGCAAGCACTATGCAACACTATGCATAATAAAATACAATATATTCTATTTATAGAATAACTTTATAAAAGTATTTTGTTTTATATAAAATTTTTTTCTGTTTTATTACATTAATAATATCAATAAAACAAAACTGAGTGACTTATCACTTAAGCATCAATAATCAATACTGTGTGCTACTATGCAACCACGTGTATTACTGTACTTTTACTACCGAGTAGTTCAACAGTATTAACAGTAAAACTTTCGCCGTTATTTTTAGTAAAATATTTTTGTCGTTTTCTCAATCCGACAATAATTCTGTTGTGGGGTCCACCAATAATTGTGCCGTCGTACGAATATTTCCCGACAAAAATAATATTTTCCGACCAATCGAATATAATACAACAACTTGCATACTTTGTAAAATTTATAAATACTACCCACAACTATCACATTATCTCAAATTCACACCATAATATGTAAAAAGTATTTTGAAAAAATTAAATCTTTATTCATAAAATCTAGGGTTTCACAATCTCCCCTCCTTATGAAATTTTGCCCTCGAAATTTACGTACGTACCTGGTATGCCGAACAGATGAGGACACTTCGTCAGATTCTAACTCTTGAGGTATAACCTTTGAGTGTTGAATACATTCCAGGATTTTAACATGTACATCTTCAAACGTTAAATTATCCGCTATCTCGTCCGGTTCTAAATTAATAATGTGGTTCGGGTCGTCCACATATTTACGTAACACTCGACATACTTGGCGGTAAAACTAGTCTATAAACCACAGTTCCTACTTGATCGAGGATTTCAAATGGGTCAATTAAATCGAGGGTTGATATTTTCTCTCTTCATCGATTCTTGCTTCTATAATAACGCCCTCTTGAACCTTCTTTGTTCACCAGCTCCGGGTCTGTAGCTTGCACGACTTTAACTTTATCGATTAAAGTCGATTCTACTCGTATACTCGTTATCTTCATGTGGGTCCCTAGAGTTTTAGCTCTATCTTCATCATTTGTAAGTTTTACAAAATGTGTTTTTGTGTTAACAACATCGCACTCGTAAACGCATACGATCTTCTACTCAACACGTCAGCTACCACGTTCGCACTTCCACGATGATATTGAATGGTACGATCGTAATCTTCAACAGCTCGAGCCAATGTCTTTGGCGCATAATACATTCGTTTTAGTTGAAGAAATATTTGAGGGTTTAAGAAATGGGTTTTGTATTGGGGTCAATACAAAATTTGATTTCACGCTCTGGGGTAGGCTAAGAAGTCTTTAGGAATACGTCAGGAATTTTATTAATAATAGAAATATCGTTCAATACTGTGACCCTCATCCAAGACTTGGATAGCACGTCACATTGATACCTATCAACTTTTCATCGTCATTCACGACGTCGCCTACCGAAAGTCTGGCTTCGGTGCATTCCACACAAGGAAGTCACCAGATAAAGGCTCAGGACTTTTTACTTATGGCTTGATATGACAATGATTGACTTTAGTAGTTTGGTTACTTTAAATTCGCATAACAGGTTGGTTAGGAGTATGAAAGCTAACAACCTTACAAAAAGCATGATGAGTAGTTAACCAGTCGATTCATAAAATCACATCAATGTCAAGTATTTTGAAAGAGATAAGATCGACAGGTAACGTGAAAGTGTCGATTTGAATTAAACAAGATTTATAAACAGTGGAGGTAACGAAGGCTTCTGCTAACGAAGTTTCAACCAATAAGTCAAAGTCTAACTTCTCCTGAATTAAATTTAAACGGTGAGCGCAAGCAAGAGAGATAAAAGAATGGGTAGAACCGATATCGAATAAGGTATAAACTTCCTAAGCGTTTATGATTAACTTACCCGTGACAACTTCGTTCGAGTTCCTCGACAAACGCTCTCACTTAAACTACCGCCTTTGACTTGTCTGGGACATCCTTTGGCATCACTATCTCAGCTGGACTTGACTTCACTATACGTCAAAATTGAGCTAGGTGACCTTCTCTTTCGCAATTAAAATACGCTTTGGATTGCTGAGTACAGTTTGGACGGATGTGTTCCTCCTGTCCGCATTTGAAACATACGACCGGTGGTCGTTCTTCTTCCTTTGAAACGGGTCCTGGTGCCGACGTCTTCATGTCATCGTTGAACCTTCTCTTCTTGAAATGTCCATTCTTATTGTTTTGACCATGATTACCACCGAAGTGGTTACCATTTCTAGCATGTTGATTCCCTCCATGCTTATCGTTACCTCTTTGATGAATGTTATCACCGGTATTATCATTTTATCGGCTGCTCTCTTTTGGTTGGGTTGACTCGTTATCGCGCTCCAATAACTGAGCCCTATTAACAACATCTGAATACAAACATAGTTTATGAGAGATAAGATATTGACGTATCTCAGGTTTTAAACCTCTTAAAAATATTCACGTCATTCTCTCCTCATTATCAACCAAATGGGACGCAAATCGGGACAACTCGGCAAACTTGGCTTCGTACTACGACATGGTCATGTTGTTTTGCTCCAACTTGATAAATTTCACCTCCTTCATGTGACGAATGCTTTCGAGAAAGTACTTGTCGTTGAACAACTATTGGAACTTCTCCCAAGACATCTTGATTGCGTCAGGCTGGGTATGTTTTGCAGATTTCTAACAGAATAATAAAGAATGGAATAACAGAAGTTCTCTTCTTGAATAAGAAAGAAAGAATACCCTTTACGAGTACAACAAATAATATCCCTTACCGTAAAAGAAACTTGATATCGGAGTAGTGAAGTAACAGAATACTTTTTTTTTCTCTCTATAGTTTCTCTCTCTAGAGTTTCAGTGAATTCGTAAGAAAATAATGAAGGAATGAGCTTCTATTTATAGAAAATAGACTGCGTAATAACTAACTCATGAACGGTCTAGATTGATTTACTTTAATCTGACGGTCCATATTTAAAGCAAAATCTTTTACATAAAATATAATATATTCTATTTATAATCTAATAAAACGAATAACTTTATAAAAGTATTCTGTTTTATATAAAAAGATTTTACTATGCAAAACACTATGCAGGCACTATGCAACACTATGCATAATAAAATATAATATATTCTATTTATAGAATAACTTTATAAAAGTATTTTGTTTTATATAAAAAGTTTTTCTGTTTTATTAAATGAATAATATCAATAAAATAAAACTGAGTGACTTATCACTTAAGCATCAATAATCAATACTGTGTGCTACTATGCAACTACGCGTATTACTGTACTTTTACTACCGAGTAGTTCAACAATATTAACGGTAAAACTTCCGCCATTATTTTTAATAAAATATTTTTGTCGTTTTCTCAATCCGATAATAATTATGTTGTGGGGTCCACCAATAATTGTGCCGTCGTACGAATATTCCCCGACAAAAATAATATTTCCCGACCAATCGAATATAATACAACAACTTGCATACTTTGTAAAATTTATAAATACTACTCATAACTATAACATTATCTCAAATTCACACCATAATATTTAAAAAATATTTCGAAAAAAATTAAATCTTTATTCATAAAATCTGTGGTTTCACAACTTCAGTCGGTGACTTTGGTTGTTCCCAATTCTGAACCGATTCCACCTTCGCTGGATCCACAAAAAGTTCATCCTTGTCGATCACGTGGCCCAGAAATTGAACTTTCTCCAACCAGAACTCACACTTCGAGAATTTTGTGTATAACTTATTATTCCTCAACGCCTCCAATACTAACCTTAAGTGTTCAGCATGATCTTCCTGAGTCTTTGAATAGATCAGGATATCATCTATGAACACAACTACGAATTTATCTAAGTATTGCTTGAATACCTGATTCATCATGTTCATAAACGCTGCTGGCGCATTTGTTAACCCGAACGACATCACCAGGAACTCGTAGTGACCGTAACGAGTCCTGAATGTTGTCTTAGGTACATCTTCCTTCCTCACCTTTAACTAGTGATATCCCGTCCTCAAGTCGATCTTGGAAAAATATTTTGCTCCCTTCAACTGATCAAACAGATCATCTATCCTAGGTAACGGGTACTTGTTCTTAATCATCACCTTGTTCAACTCTCGATAGTCGATACATAGTCTCATCTATCCGTCCTTCTTTTTCACAAATAAAACCGGTGCTCCCCAAGGAGACACACTCGGTTGAATATACTTCCTATCCAATAACTCCTGCAACTATACCATTAACTCCTTTATTTTTGTCGGTGCCATTCTGTAAGGGGCTTTCGAAATTGGTGTCGTTCCTGGTACTAAATCTATAACAAATTTGACCTCTCAATCCGACGGAAGTCCTGGCAATTCCTCTGGAAATATATCCAAAAATTCATTCACCACTGGTATTTGTTCCATCTCTATCCCTGCTTTATGCGTATCGACGATATGGGCCAAATATCCTTCACATCCCTTTCTTAGTAACTTCCTCGCTTGCATCATCATCCGACAACTTGAGTGTCTTGGCGACCTACTTCTATAGAACGCTACCTTAGACTGATCTGGAGTCCTAAGGTTTATACACTTCTTTTGGCAATCTATAATCGCTCCATGGTTAAATAACCAATCCATTCTTAGAATTACATCAAATTCTCCTAATTGAATTGGAATTAAATCCACAGGTAACTTATATCCCCTGATGTCTATAACACAATTCTATAGATATGGCTAACAGAAATTATTTTCTTATTAGCAACTTCTATGTTCATAGGATATTCTAATTCTTCCTGTGGTAAGTTTAATCGTTAGAAGAATTCATGCGATACGAAGGAACAAGTAGCACCCGAATCAAATAATATGTAAGCAGATATGTCATTGATCGGAATGATACCTGAAGCCACGTCCCTGGATGCGACCGCATCCTGAACCGTCGTGTTGAAAGTCCTTGCTGTTGGTTGATTCTGAGTTGGTGGTCAATTAATCGTGAGATTCCCACCGCTTGGTCCCCTTCCTCTATTTCATCATGTTGTGTTCTTCTTTGGACAATTCCTTGCCTGATGATCCAATGCTCCACAGTTGAAGCATCCATTTCTCTTAGCTGCAGACCAATTAGGAGAGATGTGCCCCTCCTGCCCGCAGTTGAAACATACATTCTTCCCTTTTAGACATGCCCCCGAGTGATTCCTCCCACACTCCTTACATGCCTCAGTTCTCTTCTTTGCTTCCCCTGGTTTTCCCCCAGAGTTTCCCGAATTGAATCTGTTGCTGCTACTGTTGTTATTGTTTCACTTCTTTTTATTTGCACCACTACTGCTGCTACCTTCCCCACGATTCCCTCCTTTAT
This sequence comes from Panax notoginseng, assembly GCA_016801055.1. Lineage (NCBI taxonomy): Eukaryota > Viridiplantae > Streptophyta > Magnoliopsida > Apiales > Araliaceae > Panax > Panax notoginseng. Next base: position 94,746,609 of record CM029023.1, read on the forward strand.
TCTTCTTCTTTTTATCCTTATTAAATTTCATCAGGGCCTCACTTCCGCCCTCAGCAATTATAGCTTTCTCCAGGAGAGTCGCGAAGCTATTCGTCTGTAACACCGAGAGTCTGCTATATAGCCATGGTTTGAGACCCTGCTCAAACCTCCTCATTTTTCTCTCCTCAGTGTCGACCTGGTGAGGTGCGAACCTCACCAGCTCTTTGACTTTTGCGGCATATTGAGGTACTGTCATGTCTTTTTTCCTTCAGCTCTAGGAATCGCATTTCCATGCGACTCTGCATACTAACCTGAAAATAGTTCTCAAAAAAGATTTTCTTAAACCCTTCCCAAGGTATCACACCTTCTCCAGCCCTGGTCTGGTTTGCCTCCCACAAGAAGTTAGCTTCACCCTTCAGCATGTAAGTGGCGAAGATTGTTTTCTGATTATCACCTACTCGGGCGATAGCGAACGCCTTTTCGATTTCCTTGACCCAAGTTTGAGCTTCGATGGGTTCAGTGGTTCCTTTGAACCCAGGGGGTCCCGCGCTCTTGAAGTCATTGAAGTGTGCCACTTGGGCCGCTGAAGGGTTATTGGCATTCGTGGTTTGATTCTGAAGTGCCCCCACTAACATGTCTACAAACTGCTGCATAGGGTTCGGTGGATCCCCAGCTTTACCGCCTGACCCCTCGGGTGTTTGACGATGTCTTCCTCTAGCCATCTATCTATTTAAAATGAACTTATTGTTATTATCTTATAACTTACTCTACAGAATATATCATTCATAAGAAGAGAACTTAATCATCACATCACATACTTAAATAAAAACATATTTATTTATAAACATAACACCCAAGGTATTTCATCGTCTTATAGCATTAAGCCATTTATATCACTTTAAACCAACATACTTGGTAAAAACTGAAACCAAGCTTTTTATTCATAGATAAGCGTTCTATACGCTAGTAGTAAAAGTTCATCATAATAAACTAAAAGCCCCGCCTAATGGCGTCTTCATGCTCCTCATCCGCTATCTCCAGTACTAGCCCTCGGCTTATAACACGTCTAGACCGGTGCTCCTCACTTGGAAAGTGATGCACCCTATGCTGGAACCTTCCATGTGCTGACTTAAACGCGTACTTCATCTTGTCTATCTTAACCTTTTTATCTCTCACCTCTCCTTCTAACTCGCCAGTTAGCTTCTCGGCCTGAACATGGTCTCTCCTCTCATCTCCCCAGAATGTAGTAATAATCTGCTTGTCAGTTTGGAGACTCTGAATCCTCGACTCTAATCCATTAATGGTATGCCCCAAGTGGGTCATAATAGCTTCTTTCTCATCCTCCAGCCTATCCGCCTTCTGGTCTGATGCCCGCAGCTTGTCAGCCAGATCCCCGCTCCTAATTATCAGGTGGTGCACCAATGCCTCAAGCAATGCTGTAGCTTGATGCTCCCCCTGATACAACTCCTCCAACTCATGGACCTTGTCGTCCAACTCCGTAATCCTATCCATTAACTCGTCCTGCAAAGTATCCTCAGGTGCTTCTTCGGAGTTCTCCTCAGGCTCCTCTTCCTTTTCAGGATACTCCTCTGGGTCTGAGTCAGCTACTGCCTCAGCTATAGACTCAGGTACAACTTTAACCAACTACTCACTCACAACATGGATATCTCTAACCTCCTCTTCTCCTGACATCCTTCAAACAAGACAAAATAACTCGGTTAGTATTTTAAAATAGATGTTTTTGTTATTAGAAAAAAAAAATTGATTTGACACAACCCCTAGAACTCTACGTGAGTTCATCTCCTTATTATCTCCATTAACTTCCCTAAGGTTATAGTCTAAGGTTCCCCACCTAAGGTTTATAACCTATTGCTTTGATACCAACCTGTGACGCCCCCAAATCCGTGTAACATCGATTACAGGACATGGTGCTCACGATACAACATACATCATCATCTATCTAAGTAACTCTAACAATAATAATAATAATATTAACTATTACATACTTATTCAAAATAAAGTCCCAAGTCTTTACAACCTTTAATAAACTGAAACTTAAACTTAGCATTTATCGCTATATTATATCATATGCAAAAATATACTTATTACATAAATAACTCTCATCATTTCATCTTAGACTTTCCCTTGTCTTTGCCCGAGCCCTCAGCGTTATCAGCCTTAACTGAAAGGTTTAAGCAAGAATAAGCACAAATTGCCCAGCAAGTTTGTAAAGTAGTTTGAGAACATACATCAGAAGTAAAAGCATTAGTATGAATATTTCTCAATAGTTGAAATAAATATCAAGAGATAAACTGGAATATCAAGATAAGAGTTCTGGAATTCTCAATAACATACTAAGGGATGTTAGATACCCTGAACATTACTTTGTTTCATCAAAAACCATCAGACGATTTAACAATCAAATAGATTATAAACAGTCTCTGCAAGTACTCCAGGTGATCAGCCTATCGTACCGTACATTGTGCACAAGTATAAAGTTTAACTGCATAAGCATAAATGGGACTATATGCCCGACATCTGTTTGCCCGATTATTCGGGTTGTTCATCTTAGTATTCATGCGGGACCTCACCAAAGCAATTTGGATTGGTAAACATTAACTAGCTTCAAAGGATTTGAATTGTTCAAACAATATACTATGTTTGCATCAATAACATCTAGCTGGAACAAAAGCTAGAAAGCATGCTTGAATATAGTTCATTAAGGGAATAAGAACTTTAAAGCATAGCAATTAGAATAGGAACTAAATAATCATCAATAACGTTTCGCAACACAATTGAAGTTATAGAACTTTACAATAAGGAGCTTGCACGAATGATTAATTAATCACAAGCCCGAACTTACCCTCACTGCAATCAACTGAATAAGAGTTGAATAAATTAATAATAAAAAACAGGGTAAGAAACTTGCCTGATACGTCTTCTACAATTTACCGCTATCTACTAGCCCTTTACGTAACCTATTCACATGTGTCACGTTAAACAATTTGGTTCTCGAACACCACTTCGAAGTGTAATGGTTCTCTTTTATTTTAATAAGATGATTAAACCCGCACGTATTCAACTACAATTCCGTTACATAACATGTTGCTACGTATAGGCCACGTGGTTAAATAAAAGAATATGGGAAACATAAATTTTTGACATTTTTCGGACCAAAACCTCCATAAAAAATCTGCATAAAATATGCTTAAGAGTCTCAAGTCAAAAAAACTCATTTTTCATAATTCTGACATCACATATTTAATTAAACTCATTTATCCATATAACATCATTTATATGAAAAATACCAAATCAGTCTCAAAAATATTTTTTTCCTGGGATTTTGTAGAATATAGTCTCACATTGAACATATATTTTTCCCGGAATTTTTAAAATCCATCTACTATTTTTAAATAGCCCATAATAGCCAAATATTCTCAGATTTTTCATAAATCGAGATTAGCTCCAAAAATTCTGCAATTTTCAGGGTTAACTCATGTTATATACATGTACTTCCAGTAAAAATTTCGTAATTGTTGGACTTATACACAGAGAGTTATTTGGGTATCTTTTCAAATAGTGTCCTTAGCCGTAAAATTCATAACTCTCAAACCGTATAGCCAAAAATTCTCAAATATCTTCTTATATTAATACTCCAAATGTTTCCAGAATTTTTAAACTACAAAACAGTGGACAAAAATGCCCCCGAGACAGACTGAACCAAACAGTCCCAAGAAAGACATTAAATTTTTATTTTTTGCAGCCACATTTGCGATTTTATTCCCACTAATCTACAGAAGATATGACCATGATACTTGGACACAATAAACTTCATACAGAAAGGTATTTTAAAAAAAATATAACATTCATGAAACTAGCATGCTAAGACCACAAACTAACTGCATAGAAAAATGTGCCAGCACTGATTCTATACCTAGAAAAAATCTGGAAATTCCAGATTTTCTGCAGATTTGTTATGAACATGCTTGCTTACGATTTTCATAACTTGCTCATTATAACTCCGATTCTAACAAAATTTGGGACAGATTAGACTTCATACTACGTACTATTTTATAAAATTATTACATACGTTAATCGAGTCATATAAACCGTGAATCCAAGGCTCCGAAAAATCCAAAAATTACATATTAAACTTTTTAACCAACTTTGACAAAAATCATGATTTTGCTTCTAGCATGCAATTAAATTGTTCCTAATGTCCAGATCATCTACTCTCACATGTTTTCACATTTCACAATAATTGAACTCATTAAATTTCCATAATATGATCAAATTTGAATCATTGAGTCATATTATCAAATACTTAACCTGCGAAACATAATTCCTTGATTCTCTACGATATTGAGGCATTATTAAACCAGAACTTTCATTCTTACCATCCACATATCAACAACTAAAAGTAGCATGGCATCACAAGGTCCAAAAGAAATCGTTTGCAAAAAGTCTCGTAAGCATATTCTCTCATGTTTACTTAAGAACATGGGAAAAAAATTCATGGCTTACCTCTTCGATGAATTCCCCTTACTCGAATTCCTCCAATAATGCTCCTTGCTTGATTAGCTTCTGAAAACTCCAGAATTCGCCACCCTCTCAAGCTCTTTCCTCTCTCACTCTCAACTTCACTCACGGTAGGATTTTTTTTACAAAAAGTAAGAAAATTTGGATAGGGAATATATGTAGAACATGATAACAAATTGATGTTCCAACCCTTCCATCTCCAATATAAGTTATATGTAATAAGTATATTGTATAAATTCAATTTAGTATGGGGTGGGCGTTAGAGAAAGGAAAGGTCTTGGATTGTAAAGGGTTGTAACTCCCTCCCCCCTCATTACCTTATAATATGAATACTCCCCTCTCTTGTCCCAATTTGGTTGTCACGTGGGTCACACGGTTGCTGTACTTTTCTATTAAAATATTACTATAATCAATTTAATCATTTAATACACTATTTTGACCATTTTACCCTCCGCAGCCAAACGTTTCGATACTAATATCGATCTTTACTAATTTGACGTTCCGGACGTCATGGGACTATCCATTTTGTCAAATTAGCCTCCGAAATTCGTAATTGCTTTTTTCCTCGAAAAAGTCAACCGGGTGACTTTGACCAAAAAGTCAACCGTGACACTTTTTCGTGGCTACAGTCTATCCTGACTAATTTCGACGTTCCGAACTTGAATACGCAGTCCGCGTCTCTAAATTCCGTTTCGAACTCCAGTTCATGATTTAATACCAACCCACATAATAAATAGAATTAATTCCTTACATAATCAATTTAATTAGTTAAATAAAACTAAACCAACCATTTAAATACATCTCATCACATATCTTAACATAACACATATACATCTAATAAATGAAATCACACAAGAGTTTCACATAAGTTCGTTTATTGATAATTATTAAATTACATAGAAAATCTAGGATATTACAGACACACCCCTAGAATTCTACGTGAGTTCATCTCCTTATTTCCTCCACTAACTTCCCTAAGATTATAGTCTAAGGTTCCACACCTAAGGTTTATAACCTATGGGTTTGATACTAACCTGTGACGCCCCCAAATCCGTGTAACATCGATTACAAGACATGGTGCTCACGGTACAACTTACATCATCATCTATCTAAGTAAACTCCAATAATAATAATAATATTAACTATTATATACTTATTTAAAATAAAATCCCAAGTCTTTACAACCTTTAATAAATTGAAGCTTAAACTTAGCGTTTATCGCTACATTACATCACATGCGGAAATAAATAAACTTATTACAAAAGTAACTAGCATTAGTTCATCTTAGTCTTTCCATTGTCCTTGCTTGAGCTCTCAGCCTTCTCTATCTTAACTGAAAGGTTTAAGCAAGAATGAGCACAAATTGCCCAGCAAGTATATAAAATAGTTTGAAAGCATATATCAGAAGTAAAAGCATTTGTATGGCTATATCTCAACAGTTGAAAGGATTATTAAGTATTAAGCAGGAATATCAAGAATAGGAGTTTAAGAATTCTCAATATCATACTAAGGGGTGTAAGATACCCTGAACATTATTTTATTTCATCAAAAACTATCAGACGGTTTAACAATCAAATAGATTGTAAACGATCTCTGCAAGTACTCCAGGTGATCAGCCTATTGTACCCTACATTGTGAAAAAGTATAAATTTTAACTGCATAAGCATAAATGGGACTATATGCCCGACATTTGTTGGACCGATTATTCAGGTTGTTCATCTTTGTATTCAAGCGAGACAGCACCAAAGAAATTTGGATTGGTAAACATTAAATAGCTTCAAAGGATTTGAATTGTTCAAAGGTTATATCACTTATCATCAATAAAATCTATCCAAAACAAAAAGCAAGAAAGCATACTTGGAAACAGTTCGTTAAAGAAATAGAACTTTAAAGTATAGAAGTTGTAATACTAACGGAGTAATCATCAATAACGTTTGCAAGGAAATTGCCTTTATATATAACTTTACGACAAAGGAACTTGTACAAAAAGTAAATAGCACAAGTTCGATACTTACTCTCACTGCAACAACAATGAGTAAAGATTGAGTAATTGCTCAATAGAAACTTAGGGTTAGGAAACTTGCCTGATACATCTTCTATAATTTACCGCTATCTACTAGCCCTTCATGTAACCTATTCACATATGTCACGTTAAGAAATTAGGTTCTCGAACACCACTTCAAAGTGTAATGGTTCCCTTTTATTTTAATAAGATGATTAAACTCGCACATATTCAAATACAATTCAATTACATAACATTTTGCTTTATATAGGCCACGTGGTTCAATAAAAGAATCTGGGAAACATAAATTTTTGACATTTTTCGGACCCAAACCTCCATCAAAAAGCTGCATAAAACATGCTTATGGGTCTCAAGTCGGAAAGTCTTATTTTCCATATTTTTGACATCATATATTTAATTAAACTCATTTATCCATATAACATCATTTATATGAAAAATACCAAATCAGTCATAAAAATATTTCTTTTCCGGGCTTTTGCATAATATAGTCCCACATTGAACATATATTTTTCCAGAATTTTTAAAATCCATCTACTATTTTTAAATAGTCCATAATAGATAAATATTCTCAGATTTTTCATAAATCGAGATTAGCTCCAATAATTCTAAAATTTTCAGGGTTAGCTCCTGTTATATACATGTAGTTCCAGTAAAAATTTCGTGATATTTGGACTTATACATAGAGAGTTATTTGGGTATCTTTTCAAATAGTGCCCTTAGCCGTAAAATCCATAACTCTCAAACTGTATGGCCAAAAATTCTCAAATGTTTACAGGACCTTCATATCTTTTTATATTAACAATCCAATTTTTCCATAATTTTAAAAGTATAAAAAGTGGACGAAAATGCCCCCGAGACAGACTGATCCAAAACAGTTCCAAGAAAACGGGACATCAAATTCCAACCAAACTACAAAACATCTGACCATGAAACTTGGACACAATATACTTCATATAGCATAGTATTTTACAAAAATATTACATCATAGAAATTAGCTTGCTAAGACCACAAACAGGCTGCCTTAAAAAGCGTGCCAGCACTGGTTCTATACTTTGAAAAATTCTGGAAATTTCCAAAATTCTGCAGATTTTTATTTCCAACATGCATGCTTATGATTTTCATAACTTGCTCAATTTAACTCCTTTTCTTATGAAATTTGGACATGTTGTACCTCATGCTACATACTATTTTCTAAAATTATTACATACACTAATCGGGTCATAAAAACCGTGAATCCAAGGCTCCGAAAAACACAAAAATCACATATTATACTTTTTAACCAACTTTTACAAAAATCATGATTTTGATTCTGGCATGCATGTATTCGATTCCTACTGTCCAGATCCCATCTACTAACATATATGAACATGTTACAACAAACAAACTCACTAACTTACCTTGATTTGAACAAATTAGCAGCTAAAAGGCATTTTATCAAATATATAGCATGCATATACAAATTCAATGATTCTTAATGTAATTGAAACATGTTAAACTAGAACTTTTGTTCTTAATCATACATATGTCATCCATTAACCGTAGCATGGCAATCACAAACCAAAACAAACCATCTACTAAGCTTATATATGCATTTTCTAGCCATTTTCCTTGAAAACATATAAAGGTTCATGAGTTTCTTACTTGATGCGAATTTCTTCTTGTTTAGCTTCTGAAAATCCTCCTTACTTGCTTGTTTAGACTCCCCAAAACTCCAGAATGCTACCACACTATCTCTTACTCTCAATTTCTCTCCATGTTTACTCACTTGGTGGAATTTTCTTAAAAGAAAAGAATGTTTGAGTGGTGTGTGTGTGTGTGTGTGTGTGTGTGTATATATATATATATATATATATATATATATATATATATATATATATATATATATAGCTTGATAGAGTCTTTTGATTTCCATAACCACTAGCTCCAAATATCAGTTACCAACATTACTTAGCAATACAATAATTTAGTTAATTAATAGGAAGAATGTGGGACTTAGAGAAAATGAAAGGATTTTGGTTTTAAGAAGTAAAATGAAGTACTCCTTCCTTAGCTATTATGTAATATACGTATACTCCCTCCCTTGTCCCAATTCGTGAGTCACAAGGGTCCCACCAGCTGCTGACTTGTTTAAATAAAAATATTATAATAATCAATTAATAAATTACTTTGACCATTTTGCCCTTCGTAGCCGAACGTTGCGAAACTTATATCGATTCTTACTAAAGTAGACGTTTAGGACGTCATGGGACTATCCGTTCAGTCAAATTCACCTCTAAAATTCGTAGTTGACTTTTTTCCTCAAAAAAGTCAACCGGTTGACTTTGACCAAAAAGTTAATCGTGACCCTTTTTCATGGCTACAGTCTATCCTGACTAATTTCAATGTTCCAGACTCAAATATGCAGTTCACGTCTCTAAATTTTGCTCCAAACTCTAGCTCATGATTTAATACCATCCCACGTAATAAATAGAATTAATTCCCTACTTAATCAATTTAAATAGTTAAATAAAACTAAACCAACTATTTAAATACATCTCATCACATATCTTAAAATAACACATATATGTATAACACATATACATCTAATAAATGAAATCACACAAGAGTTTCACATAAGTTCGTTTATTGATAATTATTAAATTACATAGAAAATCTCGGATATTACAAGGATTGTTGCCTTCCTGATGCACATTATCATAGGTATTGATCGTTGGTGAGTCAACGGTCTTATGTGCTCCATTGCTTATCTCAATAACTTCAGATGCCATTCTCAAACACTATCACCAAAACAATGGTTAATTGACATGCAACATATTATCCCTATACTCTGACCGACCAATAACAAATAAACAGAAGTAGGTCATACTAGCGAAAGAATTACCCAACTCTCCCCTCCTAGTTTTAGTCTCACATCTCAGCCAATGATCATATCCCTAAGCTTTGATACCAACTGTGACGCCCCCAAAATAGGTATATATCACCTATTCTGAGTCGTCGAATACATGGTACATAAATCAAATACAAACTTCTTTTATACAATACGACAACAGCGTAGCTTAGAGTTTTTACACGAATATTATCTCATAGACAGTATTCAAACTCAAATGAAGTCCTCATTACATTTATTATTATAATATTTCGTAAAATAGTGAGGACTACTATAGCCACCATCTCGGACCGTCACTCTGATCCCCGACTAGTCCTGGCTACGTTCTCATTTCCTGAAGAGAACAATGAAAGCAAAAGGGTGAGCTTAACTAACTAGTAAGAAATATTATGACTAAGATAATGTAGAATAAATTATCGTTAGCCTTCAACGGTGTTAAACTAATAAACAACAAGTTTAACTGCAGTAAAATAAGCAATCCATTAGAAGAGTTAAGTAGAGCATGATATCTACTCTCTTCTATGATTTAAAAATTTTATCAATAATTTTATCGTTGAGACTCAGCTTAATAAATAGTATCACAACCACGAATTATCCATGCACTACGGGCCAAGGATATTTGTGTTTTCACCAATGGTCATGATCATACCAGCAATTTTCTATCAATGCACTACGGGTCAGTGAGGACTTTTACCACATCATTTGTAACATTACGGGTCATGATTATACCGAATGATCCTTGGTCATAATCATACCAATCAACAGTTCATCTATGCACTACGACCAAAGATGACTTTCATCACAATATAAGAATGAGGATGATGACAATGATATAAGAATTCAATTAAATGAAAGCAAATGATAAATTTTAAAAATTTATAACTTAATTTATCTAGAATTTAATATTGTCCAAATTGTCAACATGATACTACTTTGTGGAGTAAAATTCAAGAATAATATTGCATCAAAAATAATTTGGACCGAAAAGAAATTAATTTTTTGTCATGAATAGTACTTTAGGTGAATAGTACCTAAGTGAATAGTACCCCGTGAATAGTACTTCAGGAATATTATCCTATGAATAGTACTGTGTGAATAGTACTTCATGAATTGTACTTTATGAATAGTACCCCGTGAATAGTATTTTGTAAATAGTACCGTATAAATGAATAGTACTCATGGACAGTACTTCGGCATGAAAAGCTTAAAATTTAATAAAAATGTGTAGAAAATATCCTTGTAAAACGATACTAGATGAAGCACAAATTTCAAGGTTATTCTACTAATTTCACGGAGTATAGACGCAATACTTTAACAAAATAAGGGTATAACCAGGAATACGAGACAAAATAATATTACTCACATACTATAGAGCATGGAAGAAAATATTATTCCTTATGAATACTGAACAAAAATAATATCCCTTACGAATATTGAACGAAAATAATATTCCTTACACATATTAAACGAAGACAATGAATATTGAACGAAAATGATACTCCTTACGAATATTGAACGAAAATAATATTCATACGAATACAAAAAATAATATCTCTTCAGAATACGAAATAAATAATACCCCTTACCTCAGAAGAAGACTAGATACTGGAATAGTGAAGTAGCACACTTCTTTTCTTATTTCTCTCTATAGCTTCTCTCTCTATAATTGCTCTTGTGAGTCTTAGTGAATTGGTGAGAATGAAAGAATAATGAACTTCTATTTATAGAAAAATATAGTTTCGATAATTGCACATTTTAGTGCTCAAAATATTACACTATAATACCTTCATCTTTTCTTTCATTTTTAATTTAGTCCTACAAGTATTATCAAACTTGCACCACCTCCCCTAATAGTACATGCATGTGAATCAATAGTATATGCATGTGAATTAATAGTTCCATACATGTGAACAAACATTTACAATATAGTACCTTCATTTATACCTCCATTTTTAATTTAGTCTTGCAAGTATTATCAATCTTGCACCACCTCCCCTAATAGTACATACATGTGAATCAATAGTACATACATGTGAACAAATAATTATAAGCACGTGAACTAATAGCAATTAATTGCTCATTTATCCGATTAATTACCCGATTGGTAAATATAACCGCCAGAAGTCAATTATTATCGAAATAAATGTCGATTTTCACTAACATTAATAATCCCAACACAATGAAAATATCAATTTCATCTTTAATCAATACGAACTTATTCATCATTAATATTATAACTCACAATATTTAACAACCAGATCATTCCCAGGAAAGAGGGGGATTTTCGATAAGAATTTCTCCCTATTGGCGTACAATTAGGTGACCAAACCTCTCATTGATAGAACTTTCTAGACATTGTCAATATTGCAAATAATAAAATGAATAACTTTGTCGTCTCAATTATTGATTTAATAATATAAAATACTATGCAGATGATACTGTGACTAATTGAATCAATAATATGAGATATATTATGCAGCAATTACTGTAGCAATAATTGAGTATAACTGAGTGACTTCTCACGTAAGCATCAATAATCAATACCTGTGCTACTATGCAATCACGCGTAATACTGTTCTTTTACCACCGGGTATTTTAACAGTTTAACGGTAAAACTTTCGCCGTTATTTTTATAAAAAGATAATTTTGTCGTTTTCTAACTTCGACAATAATTCCGTTTGTGGGGTCCACCAATGATTGTGTCGTCGTACGAATATTCTCTGTTAAAACGAATATTCACCGACTAATCGAATATTCCCCGACACAATGAATATTTTATATCAACTTACTTACTTTGCAAAATTTTCAAATGTCACCTTAACTTTAATATTTACCAATTTAACCATTTACTAAATAAAATAATAATTATAAGAAAATTAAATACTTTTATTTCATAAAATTCGGGGTCTTACACAAGTGAGTTGAGATAAATAGAGGGATATTTTATAAAGTATTTGTTATAAATTTTGTATATTACATAAACCCCCACTTATTCATTTTTCAAAATCATCGGGAGAAAGTTATCTCAATTTTGTTTTATATATATATATATATATATATATATATATATATATATATATATATATATATATATATATATATATATATATATATATATAGTTCGGTTCCTATCCGGTCTCTTGAACTTTCTTAAAATAAAATATATTTTTTTGTATTTTTTTAAAAACTACTAAAAAAAAGTTTAATATTTTATGAAACTGGAATTTTTTTCATAATACAGTGTTTTATGTGTGATTTGGATACATATAAGAAAACAGGCCAGACCTGTTTTGTTTTATGTATCTAAATCACACCCAAAACATTGTATTATGGAAAAATTCCAGTTTCATAAAATATTATTTATTTATTTTTAGTTATTTTAAAAAAAGCCAAAAAAAATATTTCGTATTTTAAGCAGGTTCAGGCGTCCGGACCTGATCCCCATATATATATATATATATATATATATATATATATATATATATATATATATATATATATATATATATATATATATATATAGAATGGATCAGGTCCGGACTCCCAGACCTGACCAAAATCTGGAACTCATTTTTTATTTTTTTTTGCTTTTTTTTAACAACTAAAAAAAAATTTAATATTTTATGGAACTGTAATTTTTACATAATACAGTATTTTGGGTGTGATTTGGATACATATAACAAAATATGTATGTATATGTATCCAAATCACACCCAAAACACTGTATTATATAAAAATTTCAATTTCATAAAATATTAAAAAAAATTAGTTATTTTAAAAAAAAAGCAAAAAAAAAAAATGGTCCGAATTTTAAACCTGTCTGGGCTCCCTGACAGGATCCGATATATATATATATATATATATATATATATATATATATATATATATATATATATATATATAATAGAGTTTTGTTTTTTTTATGTAAAATAGAATATATTATATTTTTTATGCATAATGTTGCATAGTACTGAATAATGTGTGGCATAGTGTTGTTTAGTGCAGCATAGTAAAATCAAAAATTTTTAAATTCTTAGCCGTCTTCGCCCGTGAATTTCAATTACTGTTCACCCGTGATTTTCTAATTCAAATAGTATCCTGTCATTCTCCTATTATTGGATGCTCAGTTTAGAAATGAAAATCTCACTAGAATCAAAGAATTCTTCTTCTATAATATTGAGCGTATTTCTTTAGAGTTTAAGGAAGCTTTGAGTGTAAAAAATAGTATAAGTTTTCTTCAAGAATATCTCCGCTATACATGTCCGAATTGCTCTCTTTCTAAGGTAAGGGGTATTATTTATTTCATATTCGCTTACGATATTATTTTTCATATTTGTAAGGAATTTTATTTCGTTCAATATTCATAAGAAATGTTATTTTCATTCAATATTCATAACGAATATCATCTTCGTTCAATATTCGTAAGTAATATTATTTTCATTCAACATTCGTAAGGGATATTATTTTTGTTCAATATTCGTAAGAAATAAAATTTTCTTCTATACTCTATAGTATGTAAGTAATATTATTTCGTTTCAGATTCCGAATTCTACACTCATTTTGTTAAGTATTACATCTATACTCCTTGAAATTAGTAGAATATCCTTGAAATTTGTGCTTCATCTAGTATCTATTCACAAGGATATTTTTCTGAATATTCTTGTTAAATTTTAAGTTTTTCATGTCGGAGTACTATTCATGGATACTATTCATACGTACGACACTATTCAAAAAGTACTATTCATAGGGTACTATTCATGAAGTACTATTTATAGGGTACTATTCACTCGGGTACTATTCACCCGGGGTACTATTCATGACAGAAATTGATTTCTTTTCTGCCCATTTTATTTTTGATACAATATTATTCTTGAATTTTACTCCACAAAGCAGTTATCATGTTGATAATTTGGACATTTTTAAACTCTGGATAAATTTAAAGTCTTTAATATTTATCCTTGATTTTGTTTGATTGATGCTTATATCATTGTCATCATCCTTATATTGTGATGAAAGTCATCTTTGGCCCGTAGTGCATAGATGGACTGTTGATTGGTATGATTATGACCAGGAATTATGTATTGGTATAATCATGACCTGTAATGTTACAAATGATGTGGTAAAAGTCCTCATTGGCCCGTAGTGCATTGATGGACAATTGTTGGTATGATCATAACCATGTGTTCTCTTCGGTCAAGGGTGCAAAGATGAATTTTTGTTTGGTATGATCATGACCATTGGTGATAATAACGAATATCCTTGGCCCGTAGTGCATGGATAATTCAGTGATGTGGATTATTTATTGAGCTGAGTCTCAGCGATAAAATTGATGATAAACTTTTAAATCATAGAAGATAGTAGATATCATACTCTACTTGACTCTTCTAATGGATTGTTTGTTCCGCTGAAGTTAAACTTGCTGTCTATTGTATTCTATCAGTTTAAAACTGTTGAAGGCTAACGATAATTTATTCTGCATTATCTTAGTCATAATATTCTTTACTGGGCTAGTTGAGCTCACCTTTTTCTTTCATTGCTTTCTTCAGGAAATGAGCATATAGCTAGGACTAGTTGGGGAATAG
Organism: Panax notoginseng; assembly: GCA_016801055.1. Lineage (NCBI taxonomy): Eukaryota > Viridiplantae > Streptophyta > Magnoliopsida > Apiales > Araliaceae > Panax > Panax notoginseng. Next base: position 94,761,619 of record CM029023.1, read on the forward strand.
AGTGATGGTCCAAGCTGGTGGCTATAGTAGTCCTCACTATTCTATGAAATAGTGTGATAATAAATGTAATGAAGACTTCATTTGAGTTTGGATATTGTCTAGGAGACAATATTTGTATTAAAACCTACAACTTTTGATTTGTCGTATTCTGCACGACACTCAACAGTTATATAAATGAAGTTGTATTTGAATTATGTACTATATATTTGACAACTCAAAATGGGTTGTGTATACCTATTTTGGGGGCGTCACACTATTACTGTTTATAACAAGACAATTAGGAATTTTAATCAAATTAATTGAGTTATTTTGGTTGATCAACGAGTTAATTTGTCTCGAATTCATTAACTTTACAAAGACACTGTATATATGTCATGTTCATAATTATACCAAAATTTTTGTATCATTTGTTATTATTCCAAGGATGTACGTACATTTACAATATTATTGATTGAACCTGGAACTATTTAGAATTATAAATTGAAGACTTGGATTAAGCAAACTCAAATCACGTTACGATGTTGAATCACCTTAAAATTGTTGTTTCTTCGGTATAAAAAATATTAGGAACAAATATTAAATAAGTAAAATACACAAACTAAATATTAAGAAATTATACAACCAAAATAGCAGGCGTTGAACTGAGGTACGAGAAAACGTTTTTTTATAGTGATTCACGCTGTCGAGGAGAAATCATTACTTGATGTATCCGTTGTAGCAAGTCATTGACATTGACATGTCACCTCCAGGAGACAACAACTTAACTTCCATGTTATTACTTTCAACAAAGTATACATAACTCGGAGAGTTTGAAACTCCATGAACACAATACCGTACCTAATACAAATATAATTTATAAAACCAATATAATTTATAACACAATATATAATATTTCTCACAAATATATATATCTGTACATGACTGCTTGCATTATCAGTAGTAGCTAGAAACCTCTTTATAAACCATTATAATGAAAAATGCCACACATAGCCTTCAGCTGCTCTACTGATTTTTTTAGACCAACATAGCTCTTTCTCATTCTTGTTAAATGAACAATACCTTCCATATATAACAAGCTAAGTATGCAACAAAAAATCATGAAAATGTGAGTCCATCACAATTAATTAAAAAAGCTATTAACTATATTTTTTTAATACAAATAAAACCAGTACTTAATCCTTTTGTAATACCCAATTAATTACAAAGAAAACTTCCTATCCAAAGAAATTCAACTCTCCTTTGGACACTAATGCCCCTTTACACCTCTGCAACATTTGCACCTTTGCAATATTTCTCACCACTAAAACCTTTGAAACTTTCTTTGACCAGATTGACTACTCTAAGAATAATTAAGCCAACCTAAGCTTGTGATCGGTTTACAAATGATAGAATTTAGAGAGTACAATAAATTTTTAGCTCCAAAGAATTTAAAAGAATACAATTAATGGCTGGAATAAAGCAAAGAAAACTTTGATGTACTATATCAAATGGATTACAGCTTCAAGAGATGTGTCATGTTCAGTCGAAGAGAAGGAGTATATATAACGTGACTAGCAACGACTCAAAAAGAAACGACTATAAAAATTATTAGCTAAAAAATCTCAGACCCGTTTGGAAGGAACCATGATCTCAACAGCTTTGCATAAACAGATAGATATGAGATAATCTTCAACATTTATATGTTTTTGGAATAGCTGAAATAAAGGAGAGATTAACTCTATTCTCAGTCAATAGTTTAAAGGTGTTGGGGAAGAATCGGAGAGCTCACGCATCGCGTGCGTGTAAACAAGGCATTAACATACATGTTTAGAACCCAACTTGACCCAAAAGCTTAAGCCACTAAGTCTTGGGATCATTCATGTATATTAATCCTTCACTTTTTCACTATTTATCCGATGTGGGAATCCAACTTAGTTGTGATATCCTAACAATCTCCCCCCATCATATCAAGAGCTCCACCTCACTTAAATACCATCGTGTATCTTTTGAAGAGGTTCACTAGCCCGAGATCAAACTTTCGTAGCTTTGATACCAATTGTTGGGGAAGAATCAGAGAGCCCCCGCATCGTGTGCGTGTACACAAGGCATTAACATACATGTTTGGAACCCAACTTGACCCAAAAGCTTAAGCCATTAAGTCTTGGGCTCATTCATGTATATTAATCCTTCACTTTTTACTATTTATCCGATGTGGGACTCCAACTATTTTGTGATATCCTAACAAAAGGAGTAAAAGAGGAGATATGATAAGATCTAATAAATACCAACTCTTAACAATTTCTACAAGACTCATTTTCAAAATAAAATTGAATAACAAAACATATTCTAGATAAAATATATAAACACCAATTTATCAGCAACATACTGTCTAGTTATTTAACTCATGTAGGCTCAACCAAGCAAAATATTCTAAAGGATTGATAAACCAATTTGGGAAACCAATTTGGGCCAGCTTAGAAATCAACTAAAAATAGCCCAAACAAATACCATTTCACAAACCCAAATATAATCAACAAATTTCTTCAACTGCTTCCTAGCATGTTTCAAGCACTACATAGTGCTAAATTTCTTACTCTTGACATGGGCCATTAAGGTATTGAATTTGTGATGTTATAACCATTACTCTTTTTCTTTCTTGTTTATTGAAGATATGCTTTGATCGTAAAATTAGTGACAATTTTTGATTGTATGGCTTATCTGAGTGCTAGAATTGTGGAATTAGCGTATGGAGTAATTTCTTCCATCACAAGTTGTTTAGATCTAGCCAAGTTGTTTAGTTTTCCTAACAAATAAGTTATATACTTAATTGTTAAGTTTTATTTTATTTTCTAACTTATTTTCTTATACTTTTTAATTGTAACTTTATAATTTGTTTAAATGTCATTATTTTCGTATACTTTTTTAGCATATTTTATTTTATTTTATTTTCTAATTCTATAAACTTAATTGATCTTCAGATTAAAATTTCATTATTTTTTTCTATCGGAGAATCGATTGATTAAGTATATAACTTATTTGTTAGAAAAACTAAACAACCAAACCTTTATTGCTTAGGTGGTCCTATGACTAATATTTTTTTGGCGAAATTTGAATTTAAGTACACATCAGCGGTGCCACGTGTGACATGTCAGCAGGTCAACGCCTATGTGGCATGTTCAATACTCAAAAACACCTAAAGTTTAGGGGCCACATTTGTATTTTACCAGTTAGAAAAGAGATTAGATATTATGTTAGAAGGATAAAATGTAATTTAGTAAAATAGAAGAGGGGATAAAATAAACATTATATTTAGTCAAACTAACTTATTAGGAATAACTTATAAGACATTTTTAAATAAGCTAGAAATTGTTTCTTATTAATAATTACATAAATTAAAAAATAAGTCAAAAATTAAGTTGTTGTAAGACCCCAACTTTTATGAATAAAAATTTAATTTTCTCTATATATTATTTTGAATAGTAAGGTGTTGATTTGATATAATGCAATAGTTATGGGTGATATGTATAAATTTTGCAAAGTAAGTAAGTGGTCATAAAATATTCGTTTGCTCGGGGAATATTCTTTTTGTCGGGGAATATTTGTACGACGGCGCAATCATTGGTGGACCACATAACGGAATAACTGTTGAATATAGAAAGCGACTGAAATAACCTTTTCATAAAATAACGGTAATACTTTTACCGTTAAACTATTGAAATACCCGATGATAAAAGTATAGTAATACGCGTTGTTACACAGTAGCACATGGCATTGCACAATATCTCTAATTATTGATGCTTACGTAAGAAGTCACTCAGTTTCATTCAATAATTGCCACAGTAGTTGCTGCATAGTATCTCATATTATTGATTCAATTATTATCACAGTATCATCTGCACAATATTTTATATTATTAAATCAATAATTGAGACGACACAGTTATTCATATTATTATTTGCATTATTGACAATGTCTAGAAAGTTCTGTCGAGGAAAGGAGTTTGATTATTTAATTGTGCATCAGTAAGGAGAAATCCTTATCAGAAAGCCCCCTCTTTCCTGGAAACGATCTGGTTATCAATATTATGAGTTATAATATTAAATGATAAATAATTATTGAAAGATTAAAAATGTGTTTATTGAAGATAAGTGATTTGTGATAAATATTTATTCAATTTTTGATATAAATAGAGGGATTTGTCATGAGGCTTTTGTTGTAAGTTTGGCTCATTATTCCATGGAGAGATGTGATAATTTTTCAGACCGTCGGTTGAAGTTATAATAATAAATCAATATGGATCCTTGGTTAAAGTTATAATAGTAAATCAATATGGATCGTTGGTTGAAGTTTTAATAGTAAATTAATATGGACCGTCCGTTTAATAGTAAATCAATCTGGACTCTTCGTGAATCATTTACTATTTAGTCCATTCTCCTATAAATAGAAACTCATTACTTCATTCTTTCTTACGAATTGACTAAAACTATAGAGAAAGAAACTATAGAGAGAAAGAAGAAAAGTATTCAGCTACTTCACTATTGCAATATCCAATTTCCTACTAAGGTAATGGGTATTATTTCTTTCATATTCGTAAATGATGTTATTTACTTCATACTCATAAGGGTTGTCATTCTATTCGTTATTAATCTGTGGGAGTAACCTGTCTACGCGAATTACCGCATGCATGGTGAATAACCCTTCGTATTCATTCTTTATTAATCTACGGGAGTCACCTGTCTACGCGGATTACCACAAGCATGATAAATAACCCTTCGTATTCATTCTTTATTAATCTATGGGAGTAACCTGTCTACGCGGATTACTGCATGCATGGTGAATAATCATTTGTATTCCTTCTTTATTAAATTGTGGAAATGATCTGTGTACACGGATTACAACATGACGGGTGAAAATCCATTTTCAGTTTCATATATTCTTTTATACTCGTATGAGATATCATTTCTTTTGTATTCATTAAGGGATATCGTCTTCTTTCATATTTCTCTATTTATGGTACAAATTTATTTTTTGTTTCCATAACCTTATTATTAAATGGTGAAAACCCTTGAAATTAGTGGAATATTATTAATAGTTTGTGCTTCATCTATTATCATTTCACTATTGGTCTGAACTTTCTTATTGAAATTGTAATATTTTCATGGCGGGATACTATTTATGTCGGGGTACTATTTAATTAGAATACTATTCATTCGAGGTACTATTCATTTGAGTATTATTCATTCGGGGTACTATTCACGACAAAATTAATTTCTTTTCTGTCTAAATTAATTTTGATACATGAATATCATTCTTGAATTTTACTCCACAATTAGTGATCATGTTGGCAATTTGTACATTCTTGAACTATGTATAAATTGAATTATAAATCTCTAATATGTATCCTTGATCTCACTTGATTGATTCTTTATATCATTGTCATCATTCTCATGCTTATATTGTGTTGAAATTCACATTTGGCTCATAGTGCAAAGATGGACTGTTAATTGGTATGATTATGACCAGGGATTATGTATTAGTATAATCATGATCTTTAATGTTACAGATAAAGGTTTCTGGTGAAAGTCCTCTTTAGCCCGTAGTGCATAGATGAACAGGTGTTTGGCATGATCATGACCACTAGTGATACAAACGATTATCTTTGGCCCGTAGTGCATAGATAATTTATTGATTGAAAATAATTATTGATTGGTGTTACAGGGATAAATATATGGATGATGGACTTTTAAATCATATAAGATATTAGACATCATGCTCTACTTGACTCTTCTAATGGATTGCTATTTCCGCTGTATTTGTTGATTTAAAACTTGTTATCTATTGTATTCTATCAGATTTTTCCCTGTTGAGGACTAAGGATAATTTGTTCTACATTATCTTAGTCATAATATTTTTTATTGGGCTAGTTGAGCTCACCCTTTTTCTTTTGGTTCCATTGTTCTTCTCAAGAGGCGAGAATGTAGCTGGGACTAGTCGGGGAGTAGAGTAATGGTCCAAGATGGTTATTATAGTAGTCCTCCCTATTTTGTAAAATAGTGTGACAATAATTGTAATGAAGACTTTATTTGAGTTTAGATATTGTGTACAAGACAATATTTGTATTGAAACTCCCAGCTTATGTGTTGTCGTATTTTGCACGAAAGTTATATAAATGAAATTTATATTTGAATTCTGTACCATGTATTTGCCGACTTAAAATGGGTTGTGTGGACCTATTTTGGGGGCATCACAGTTGGTATTAGAGCTTAGGGATATGATCTCTGGCGGAGATCTGAGGTTAGAACTAGGAGGGGAGAGACGAGTAAAACTTTCGCTAGTGTGTCCTACCTAAGCTTATTTGTTATTTAATTGGTCGATCAGAATATAGAGATAATATATGACATGTCAATTTCTTTAATTAACCTTTATTTTGTGGCAGTATTTTAGAATGACATCTGAAAATTTTGAGATAAGAAAAAGAGCACGTGGGACCATTGAGACACTGCCAATCAATAACCAGGATAATGTGCTTCAGAAAGATAATATTAGTGACGCCCCCAAATTGGTCCACACAACCCATTCTGAGTCGCCAAATACATGGTACAAAATTCAAATACAACTTCATTTATACAACTGTCGTGCAAAATACGACAACACATAAGCTGTGAGTTTTAATACAAATATTATCTCGTAGACAATATCCAAACTCAAATAAAGTCCTCATTACATTTATTGTAACACTATTTTAGAAAATAGTGAGGACTACTATAAGAACTATCTTGGACCATTACTTTACTCCCCGACTAGTCCCAGCTACATTCTCACCTCCTGAGAAGAATAATGGAACCAAAAGGAAAAGGGTGAGATCAACTAGCCTAGCAAAAAATATTATGACTAAGATAATGAAGAAGAAATTATCTTTAGTCCTCAACAGTGAAAAATCTGATAGAATACAATAGACAACAAGTTTTAGATTAACAACTGCAGCGGAATAAGCAATCCATTAGAAGAGTCAAGTATAACATGATGTCTCATGTTTACTATCTTCTATGATTTAAAAGTCCATCATCAATATTTTATCTCTGTAACACCAATCAATAAATGTTTTAAATCAACAAATTATCTATGCACTACAGGCCAAGGATATTCTTTTGTATCACCATCGGTCATGATCACGTCAAACACCTGTCCATCTATGCCCTACGGGCAAAATACGACTTTCACCACATCATTTGTATGTAACATTACAGGTCATGATTATGCCAAAACACAATTCATGGTCATAATCATACCAATTAACAGTCCATCTATGCACTACAGGTCAAAGATGACTTTCACCATAAAATAAGCATTAGAATGATGATAATGATATAAAGAATCAATCAAGTGATATCAAGGATAAATATTAGAGATTTATAATTTAATTTATCTAGAGTTCAAGAATGTCCAAATTGTCAACATGATCACCAATTATGGAGTAAAATTCAAGAATGATATTCATGTATCAAAAATAATTTGGATAGAAAAAAATTAAATTCTGTTATGAATAGTACTCATGAATAGTACCAAATAAATAGTATCGTATGAATAGTACCCCGAATGAATAGTATTCTGACATGAGAAGATTAAAATTTCAATAAGAGTGTTCAGACCAATAGTGAAATGATAATAGATGAAGCACAAACTATTAAGAATATTCCACTAATTTCAAGGGTTTTCACCATTTAATAATAAGGTTATGGAAACAAACAATAAATTCATACCATCAATGGAGAAATATAAACGAAGACGATATCCCTTGATGAGTAAAAAAGAAATGTTATCTCATAGTAGTATAAAAGAATATACGAAACTGCAAATAGATTTTCACTTGTCATGCGGTAATCCGCGTAGACAGATCATTAACATAATTTATTAAAGAATGAATAAGAAGAGTTATTCACCATGTATGCGTTAATCTGCGTAGACAGGTTACTCCAGCAGATTAATAAATAATGAATACGAAGGGTTATTCACCATGCATGCGATAATTCACATAGATATGTTACTCCCGCAGATTAAAAAAGAATGAATACGAAGGGTTATTTACCATACATGCGGTAATTCGCGTAGACAAGTTATTCCCATAGATTAATAAGCAATGAAATGATAACCCTTATGAGTATGAATTAAATAACATCCTTTACGAATACGAAAGAAATAATACCCCTTACGGATACGAAAAATAATATCTCTTCCCTTACTAGGAGATTGGATACTGCAATAGTGTAGCAGCAGAATACTCTTCCTCTTTCTCTCTCTATAGTTTCTCTCACTATAACTTGTGATTATAACTTTGCTCTTCAAAAATGGTAGAAAATAATGAATTGATGGAGGAGTATTTATAGACTAGGAAGAGGTGGTAAATTACAAGGTTAATTATACTTTAGTACCTTCATCTTTTTCTCTATTTTTAATTTGGTCCCTCAAGTATTATCAATCTTGCATAACCTTCTCTAATAGTAATTTTATGTGAACCAATAGTTCTTTGCATGTGAACCAATAGTTCCTTGCATGTGAACTAATAATAATTAATTGCTCATTTATCTGATTAATTACCCGTCTAGTCAATTTAATATCCAGAAATCAACTATTATCGAAATAAATATCGATTTCCACTAACATTTATATTCACAACACAATGGAAATATTTTTATCAATAATTTTATCTTTGAATTTTTAAAGTTTGAGTTATTCTGAAAAAGTCAACTGTTGTCTTTTTAACCAAAATGTCAACCCCAACAAATTTTCTGTTTAGAGTCTATTTTGACTACTTTCATCGTCCCGGACTCAAATATCTCGTCCGTGTCTCCAAATTCAACTCCGAACTCAAATTCGAATTTTAATTTTATTTTCTTGTGTTTTATACACACTTTTGCTTTCTTAGTTAGTTCAAACTATTTAATTATTCTTGACTAACTATTAAATTAAATCTCATCATTTATTGCTAATAAATATATATAACACATTTTTAATCTTTCAATAATTATTCATCATTAATATTATAACTCATAATATTGACAACCAGATCCTTCATAGGAAAGAAAGGACTTTTCGATAAGAATTTCTCCTTATTGGCTCGCGATTAAATAACCTAACCCCTTTTCTTGACAGAACTTTCTAGACATTGTCAATAATACAAATAATAATATGAATAAATGCGTCGTCTCAATTATTGATTTAATAATATAAAATATTGTGCAGATGATACTGTGACAATAATGGAATCAATAATATTACATACTATACAATAACTACTGTGACAATTATTGAATGAAATTGAGTGACTTCTTACGTAAGCATCAATAATCAAAGATACTGTGCAATACTGTGTGCTACTGTGCAACAACGCATATTATTGTACTTTTATCATCGGGTATTTCAACAGTTTAACGGTAAAAGTCTTGTCATTATTTTATGAAAAGGTTATTTCTGTCGCTTTCTATATCCGATAGTTATTCCGTTATGTGGTCCACCAATGATTGCGCTATCATACGAATATTTCTCGACAAAAAAAGAATATTCTCCGACCAAACGAATATTTTAAGACCACTTACTTTGCAAAATTTGCACATATCACCCATAACTATAGTATTATATCAAATCAACACCTTACTATTCAAAATGATATTTAGAGAAAATTAACTTTTTATTCATAATGTACGTACCTGGTATGTACTCGAAATTAATGTACGTACCCGGTATGTCAAAGAGGTGATGACACCTTATTTTCATTTCAGATTCTAACTCCCATGTTATTTCCTTAATATCATGGTTTCTCCATAAAACTTTAATTTGAAGTATAACCTTTGAGCGTAGAATATGCTCCTTCTTATCCAAGATCTTGACAGTTACCTTCTCATACATTAAATCTTCGACTATCTCGTCTGGTTCTAATTCAATAATGTGTTTTGGGACTTCCACATATTTACGTAACATAGATATGTGAAAAATGTTATGAACATGAGACATACTTTGTGGTAAGGCGAGCCTATAGGCCACAGTTTCTACTCGGTCGAGGATTTTAAATAGACCAATGAATCGAGGGTTGAGATTTCCTCTCTTCGTCGATTCTTGCTTCTGTAATGACAACTTCTTGCACCTTCTTCTTTATATTCATCAGCTCCAGGTATGTAACTTTTAACTTTATCTATTAAAATCGGTTCTACTCGTATATTTGTCATCTTCACTTGGGTCCTTGAAGTCTTTAACTCTATTTTCATCCTTTGTAAGTCATACAAAATGGGCCTTTGTGTTGACAATATCGTACCCGTACCCGCATACGATCTTCTACTCAACGCGTCAGCTACCACGTTTGTTTTTCCAGGATGGTATTAAATGGTATGGTCGTAATCTTTTAACAGATCGAGCCAACGTCTTATGCGCATGTTATGTTTTTTTTTGACTTAAGAAATATTTAAGGCTCTTATAGTCTATGTTGATCTCCACTTTCTCCCCATACAGGTAGTGTCTCCAGATCTTTAACATGAAAACGACTACTGCCAACTCTAGATCATGAGTAGGATAATTCCTCTCATATTCTGAGTTGTCGAGAGGCATAGACTATGACTTTCTCATGTTGCATGAGAACACATCCTAAACCTCTACCTGAAGCATCATTGTAGATGACAAATCCCTCCAAAGCTGATGGTATTGTTAGAACATGTGATGAAATGTGTCTCCTCTTGAGTTTTTAGAAACTCTTCTCACATATTTCGCTCCAACCGAATTTTGTATCTTTTTTAGTTAGCTGAATTAATGGAGTAGTGATTCGAGAAAATCCTTCTACGAATCTCTGATAATAACCAGCTAAGCCTAGAAAGCTACATATTTCGATTACTGACTTAGATTGCTCCAAATTGTGACTTATATCCCAACCTTGGATAACACCTCACAATGACACCTATCAGTTTGCCATCGCACAAATACGGCGTCCCCAACGGAAAGTCTTGCTTCGGTGCATTCCACAAAGGAAGTCACCAGATAGAGGCTCGGGTACCAACTCCTGTAGTTGGTTTTTAACTCCTGAAGTTTAATAGGAGTCATTTGATATTGGGTTTTGGAAATGGATTTTGTACCGGGTTCAAGGTCAATATAAAATTCGATTTCACACTCTAGGGGTAGGTCAGAAAGTTCTTCGGGAAATACGTCAGGAAATTTATTAACAATAGAAATATTATTCAAATCTGACGTATTTTTGTTTAAATCCGTGACATGGGCTAAGAAATCTTGACATCCATTTTTCAATAAACGAATGACTTTATAGCTAGAGATGACAATGATTGACTTTAGTGGTTTGGTTGCTTGAATTCGCATAACAGGTTGGTTAGGAATATGAAAGCTAACAACCTTACGAAAGCAATCAATTTTAGCATGATGAGTAGTTAACCAGTCGATTCCTAAAATCACATCAAATGTAAGTATTTTCAAAGAGATGAGATCAATAGGTAATGTGAGAGTACCGATTTGAATCAAACAAGATTTATAAACAGTTGATGAAACAAAGGTTTTTCCTAACGGAGTTTCAACAGATAAGTCAAAGTCTAATTTCTCAGGAGTCAAGTTCAAACGTTGAGCATAAGCAGGTGAAATAAAAGAATGGGTAGAACTTGTATCTAATAAGGTATAGACTTCTCAAGAGTTTATAATTAGCTTACCCTTGATAACTTCGTTCGGGTTCCTCACTTTTTAGGAAGTCACAAAAAATGCTCTCCCTTGAACCACCGACTTTGACTTGTCTGGGACAGCCTTTAGTGTCACCATCCCAACTGGACTTGACTTCGCTATAGGGCACATTCCACCCTTAACTAATTCGTCGTACTCCTGGTCAATAATCTGAATCATTAATCTTCGATCCATATCTGTAAGACCCCAACTTTTATGAATAAAGATTAATTTTTATCGAAATATATTTTTGAATATTATGGTGTGGATTTGATATAATGTTATAGTTGTGGGTAATATTTATTAAATTTGCAAAGTAAGTAAGTTGTTATAAAATATTCGATTGGTCGAGGAATATTCGTATGACGACATAATTATTGGTAGACCCCACAACAGAATTATTATCAGAGATAGAAAACGACAGAAATATCTTTTTATAAAAATAACGGCGAAAGTTTTACCGTTAAACTGTTGAACTACCCGGTGATAAAAGTACAGTAATATGCGTGGTTGCATAGTAGCACACGTTATTGATTATTGATGCTTACGTGAGAAGTCACTAAGTTATATTCAATTATTGCTACAGTAATTGCTGCATAATATCTCTCATATTATTGATTCAATTATTGTCATAGTATCATCTATGTGACGCCCCCAAAATAGGTATACATCACCCATTCTGAGTCACCAAATACGTGGTACAGAAACAAATACAACTTTATTAATACAATTGTCGTACAAAATACGACAACACATATTCTGTGAGTTTAAATATAAATATTGTCTAATAGACAGTATACAAACTTAAAAGGAGTCCTCATTACAATTATTGATACACTATTTTACAAAAATAGTGAGGACTGCTAAAACTACTTTCGAGAATCATCACTCCATACCCCGGCTAGTTCCTGCTAAATTCTCACCTCCTGAGAAGAAAAATGGAACAAAAAAGAAAAAGGTGAGCTTAACTAGCCCAGTAAAGAATATTATGACTAAGATAATATACAACAATTTATCATTAGTCTTCAACAGGGAAAAATTTGATAGAATATATTAGACAACAAGTTTTAGATCAACAACTACAGCGGAAACAACAATCCATTAGAAGAGTCAAGTAGAGAATGAATTCTACTATCTTCTAAGATTTAAAAGTCCATCATCAATATTTTATCCCTGTAACATCAATCAATATACATCTTGAATCAAATATTCATCTTTGCACTACAGGCCAAAGATATTCATTTGTATCACCAGTTAGTCATATTCATCTCAACACCTGTTCATCTTTGCACTACGGGCCAAACATATTCATCAGTTAATCATTCATCTTTGCACTACAGGCCAAAGATATTCAGTAATATCATCATTTAGGACTGAGAATGATGAAAAATATCTTAAAGAAAACGAATCAAGTGAGATAAAAGATCAAAGATTATGGATTCATACTTTAGTTTATCCAAGTTCAAAAATACCTTATAATAATCAATTGTGGAGCAAAATTCAAGAATAAAGATCAAAATATGGATACAATCAAATATAGTAACCACAATAGACAACTTGGACAAAGAAAGAAAAAATTTATTTTTCTGTGAATAGTGTCGTATTCGTGAATAGTTCCATATACGTGAATAGTGTCGTATACGTGAATAGTAATCCCGACATGAAAAAGATAAAAATTCTACAATAAAATCCATACCAATATTTTAGTATAATGATATTGAAAGAATAATATCATTATGAAAAAAATAGCATCCCTTACCTCAAAAGAACAGTACTTCCGGCTGAAATATCAGGTATAAGGCTGAAGGAAACTTGCACTGAATAGCAACTCACAAGTATCTAAATACTCACAAAATACGCTCGATAATATAGAGAGAAAAAGCTTATAATTCTGGTGTGATTGTCAATTCTAACTAAGCACCCTATTTATAAGAAAATGCTTAGAACGCTATAGCAGACTAACCTGCTACCTGATGGTTTTACCTGCTACTATTCACGCCAACCATTTTTAAAATAAAATTTTAGCACATTTCTCACCAACCAAAAGTGGGGCCCACCCATTCTAGAAAGTTCCACCAAAATATTTTAAAATTTAAATAATAATCAGTAACTTTAATAATTCATAATAAATATCCCTTTTATCAGAAAAATACGAATCTCATGTCTATTCCATAGGAAATTTAATTATCTACAACTTTATAGAAGAAAGTTTTTCTAAATTCTAAACAGAAAATGTCCGAAATTCGCATACGGACGATTTTTAATACCTCCACACCGACAAAATACTGATAAAGCACCTCAGCATTAATTCCATCATTTATAACCACAATAAATATATCCATCATTTATATTCACATAAAATAAATATCTCCTTATCATATAAATTAATAATTAATTATTCATAAATAATATTACAGAATCACAATTATGACAACCAGGTCGTTCCCAGGAAAGAGGGGGCTTTCCGATAAAGATTTCTCCTTATTGGCGCGTAATTAGGTGACCAAACCCCTTTTCTAGACAGAACTTTCTTAGACATTGTCAATAATTCTATCTAATAATATTATTAAAATAATATGAATTATTGATTTGATAATGAAAAATAATGTGCAGTAACAATTATTGAAACAACAATAATATAAAATATTAACGTAGCAATTATTGAATCAATAAAATAAAATATTAAACAGTAATTACTGTAACAATTATTGTGTAGTGCATTCTTACGTAAGAATCAATAATTCAAAAATACTGTGCAATACCTTGTGTTACTGTGCAACCACGCGTATTATTGTATTTTAACCGCCGGGTATTCCAACAGTGTTAACGGTAATAACTACGTCGTTATTTATAAAAACTCAAACTTGTCATTTTCTTCATCCGACCGTTTTCCATTATGGGGCCCACAAATGGCTGCGCCGTCGTATGAATATTCCCCGACAGCAAGAATATTCCACGACCAAACGAATATTTCCCGACAACAATGAATATTTTATAACCACTTGCTTATTTTGCAAAATTTGCATATTTCACCCATAACCAAAGCATTATATCAAATTAACACCTTATTATTCACAATAATAAATAGATAAAATTTGATTTTATTTATAAAAAAGTTTGGGTCTTACAACCTTCCCCTCCTTATGAAATTTCGTCGTCGAAATTGACGTACGTACCTGGCGTTTCAAAAAGATAAGGATACCTCGCTTTCATTTCTGATTCCAACTCCCAGGTCATTTCTTCAATAGCATGGTTCCTCCATAAAACCTTAACTTGTGGTTTATTCTTGGTGCGTAGGACATGTTCTTTCCTATCCAAGATCTTAACAGGTACCTCCTCGTACGTTAAATCTTTAGCTATCTCGTCTGGTTCTAAATCAATAATGTGATTTTGGTCTTTCACATATTTACGAAGCATAGATATGTGAAAAACATTATGAGCATGAGACATGTTTGGAGGTAATGCGAGTCTATCAGCCACATTTCCTATTCGGTCAAGAATTTTAAATGGACCAACAAATCGTGGATTGAGCTTTCCTCTCTTCCCAAATCTTGTAACTCCCTTCCATGGTGCAACACGTAACAATACATGATCCCCAATATTAAATTCCACGTCCTTTCGATGAAGATCCGCATAACTCTTTTGTCGATCCTGTGTCGTTTGTATACGTTGTCGAATCATTTGGATCTTTTCTGTAGTTATGCATACCAATGCTAGTCCTAATAACGTTGCTTCACCCACCTCGTCCCAGCATACTGGAGAATGACATTTTTTTCCATACAACGTCTCGAATGGAGCCATGCCTATACTTGCCTGATAACTGTTGTTAAAGGAGAATTCCACCAATGGTAGGTACTTATCCCAACTCCCTTTGAAATGTAGGACACAGAGTCTTAATACATCTTCAAGAGTTTGAATAATCCTTTCTGATTGCCCGTCCGTTTGAGGATGGTATGCCGAACTGAATCGTAAATCCGTGTCCATAGCTTTCTGCAGGCTAACCCAAAATCATGAAGTGAATCTTGGGTCACGATCCGAAACTATGGATACTGGCATGTCATGCAATCTCACAATTTCATTCACGTACATACGAGCAAGACGTTCAAGGGAATAAGTCTCCCGTATAGGCAAGAAATGAGCAGACATGGTTAATCTATCAATAAAAACCCAAATCGCATCTATGCCTAGAGAAACCTCGGGAAGACCCATAATGAAATCCATAGTAATGAGTTCCCACTTCCATTTCGAAATCTCAAGTGGTTGCAATGGACCTTTTGGCACTTGATGCTCCGCCTTTACACGTTGACAAGTTAAACACCTCGAGATAAACTCCACGATCTCTCTCTTCATATTGCTCCACCAAAATGTATGTCGAAGATCATGATACATTTTGGTACTCCCAGGATGGATTGTAAATGGTGTGTTGTGTGCCTCTATCATGATTCTATGCTTCAAGTCAGAATCGTTAGGAACACAAAGTCTGGAGTTGACTCGAAGTATTCCTTCTTCGTCGATTCTTGCTTCTGGAATAACACCTTCTTGCACTTTCTTCTTCATATACATCAGCTCCAGGTCCGTAGTTTGAGCAGCTTTAACTTTATCGATTAAAGTCGGTTCTACTCGTATGTTTGATATCATCACGTGGGTACTTAGAGCCTTTACTTCTATCTCCATCCTTTGCAAGTCATACAAAATAGACTTTTGTGTTAACAACATTGCACTCGTACCTGCATGTGATCTTCTACTCAATGCATCAGCTACCACATTTGCTTTTCCAAGATGATATTGGACGGTATGATCGTAATCTTTCAACAGCTCGAGGCAACGTCGTTGCCGCATGTTGAGTTCCTTTTGGGTGAAGAAAATTTGAGACTTTTATGATTTGTATAGATCTCCACTTTCTCCCCATACAGGTAGTGTCTCCAGATCTTCAATGCGAAAACGACTGTTGCCAATTCCAGATTATGAGTAGGATAATTCCTCTCATATTCTTTGAGTTGTCGCGAGACATAGGCTATGACTTCCCCATGTTGCATGAGAACACATCCTAACCCTTTGCCTGAAGCATCGCTGTAGATAATAAATCCATCCGAACTAGATGGTATTGTCAGAACAGGTGCCGAAATGAGTCTCCTCTTGAGTTCTTGGAAACTCTTCTCGTATTCTTTGCTCCATACGAATTTTGTATCTTTCCAAGTCAGCTGAGTTAACGGAGTAGCGATTCTAGAAAATCCTTCCACGAATCTCCGATAATAACCAGCTAAGCCCGGAAAGCTACGTACTTACTGTCACCGACTTTGGTTGCTTCCAACTTTGTATTGCTTCAATCTTCGCCGGGTCAACAGATACTTCATGTTTTGACACCACGTGCCCAAGGAATGCTACTTCCTCAAGCCAGAACTCGCATTTCTTCAGCTTGGCATATAGTTTGTTATCGCGAAGAATTTGAAGGACCAGCTTCAAATGGCACTCATGATCTTCACGGCTTTTGGAATAGATGAGGATGTCATCAATAAAGACAACAACGAACTGATTCAAATATTCTTTGAACACACGATTCATCATATCCATGAAAGCAGCAGGAGCATTAGTCAATCCAAAAGACATGACTAAGAATTCATAATACCCGTACCGAGTTCTAAAGGCAGTCTTTGGAATATTCTCAATTTTAATCTTCAGTTGATGATATCCAGAACGAAGATCAATCTTTGAAAATAATTGTGCTCCTTACAACTGGTCGAACAAGTCATCAATGCGAGGTAGCGGATATCTATTCTTGATGGTGTCATGATTCAATTTCTGGTAGTCAATACAAAGTCGTATACTCACATCTTTCTTCTTTACGAATAAAACAGGAGCACCCCAAGGAGATGTACTAAAACGAATGAAACCGATGTCTAACAACTCTTTTAACTCCTGAAGTTCAATAGGAGCCATTCGATATGGGGTTTTAGAAATGGGCTATGTACTAGGTTCAAGGTCAATAAAGAATTCAACTTTACGTTCTGGGGGTAGACCGGGAAGTTCTTCAGGAAATACGTCAGGAAATTCACTAACAACAGAAATATTATTCAAATCTGACTTATTTTTGTTCAAGTCCGTGACATGGGCTAAGAAAGATTGGCATCCATTTTTTAATAAACGAATAGCTTTATGGCTTGATATAGCAGTGATTGACTTTAGTGGTTTAGTTGCTTGAATTTGCATAACAGGTTAGTTAGGAATATGAAAACTAACAACCTTATGAAAACAATCAATTTTGGCATGATGAATAGTTAACCAATCAATCCCTAAAACAGATCAAATGCAAGTATTTTCAACGAAATAAGATCGACAGGTAATGTGATGGTTCCAACTTGAATCAAGCAAGATTTATAAACAGTAGATGTAATGAAAGTTTCTCCTAACGGAGTCTCAACAGATAAGTCAAAGTTTAATTTCTCCGGAGTCAAGTTCAAACGTTGAGCACAAGCAGGAGAGATAAAAGAATGGGTAGAACCGGTATCTAATAAGGTATAAACTTCGCAAGAGTTTATGATTAGCTTACCCGTGATCATCTCGTTCGGGTTCCTCGCATTTTGGGCAGTCACGACAAACGCCCTTCCAGGAACTACCGACTTTGACTTGTCCGGAACAGCCTTTGGAGTCACCATCCCCATTGAACTTGGTTTCGCAACAAGACAATCTCTAGCTATATGACCTTCCTTTCCATAGTTATAACACACCTTGGTTTGTTATGGGCAGTTTGGGTTGATGTGTCCCTCTTTCTCGCATTTATAATAAACGACCGGTGCTCGTTCTCATCCCCTAGAAACAGCTGATATTTGTGCTGACGTCTTCACGTTATCATTGTTGTACCTTCTCTTTTTGAAATCTCCCTCTGACTCGCTTCTTCTACCATCATAGCCATGATTACCACCAGAGTGGTTACCACTTTTGTCCGAATGTTTTCCTCCCCGCTGGTTTTCATTGCTCTGATGACTGCTGCTACCGGTATGACCCTAGATGAGGTCCCTCGGTTGAACATACTCATTATCTCGCTCTAATAATTGAGTCCTATTTACAACATCTGAATATAAAAAAAATTTATGAGAAATAAGATATTATCGAATCTCAGGTTTTAGACATCTCAGAAACATCCGCGTCATTCGTTCCTCATTCTCTTCCAAATGAGGTGCAAACCTGGATAACTCTGCGAACTTCGCCTCGTACTAGGACACCGTCATGTTATTTTGTTCTAGTGTGATAAACTCTACCTCCTTCATATGACGAATACTTTCAGGAAAGTACTTGTCATTGAATAGTTTCTGAAACTTTTCTCAAGACATATTGAGTGCGGCAGGCTGGGTACGCTTCACAGATTACAACCAGTAATCTGCCTCACTGCAGAACATAAAGGTGGCGAATGGAACCTTCTGTTCCTTCGTGCATCCCAAGACATCGATTATCTTGGTAATTTGCTTGACCCACATTTCTGCCTTAATCGGATCCGACTTTCTCACAAATTCTGGTGGTCCCAACTCTTTGAACTGCTTGGCTGTAACAAGCCGCACATTCCTATCATTTCCACCAGTATTTTGTACACGAGTCTCCCTCGTCTGATTTTACATGAACTGCAAAAAGATTCTAAACAACCCATCATTTATCATTTGTTCGGTAATATTGCTTACAGGAGGAATATTGCCTTCCTGTTGCACGTTCCCCTAGGTGGTGATTAAAGGTGTCTCCATTGTCTCATTCACTCCATTGTTAATATTTCCAGCTGCCATTCTCAAATACTGCCACAAAACAAGGGTTAATTAACAAATTAACATATCACATATTAACCATATGCTCCGACTGACCAACCAAATAAGCTTAGGTATGACACACTAGCGAAGGATTACTCGTCTCTCCCATCTTAGTTTTATTCACCGATCTCCACGAGAGACCATATCCCTAAGCTCTGATACCAACTGTGACGCCCCCAAAATAGGTATACATCACCCATTCTGAGTCGCCAAATACATAGTACAGAAACAAATATAACTTCATTAATACAATTGTCGTACAAAATATGACAACACATTTACTGTGAGTTTAAATATAAATATTGTCTAATAGACAGTATACAAACTCAAAAGAATTTCTCATTACATTTATTTATACACTATTTTACAAAAATAGTGAGGACTGCTAAAACCACTTTCGAGAATCATCACTCCATACCCCGGCTAGTTCCTTCTAAATTCTCACCTACTGAGAAGAAAAATGGAACAAAAAGGAAAAAGGGTGAGCTCAACTAGCCCGGTAAAGAATAGTATGACTAAGATAATATGCAACAATTTATCATTAGTCTTCAACAGGAAAAAATCTGATAGAATATAATAGACAACAAGTTTTAGATCAACAACTACAGCGGAAATAACAATCCATTAGAAGAGTCAAGTAGAGAATGAATTCTACTATCTTCTAAGATTTAAAAGTTCATCATCAATATTTTATCCCTGTAACATCAATCAATATACATCTTGAATCAAATATTTATCTTTGTACTACAGGCCAAAGATATTCATTTGTATCACTAGTTAGTCATGTTCATCTCAACACATGTTCATCTTTGCACTATGGACCAAAGATATTCATCAGTTAATCATTCATCTTTGCACTACAGGCCAAAGATATTCAGTAATATCATCATTTAGGACTGAGGATGATGAAAAATATCTTCAAGAAAACGAATCAAGTGAGATAAAAGATCAAAGATTAGGGATTTGTACTTTAGTTTGCCCCAATTCAAAAGTACCTTACAATAATCAATTGTGGAGTAAAATTCAAGATTAAAGATCAAAACATGGATACAATCAAAGATAATAACCACAATTGACAACTTGGACGAAGAAAGAAAAAATTTATTTTTCTATGAATAGTGTCGTATTCGTGAATAGTGTCGTATACGTGAATAGTATCGTATATGTGAATAGTAACCCCGACATGAAAAAGGTAGAAATTCTACAATAAAATCCATACCAATATTTCGGTATAATGATATTGAAAGAATAATATCATTATGAAAAAAATAACATCCCTTACCTCAAAAGAACAGTACTTTCGGTTGAAATATCAGGTATAAAGCTGAAGGAAACTTGTACTGAATAGCAACTCACAAGTATCTAAATACTCACAAAATACGCATGATAATATAGAGAGAAAAAGCTTATGATTCTGGTGTGATTTTCAATTCTAATTAAGCACCCTATTTATAAGAAAATGCTTAGAACGCTATAGTAGACTAACCTGCTATCTGATGGTTTTACCTGCTACTATTCACGCCCACCACTTTTGAAATAAAATTTTAGTACATTTCTCACCAATCAAAAGTGGGGCCCACCCATTCTAGAAAGTCCCATCAAAATATTTTAAAATTTAAACAATAATCAGCAACTTCAATAATTCATAATAAATAGCCCTTTTATCAAAAAAATACGAATCTCATGTCTATTCCATAGGAAACTTAATTATCTACAACTTTGTAGAAGAAAGTTTTTCCAAATTTCAAACAGAAAATATCCGAAATCCACATACGGACGATTTTTAATACCTCCACACCGATAAAATACTGATAAAACACCTCAGCATTAATTCCTTCACAATAAATATTTTCATCATTTATATTCACATAAAATAAATATCTCCTTATCATATAAATTAATAATTAATTATTCATAAATAATATTACAGAATCACAATTATGACAACCAGGTCGTTCCCAGGAAAGAGAGGGGCTTTTCGATAAGGATTTCTTCTTATTGGCGCTAAATTAGGTGACCAAACCCCTTTCCTAGACAGAACTTTCTTAGACATTGTCAATAATGCTATCGAATAATATTATTAAAATAATATAAATTATTGATTTGATAATAAAAAATACTATGCAGTGACAATTATTGAAATAACAATAATATAAAATATTAACGTAGCAATTATTGAATCAATAAAATAAAATATTAAACAGTAATTACTGTAACAATTATTGAGTAGTGCCTTCTTACGTAAGAATCAATAATTCAAAAATATTGTGCAATACCGTGTGCTACTGTGCAACTACGCATATTATTGTATTTTAACCACCGTGTATTTCAACAGTGTTAACGGTAACAACTACGCCGTTATTTATAAAAACTCAAACTTGTCGTTTTCTTCATCCGACCGTTTTCTGTTATGGAGCCCACAAATGGCTGCGCCGTCGTACGAATATTTCCCGACAGCAAGAATATTTCACGACCAAACGAATATTCCCCCCGACAACAATGAATATTTTATAATCACTTGCTTATTTTGCAAAATTTGCACATTTCACCCATAACCAAAGCATTATATCAAATTAACACCTTATTATTCACAATAATAAATAGAAAAAATTTGATTTTATTTATAAAAAGTTGGGGTCTTACAATCTGCATAATATTTTATATTAGTAAATCAATAATTGAGACGATAAAGTTATTATATTAGTATTCATATTATTGACGATGTCAAGAAAGTTCTGTCGAAGAAAGGGGTTTGGTTACCTAATTGCGCGCCAATAGGGAGAAATCCTTATCGAAAAGCCCCTTCTTTTCTGGGAATGATCTAGTTGTTAAATAGTGTGAGTTATAATATTAATGATGAATAAGTTCGTGTTGATTAAAGTTGAAGTTATTGATAAAAATATTTCCATTGTGTTGGGATTATTTATGTTGGTGAAAATCGATATTTATTTTGATAACAATTGATTCTGGATGATTTATTGACCAAACGGGTAATTAATCGGATAAATGAGCAATTAATTGCTATTAGTTCATATGCAAATTATTGTTGGTTCACATGTATGGAACTATTGGTTCACATGTATTACTATTAAGGGAGGTCGTACACGATTGATAATACTTGTAGGACTAAATTAAAAATAGAGGAAAATATGAAGGTACTATACTGTAATAATTTGAGCCTATAATCGTGTAATTATCGAAACAATATTTTCCTATAAATAGAAGCTCATTCTTCATTCATTCTCATCAATTCACTAAGACTCACAAGAGCATCTATTGAGAGAGAAACTATAGAGATGAAGAAGTAGAGTATTCTGCTACTTCACTATTCCAGTATCCAGTCTTCTTCTAAGGTAAGGGATATTATTTTTGTAAGACCCCAACTTTTATGAATAAAGATTAATTTTTCTCAAAATATATTTTTGAATATTATGGTGTAGATTTGATATAATGTTATAGTGTGGATAATATTTATAAATTTTGTAAAGTAAGCAAGTTGTTATAAAATATTCGATTGGTCGGAAAATATTCGTTTTAACAGTGAATATTCGTATGACGGCACAATCATTGGTGGACCCCACAACGAAAGTATTGTTGTAGTTAGAAAACGATAGAAATATCTTTTTATAAAAATAACGGCGAAAGTTTTACCGCTAAATTGTTGAACTACCCGGTAGTAAAAGTACAGTAATACGTGTGGTTGTATAGTAGCACACGGTATTGATTATTGATGCTTACGTGAGAAGTCACTCAGTTATACTCAATTATTGCTACAGTAATTACTGCATAATATCTCTAATATTATTGATTCAATTATTGTCACAGTATCATCTGCATAATATTTTATATTATTAAATCAATAATTTAGACGACAAAGGTATTCATATTATTATTTGCAATATTGACGATGTCTAGAAAGTTCTATCAATGAGAGGGTTGGTCACCTAATTGCGCGCCAATAGAGAGAAATCTTTATTGTGAGTTATAATATTAATGATGAATAAGTTCGTGTTGATTAAAGATGAATTTGATATTTTCATTATGTTGGGATTATTAGTATTAGTGGAAATTGACATTTATTTCGATAATAATTGATGTCTGGAGGTTATATTGATTAATCGGGTAATTAATCGGATAAATGAGCAATTAATTGCTATTAATTCACATGCTTATAACTATTTGTTCACATGTGTGTACTATTGATTCATATGTATTTACTATTAGGGGAGGTGGTGCAAGATTGATAATACCTGTATGATTAAATTAAAAATAGAAGTATAGATAAAGGTACTATACTGTAACTATTTTTTTCACATGTATAGAACTATTGATTCACATAAATGTACTATTGATTCACATGATGTACTATTAGGGGAGGTGGTGCAAGTTTAATAATACTTGCAGGGCTAAATTAAAAATGAAGGAAAAGATGAAGGTATTATATTGTAATATTTTGAGCCCCAAAACGTAGAATTATCGAAACTATATTTTCCTATAAATAGAAGCTCATTCTTCTTTTATTCTCACCAATTCACTAAGACTCACAAGAGCAATTATAGAGAAAGAAGCTATAGGGAGAAAGAAGAAGAGAAGTCCGCTACATCACTATTCTAGTATCCAGTCTTCTTCTGAGGTAAAGGGTATTATTTATTTTATATTCTGAAGAGATATTATTTTTCGTATTCGTATGAATATTATTTACAATTAATATTCGTGAGGAATATCATTTTTGTTCAATATTCATTATCTTCATTTAGCATTCGTAGAGAATATTATTTTTGTTCGATATTCGTAAAGGATATTATTTTTGTTCAGTATTCATAAGGAATAATATTTTCTTCTATACTCTATAGTATGTGAATAATATTATTCCGTCTCGTATTCCTTATTATACCCTCATTTTGTTAAAGTATTGCTTCTATACTCCGTGAAATTAGTAGAATATCCTTAAAATTTGCGTTTCATCTAGTATCGTTTCACAAGGATATTTTTTACACATTTTTATTAAATTTTAAGCTTTTCATGCCGGAGTACTGTCCATGAGTACTATTCATTTAGACAGTACTATTCACAAAGTACTATTCACAAGATACTATTCACAAAGTACTATTCATGGTACTATTCACAAAGTACTATTCACGAGTACTATTCATAAAGTACTATTCATGGAGTACTATTCTCGAAGTACTATTCACTTGGGTACTATTCACCTGAAGTACTATTCATGATAAAAATTAATTTTTTTCGGTCCAAATCATTTTTGATATAATATTATTCTTAAATTTTACTCCACAAAACAGTATCATGTTGACAATTTGGACATTATTAAATTCTGGATAAATTAAATTATAAATCTTTAAAATTTATCATTTACTTTCATTTAATTGAATTTTTATATCATAATCATCATCCCCATGCTTATATTGTGATGAAAGTCATCTTTGGTCGTATTGCATAGATGGACTGTTGATTTGTATGATTATGACCAGGGATCATTCGGTATAATCATGACCCGTAATGTTACAAATGATGTGATAAAAGTCCTCATTGGCCCGTAGTGCATTAATGGACAGTTGCTGGTATGATCATGACCATTGGTGAAAACACGAATATCCTTAGCCCGTAGTGCATGGATAATTCGTGGTTGTGATACTATTTATTAAGCCGAGTCTCAGTGATAAAATTGTTGATAAACTTTTTAAATCATAGAAGATAATAGATATCATGCTCTAATTGACTCTTCTAATGGATTGCTTGTTTCGCTGCAGTTAAACTTGTTATTTATTAGTTTAACATTGTTGAAGGCTAACGATAATTTATTCTACGTTATCTTAGTCATTATATTTCTTACTAGGCTAGTTGAGCTCACCCTTTTGCTTTCATCGTTCTCTTCAGGAAATGAGAACGTAGCCGGGACTAGTCGGGGAACAGAGTGACGGTCCGAGATGGTGGCTATAGTAGTCCTCACTAGTTTATAAAATAGTGTGATAATAAATGTAATGAGGACTTTATTTAAGTTTGAATACTGTCTATGAGACAATGTTCGTGTAAACACTCTCAGCTACGCTATTGTCGTATTGAATAAAAAAAGTTTGTATTTGATTTATGTACCATGTATTTGGCGACCCAAGATGGGTGATGTATACCTATTTTGGGGGCGTCACAGTTGGTATCAAAGCTTAGGGATATGATCCCTGGCTGAGATGTGATACTAGAACTAGGAGGGGAGAGACAAAAAATTCCTTTGCTGGTATGACATACCTAAGTTTATTTGGTATTTATTTGGTCAGTCAGAGTATAGGGATAATATGTGACATGTCAATTAACCCTTATTTTGTGGCAGTATTTGAAAATGGCATCCGAAAATGTTGAGATAAGCAATGAAGAACATGAGACCGTTGAGTGACCAACGATCAATACCCATGATAATGTGCATCAAGATGGAAATAATTCTCAGGAAAATAATAACGCTGACCAAATGATGAATGATGAGATGTTTAGAGGCTTTATGCAATTCATGCAACATCAGGCGAGAGCGACTCCTGTTCAAAATGCAGGTGGAAACACTGGAAACTCTCGGATGGTCACCGCTAAGCAGTTCAAGGAACTGGGACCACCGGAGTTTTTGGGAGAGCCAAAACCACTTAAGTTAAAGGCGTGGATAAAGCAGATCACCAAGATATTTTATGTCTTGGGATGCTCCGAGGAGCAAAAGGTTCCCTTTGCCACCTTCATGTTGCGAGGAGAGGTAGATTACTGGTGAGAATCTGTAAAGCGCACTCAACCTGCCGCACTAAAGATGTCTTGGGAGAAGTTACAAGAATTGTTCAACGACAAGTACTTTCCTGAAAGTATTCGTCACATGAAGGAGGTTGAATTCATCAAGTTGGAGCAAAACAATATGACTGTGTCGCAGTACGAGGCTAAGTTTGCCTAGTTGTCCCGATTTACATCCCATTTGGTTGATAACGAGGAGCGAATGACGCGAATGTTTCTAAGAGGTTTGAAACCCAAAATACGTCAATACCTCATTTCTCACAAACTTTGTTTATATTCAGATGTTGTGAATAAGACTCAGTTAGTGGAGCGCGATAATGAGTCAACTAAACTAAAAGGTAACGACCAACAACACGATAATAATCTTACCGGTGGAAACAGCCGTTGGAACAATGATAACCATCGTGGGGGAAATTATCATGCCAAGAATGGTAACCACTTCGGTGGTAATCATGGCCAAGATAATAGAAGTGAAAATTTCAAGAAGTGAAGATTCAACAATGACGAAAAGACAGCAGCACCAGTACCCGTTTCTAAGGAAGGGGAACAACAGCCAATCGTATATTACAAATGCGGAGGGGAGGGACATATCAGTCCGAATTATACGCAGCAATACAAAGCGTGTTATAATTACGGAAGAGAAGGTCACCTAGCCCGATTTTGTCATGCAGTAAAGCCAAGTCCAGCTGTGATGGAGGCACCAAAGGCCGTCCCAAAGAAGTCAAAGCCGGTAGTTCAAGGGAGAGCATTTGTCGTAACCTCCCAAAAAGTGAGGAACCCAAACGAAGTCATCACGGGTAAGTTAATCATAAACTCTATCGAAGTCTATACCTTATTTGATACCAGTTCTACCCATTCTTTTATTTCTCCTACTTATGCTCAACGTTTAAATTTAACTCCGGAGAAATTAGACTTTGACTTATATGTTGAAACTCCATTGGGAAAAACCTTCATTACATCCACTGTTTATAAGTCTTGTTTGGTTCAAATTGGTACCTTCACATTACCTGTAGATCTTATTTCTTTAAAATTACTTGTATTTGATGTGATTTTAGGGATTGATTGGTTAACTACTCATCATGAAAAAATTAATTATTTTCGTAAGGTTATTAGCTTTCATATTCTTAACCAACTTATTATGCGAATTCAAGCAACCAAACCACTAAATTCAATCACTGTCATATCAAGCCATAAAGCTATTCGATGTCAAGCTTTCTTAGCCCATGTCAAGGATTTAAATAAAAACACGTCAGATTTGAATGATATTTATATTGTTAATAAATTTCCTGACGTATTCCCTTAAGAACTTCCTGGCCTACCCCCAGAGCGTGAAATCAAATTTTATATCGACCTTGAACCCGGTACAAAACCCATTTTCAAAGACTCATATCGAATGGCTCCTATTGAACTTCAGGAGTTAAAAACCCAACTGCAGGAATTATTAGACATCGGTTTTATTCGACATAGTACGTCTCCTTGGGGTGCTCCTATTCTCTTCATGAAGAAGAAAGATAGAAGTATGTGACTTTATATTAATTATCAGGAGTTGAATCATGTCACCATCAAAAATAGGTACTCGTTACCTCGCATTGATGATCTGTTTGACCAGTTGCAAGGCACCAAATTTTTTTCAAAGATCAATCTTCGTTTTGGATATCATCAGTTGAAGATTAAAACTGATGACATTCCAAAAACTGCTTTCAGAATTCGGTACGAGCATTACGAATTCCTAGTCATGTCTTTTGGATTAACTAATGCTCATGCTGCCTTCATGGATATGATGAACCGAGTATTTAAAGAATATTTAGATCACTTTGTGGTCGTCTTTATTGATGACATCCTCATATATTCCAAAAGCCGTGAAGATCATGAACAACACTTGAGGCTGATACTCCAAAAGCTTTGTGAAAATAAGTTATATGCCAAGTTGAAGAAATGCGAGTTTTGGCTTGAGAAAGTAGCGTTCCTTGGGCACGTGATATCAAATCATGGAATATCTATTGACCCGGCAAAGATTGAAGTAATTCAAAGCTGGGAGCAACCTAAGTCAGTGACCGAAGTACGTAGCTTTCTCGGCTTAGCTGGTTATTACTGGAGATTCGTAGAAGGGATTTCTCGAATTGCTACTCCATTAACTCGACTGACTCGAAAAGATATAAAATTCAATTGGAGCGAGAAATGTGAGAAGAGTTTTCAAGAAATTAAGAGGAGACTCATTTCAGCACCTGTTTTGACAATACCATCTAATTCGGAGGGATTTGTCATATACAGTGATGCTTCAAGTAAAGGTTTAGGTTGTGTTCTCATGCAACATGGGAAAGTCATAGCCTATGTGTAAGACCCCAACTTATTATAAATGAAATTGAATTTCTCTATTTATTATTTGTAAGGGTTGAATTGATTAGTTATGGGTAAAATGCGCAAATAGTTCAAATAAGCAAATGGTTATAAAATATTCATTATTGTCGGGGAATATTCGTTTGGTCGTGGAATATTCTTACTGTCGGGGATTATTCGTACGACGCCGCAACCTTGTGTGGGCCCCATAACGAAAAGCGATTGGATGAAGAAAACGACAAGTATAAGTTGTTTATAAGTAACGGCGTAGTTGTTACCGTTAATACTGTTGGAATACCCGGTGGTTAAAACACAGCAATACACGTTGTTGCACAGTAGCACACGGTATTGCACCAATTATTGATTCTTATGTAGGAAGGCACTACTCAATAATTGTTACAGTAATTACTGTTCAATATTTTATTCTATTGATTCAATAATTGTTACGTTGATATTTTATATTATTGTTGTTTCAATAATTGTCACTACATAGTATTTCCTATTATCAGATTAATAATTAATATTATTTGAATAATATTATTAGATAGCATTATTGGCAATGTCTAGAAAGTTCTGTCTAAGGAGAGGTTTGGTCACCTAATTGTGCGCCAATAAGGAGAAATCCTTATTGGAAAGCTCCATCTTTCATGGGAACGGCCTGGTTGTCAGTATTGTGATTTTATAATATTATTTGTGAATAAATAATTATTGATTTATATGATAAGGAAAATATTCATTTTATATGGATATAGATGGAGAAAATTTTTAACGTGACAATTGTTGAAAATTGATATTTTATCTTTTCTGATGAAATAATTCAATTAAATATATTATTATATTATAATAATAATGGTGATATTTTACAATGAATGTGTGATATATGAGTAAATGAGGAGGAGGAATATTTTTGTTATGAAAAATATTTAAATCATATTTTTCATGTTTGTGGACCCCATTTTTGATTGAAATTTGATTATAGCCTGTAAAATCGTCTGTATGTAGATTTCGGTCAATTTCTGTTTGAAATTTGGAAAAACATAAAACTACAAAGTTGTAGAGAATTGAATTTGCTATGAAAAGGACATAAGATTCGAATTTTTCTGATAAAAAGACTATTTATTATAAATTATTGAAGTTCCGGAATAAGTGATTTTTGAAGTTTTAAATATTTTTTTTAATAAACACGTTTTTTTTATTTTGTGGGCTACACTAACATGTGCAAAGTGTTTAAATCAGTTGGTAAAAGTGTGCGTAAGAAATTTTTTTATAAATAATATTATTTTATTAAATTTTCTGCTTTGGTGTTCTAAGTATTTTCCTATAAATAGGGTGCTTAGGTTAGAATTGAAAATCACACCAGAAACTGAAATCTTTTCTCTCTATATTATCGAGCGTATTCTTGTGAGTATTTTGATACTTTGAGTGTTACTATACGGTGCAAGTTTCTTCAGCACCATATCCGGTATTTCAGTCAGAAGTATTATCTTTTCGAGGTAAGAGATGTTATTTTTTTATAAATGATATTATTTCTTTCAATATCATTACGCCGAAATATTGATCTGAATTTTTTATCAAATTTGAAATTTTTAGTGTCGGGGTTACTATTCACGTATACGGAACTATTCACGTATACGGTACTATTCACGAATACGGCACTATTCACTTAAAAATTAAATTTTTATTTTTTGTCCAAGATATCTATTATGGATACTAGCTTTGATTGTATCCATGTTTTGATCATTCTTAAATTTTACTTCACTATGATTATTTATGAAGTGTTTTTGAACTCGGATTGTTTAAAGTACGAATCCTTAATATTTGTTCTTTTGTTTTACTGGATTCGTTTTCTTTAAAATATTTTTCACCATCCTCAGTCCTAAATGATGATATAACTGAATATCTTTGGCATGCTGTGCAAAGATGAATGATTTTCAGATGAATATCTTTGGCCCGTAGTGCAAAGATGAACATGTGTTTAGATGAACATGACCAACAAATGAATATCTTTGGCCTGTAGTGCAAAGATGAACATTTGATTCCAGATATATATATTAATTGATGTTACAGGGATAAAATATTGACGATAAACTTTTTAATTCATAAATAGAATAGTAGATTTTATTGTCTACTTAACTCTTCTAATGAATTATTATTTCCGCTGCGTTTAAAACTTGTTGTCTATTGTATTCTATTAAATTTTTTCCTGTTGAGGACTAACGATAATTTGTTCTATATTATCTTGGTCATAATGTTCTTTACTGGGCTAGTTGAGCTCACCCTTTTCCTTTTTGTTCCATTTTTCTTCTCAGGAGGCGAGAATGTAGCAAGTACTAGTCGGGGTATGGAATGATGGTTCTAGAAAGTATTTAGTAGTCCTCACCATTTTTGTAAAATAATGTATCAATAATTGTAATGAGAACTTATTTGAGTGTGAATATTGTCTAAAAGACAATATTTGTATTTAAACTTACAGTTTAAGTGTTGTCGTATTTTGCACGACAATTGTATTAATAAACTAGTAGTTGTTTCTGTATCATGTTTTGGCGACTCAGAATGGGTGATGTATACCTGTTTTGGGGGCATCACAGTTAGTATCAGAGCTTAGGAATATGGTCTCTGACGGAGATCGGGGAATAGAACTAGGAGGGGAGAGACGAGTAAATCTTTCGCTAGTGTGTCCTACCTAAGCTTATTTGTTGGTTGGTCAGAGTATAGGGTTATTATGTTGCATGCCAATTTCTTTAATTAACCCTTGTTTTGTGGCAGTATTTAAGAATGGCAGCTGAGAATATTAACGATGGAGTAAATGTGACCGTGGAAACACCATTAATCACCAACGAGGAGAACGTGCAACAAGCCGACAATGTTCCTCCTGTAAATGACATTACTGAGCAGACGATGAATGATGAGATGTTTAGAAGCTTTTTGCGGTTCATACAAAACTAGACGAGGGAGACTCCTATTCAAAATACAGGTAGAAACAATGGCAACGCACAGCTGGTCACAGCCAAATAGTTCAAAGAGTTGGGACCACCAGAATTCTGGGGAAAGCTGGATCCGATTAAGGCAAAAACGTGGGTCAAGCAAATTACCAAGATATTTGATGTCTTGGGATGCACGGAGGAACATAAGGTTTCATTCGCCACCTTTATGTTCCGTAATGAGGCAAATTACTGGTGGGAATTTGTGAAGCGTACCAATCCAGCCGCACTCAGCATGTCTTGGGAGACATTTCAGAAACTGTTCAATGACAAGTACTTTCCTGAAAGTATTCGTCATATAAAGGAGGTGGAGTTTATTAGATTGGAGCAGAACAACATGACGGTGTCCTAGTACGAGGCGAAGTTCACGGAGTTATCCAGGTTTGCACCTCATTTGGTGGAGAATGAGGAACGTATGACACGTATGTTTCTGAGAGGTTTGAAACCCGACATACGTCAGTATCTTATTTCTCATAAATTTTCTCTATATTCAGATGTTGTCAACAGGGCTCAATTATTAGAGCGAGATAACGAGTACGTTCAACCAAGGGACCACAACCAGGGTCATACCGGTGACAGCAGTCATCGGAGCAACGATAACCAGCGGGGAAAGAAGAACACGGACAAAAGCGGTAACCACTCTGGTGGTAATCGTGTCCATGAAAATAGAAGAAGCGAGTCGGGGAGAGATTTTAAAAAGAGGAGATTCAACAATGATAATGTGAAGACGTCAGCACCAGTAGCAACTGTTTCTAAGGGAGGAGAACGACCACCGGTCGTATGCTATAAATGTGTAAAAGAGAGACACATCAGCCCAAACTGTCCACAACAGCTCACGGTATGTTATAATTGTGAAAAGGAAGGACATATCGCTCGAGATTGTACTATAGCAAAACCAAGTCCAGCGGGGATGGTGACTCAAAAGGCTGTCCCTGAAAAGTCAAAGTCAGCGGTTCCTGGAAGAGCGTTTGTCGTGACTGGTCAAAGTGCAAGGAACCCAAACGAGGTGATCACGAGTAAGCTAATCATAAATTCTTGCGAAGTTTATACCTTACTAGATACCGGTGCTACCCATTCATTTATCTCTCCTGCTTGTGCTGAACGTTTAAACTTGACTCCGGAGAAATTAGACTTTAACTTATCTGTGGAGACTCCATTAGGAGAAACTTTCATTACATCCACTATTTATAAATCTTGTTTGATCCAAGTTGGCACCATCATATTACCTGTTGACCTTATCTCTTTAAAGATACTTACATTTGACGTGATTTTAGGGATTGATTGGTTAACTACTCATCATGCCAAAATTGATTATTTTCGTAAGGTTGTTAGTTTTTATATTCCTAACCAACCTGTTATGCGAATTCAAGCAACTAAACCACTAAAATCAATCACTGTCATATCAAGCCATAAAGCCATTCGTTTATTAAAAAATGGATGTTAAGCTTTCTTAGCCCATGTTATGGACTTGAACAAAAACACGTCAGATTTGAATAAAATTTTTGTTGTTAGTGAATTTCCTGACGTATTTCCTGAAGAACTTCCCGGTTTACCCCCAGAACGTGAAGTTGAATTTTTTATTGATCTTGAACCTGGTACAAAGCCCATTTCTAAAACCCCATATCGAATGGCTCCTATTGAACTTCAGGAGTTAAAGGTCCAACTACAGGAGTTGTTAGACATCGGTTTTATTCGTCCTAGTACATCTCCTTGGGGTGCTCCTGCTTTATTTGTAAAGAAGAAAGATGGGAGTATGCGACTTTGTATTGACTATCGAGAATTGAACCATGTCACCATCAAGAATAGGTATCCGCTACCTCGCATTGATGACCTGTTTGACCAGTTGCAAGGAGCATAATTCTTTTCAAAGATCGATCTTCGTTCTGGATATCGTCAGCTGAAGATTAGAACTGAGGATATTCCAAAGACTGCCTTCAGAACTCGGTATGGATATTATGAATTCTTAGTCATATCTTTCGGATTGACTAATGCTCATGCGGCTTTCATGAATATGATGAACCGAGTATTCAAGAAATATTTGGATCAGTTCGTTGTTGTCTTTATTGATGACATCCTCATATATTCCAAAAGCCGTGAAGATCATGAGCACCATTTGAAGCTGGTACTCCTAAGGCTTCGTGAAAACAAGTTATATGCCAAGTTGAAGAAATCCAAGTTCTGGCTTGAAGAAGTAGCTTTCCTTGGGCACGTGGTGTCAAAACATGGAGTATCTGTTGACCTAGCGAAGATTGAAGCAATACAAAGTTGGGAGCAACCGAAGTCGGTGACCGAAGTACGTAGCTTTCTAGGTTTAGCTAGTTATTATCCGAGATTTGTAGAAGGATTTTCTCGAATTGCTACTCCATTAACTCAACTGACTCGGAAAGATACAAAATTTGTATGGAGCGAGGAATGCGAGAAAAGTTTTCAAGAGCTTAAGAGGAGACTCGTTTCGGCACCTGTTCTGACAATACCATCTGGTTCGGATGGATTTGTTATCTACAGCGATGCTTCGGGCAAAGGGTTAGGATGTGTTCTCATGCAACATGGGAAGGTCATAGCCTATGCCTCGCGACAACTCAAAGAATATGAGAGGAATTACCCTACTCATGATCTAGAGTTGGCAGCAGTCGTTTTGCTCTAAAGATCTGGAGGCACTATCTATATGGGGAGAAAGTGGAGATATATTCGGATTATAAAAGCCTCAAATATTTCTTTATCCAAAAAGAACTCAACATGCGACAACGACGATGGCTTGAGCTGTTGAAAGACTACGATCATACTATCCAATATCATCCTAGAAAAGCAAACGTGGTAGCTGACGCATTGAGTAGAAGATCATATGCGGGTACGAGTGCAATGTTATTAACACAAAGGCCCATTTTGTATGACTTGCAAAGGATGGAGATAGAGGTAAAGGCTCCAAGTACCCACATGATGATACCAAGCATACGAGTAGAATCGACTTTAATAGATAAAGTTAAAGCTGCTCAAGCTACAGACATGGAGCTGATGCGTATGAAGAAGAAAGTGCAAGAAGGTGCTATTCCAGAAGCAAGAATCGATGAAGAAGGAATACTTCGAGTCAACTCCAGACTTTGTGTTCCTAACAATTCTGACTTGAAACATAGAATCATGATGGAGGCACACAACACGCCGTTTGTAATTCACCCTGGAAGTACCAAAATGTATCATGATCTTCGACATATATTTTGGTGGAACAATATGAAAAGAGAGATCGCGAAGTTTATCTCGAGGTGTTTCACTTGTCAACGTGTAAAGGCGGAGCATCAAGTGCTGAAGGGTCCATTGCAACCACTTGAGATTCCGAAATGGAAGTAGGAACATATTACCATGGATTTTGTTACGGGTCTTCCCACGGTTTCTCAAGGCATAGATGCGATATGGGTTATTATTGATAGATTAACTAAGTCTGCTCATTTCTTGCCGATATGGGAGACTTATTCCCTTGAACGTGTTGCTCGTATGTACGTAAATAAAATTGTGAGATTGCATGGCATGCCAGTATCCATAATTTCGGATCGTGACCCAAGATTTACTTCACGATTTTGGGTTAGCTTGCAAAAAGCTATGGGCACGGATTTACAATTCAGTTCGGCATACCATCCTTAAACGGATGGACAATCAGAGAGGACTATTCAAACTCTTGAAGATCTATTAAGACTTTGTGTCTAGATTTCAAAGGAAGTTGGGATAAGTATTTACCATTGGTGGAATTCTCTTACAACAACAGTTATCAGGCAAGTATAGGTGTGGCTCCATTCGAAGCATTATATGGACGAAAGTGTTGCTCTCCAATATGTTGGGATGAGGTGGGTGAAGCAACATTGTTGGGACTAGAGTTGGTACGTATGACTACGGAAAAGATCCAAATGATTCAACAACGTATACAAACGGCACAAGATCGACAAAAGAGTTATGCGGATCTTCATCGAAAGGACGTAGAATTTAGTATTAGGGATCATTTATTGTTACGAGTTGCTCCATGGAAGGGAGTTACAAGATTTGAGAAGAGAGGAAAGCTCAATCCACGATTTATTGGTCCATTTCAGATTCTTGACCGAGTAAGAAAAGTAGCCTATAGAATCGCGTTACCTCCAAGCATGTCTCGTGTTCATAATGTTTTTTACATATCTGTGCTTCGTAAATATGTGAAAGACCCAAACCACGTTATTGAGTTAGAACCAGACGAGATAGCCAAAGACTTGACGTATGAGGAGGTACCTGTCAAGATCTTGGATAGAAAGGAGCATGCCCTACGCACAAAGGTCATACCACAAGTCAAAGTTTTATGGAGGAACCATGCTATTGAGAAAATAACCTGGGAGTTGGAAATGGAAATGAAAGCGAGGTTTCCTCATCTTTTCGAAACACCAGGTACGTATGTCAATTTCGAGGACGAAATTTCATAAGGAGGGGGGAGGTTGTAAGACCCCAACTTATTATAAATGAAATTGAATTTCTCTATTTATTATTCTGAAATAGTAAGGGTTGAATTGATTAGTTATGGGTAAAATACGCAAATAGTTCAAATAAGCAAGTGGTTATAAAATATTCATTATTGTCGGGGAATATTCATTTGGTCGTGGAATACTCTTACTGTAGGGGAATATTCATACGATGGCGCAGCCTTGTGTGGGCTCCATAACGGAAAGCGATTGGATGAAGAAAATGACAAGTATAAGTTGTTTATAAATAATGGCGTAGTTGTTACCGTTAATACTGTTCGAATACCCGGTGGTTAAAATTTAGTAATATGCGTTGTTGCACAGTAGCACACGGTATTGCACCAATTATTGATTCTTATGTAGGAAGGCACTACTCAATAATTGTTACAGTAATTACTGTTCAATATTTTATTCTATTGATTCAATAATTGCTACGTTGATATTTTATATTATTGTTGTTTCAATAATTGTCACTACATAGTATTTCTTATTATCAGATTAATAATTCATATTATTTGAATAATATTATTAGATAGCATTATTGGCAATGTCTAGAAAGTTCTATCTAAGGAGAGGTTTGGTCACCTAATTGCGCGCCAGTAAGGAGAAATCCTTATTGGAAAGCCCTCTGTTTCCTGGGAACGGCCTGGTTGTCAGTATTGTGATTCTGTAATATTATTTGTGAATAATTAATTATTGATTTATATGATAAGGAAAATATTCATTTTATGTGGATATAGATGGAGAAAATTTTTAATGTGACAATTGTTAAAAATTAATATTTTATCTTTTCTGATGAAATAATTCAATTAAATATATTATTATATTATAATAATAATGGTGATATTTTACAATGAATGTGTGATATATGAGTAAATGAGGAGGAGAAGTATTTTTATTATGAAAAATATTTAAAACATGTTTTCCATGTTTGTGGACCCTATTTTTGACTGAAATTTAATTATAGCCTATAAAATTGTCCGTGTGTGGATTTCGGTCAATTTCTGTTTGGAATTTGGAAAAACTTAAAACTACAAAATTGTAGAGAATTGAATTTCCTATAAAAAGGACATAAGATTCGAATTTTTATGATAAAAGGGCTATTTATTATGAATTATTGAAGTTCCGGAATAAGTGATTTTTGAAGTTTTAAATATTTTTTTTAATAAAAACATTTTTTTTATTTTGTGGGCTACACTAACATGTGTAAAGTGCTGAAATCAGTTGGTAAAAGTATGCGTAAGAAAATTTTTATAAATAATATTATTTTATTAAATTTTCTGCTTTGGTGTTCTAAGTATTTTCCTATAAAAAAGGCGCTTAGGTTAGAAATAAAAATCATACCAAAAACTGAAATCTTTTCTCTCTATATTATCGAGCGTATTCTTGTGAGTATTTTGATACTTTAAATGTTGCTATACGATGCAAGTTTCTTCAGCACTATATCCGGTACTTCAGTCAGAAGTACTATCTTTTCGAGGTAACGGGTGTTATTTTTTTATAAATGATATTATTTCTTTCAATATCATTATACCAAAATATTGATCTGAACTTTTTATCAAATTTGGAACTTTTAGTGTCAGGGTTACTATTCAGGTATACGGTACTATTCACGAATACGACACTATTCATCGAAAAATTAAATTTTTATTTTTTGTCCAAGATATCTATTATGGGTACTAGCTTTGATTGTATCCATATTTTGATTATTCTTGAATTTTACTTCACTATGATTATTTATGAAGTGTTTTTGAACTTGGATTGTTTAAAGTACGAATCCTTAATATTTGTTCTTTTGTTTCACTCGATTCATTTTCTTTAAAATATTTTTCATCATCCTCAGTCCTAAATGATTATATAACTGAATATCTTTGGCATGTAGTGCAAAGATGAATGATTTTCTGATGAATATCTTTGGTCCGTAGTGCAAAGATGAACAGGTGTTTAGATGAACACGACCAACTGATGAATATCTTTGGCCTGTAGTGCAAAGATAAATATTTGATTCCAGATATATATATTGATTGATGTTACAGGGATAAAATATTGACGATTGATTTAAATCTTGTTTTCTATTGTATTCTATTAAATTTTTCCCTGTTGAGGACTAACGATAGTTTGTTCTATATTATCTTGGTCATAATGTTCTTTACTGGGCTAGTTGAGCTCACCCTTTTCCTTTTTGTTCCATTTTTCTTCTCAAGAGGCGAGAATGTAGCAAGTACTAGTCGGGGTATGGAATGATGGTTCTAAAAAGTTATTTAGTAGTCCTCACCATTTTTGTAAAATAATGTATCAATAATTGTAATGAGTACTTATTTGAGTGTGGATATTGTCTAGAGGATAATATTTGTATTTAAACTTACAGTTTAAGTGTTGTCGTATTTTGCACGACAATTGTATTAATAAAGTGGTAGTTATTTCTGTACCATATTTTGGCGACCCAGAATGGGTGATGTATACCTGTTTTGGGGGTGTCACAATATGCCTCTCGATAACTCAAAGAATATGAGAGGAATTATCCTACTCATGATCTAGAGTTGGCAGCTGTCGTTTTTGCGCTTAAGATTTGGAGGCGTTAACTATATGGAGAGAATGTGGAGATCTATATGGATCATAAAAGCCTCAAATATTTCTTCACTCAAAAGGAACTCAAAATGCGGCAACGACGATGGCTTGAGCTATTGAAAGATTATGATCATACCATTCAATACCATCTTGGAAAAGCAAACGTAGTAGCTGACACATTGAGTAGAAAATCATATGCGGTTACGAGTGCAATATTGTCAACGGAAAGGCCCATTTTGTATGACTTACAAAGGATGGAGATAGAGTTAAAGACTCTAGAGACCCATGTGATGCTGGCAAATATACGAGTAGAACTGACTTTAATCGATAAAGTTAAAGCTGCTCAAGCTACAGACCTGGAGCTGATGCGTATAAGGAAGAAAGTGCAAGAAGGTGCTATTCTAGAAGCAAGAATCGATGAAGAAGGAATACTTCTAGTCAACTCCAGACTTTGTGTTCCTAACGATTCTGACTTGAAGTATAAAATCATGATGGACACACACAACACACCATTTGCAATCCATCCTGGGAGTACCAAAATGTATCGTGATCTTCGACATACATTTTGGTGGAGCAATATGAAGAGAGAGATAGCGGGGTTTATCTCAAGGTGTCTAACTTGTCAACGAGTCAAGACGGAGCATCAAGTGCCAAAAGATCCATTGCAACCACTTGAAATTCTAGAATGGAAGTAGGAGCACATTACCATGGATTTCGTTACTGGTCTTCCCAAGATTTCTCAAGGCATAGATGCGATTTGGGTCATTGTTGATAGATTGACCAAGTCTGCTCATTTCTTACCGATACGAGAAACTTTTACACTTGAACGTCTTGCTCGTATGTACATAAATGAGATTGTAAGATTACATGGTATGCCAGTATCCATAGTTTTTGATCGAGACCCAAGATTCACTTCACGATTTTGGGTTAGTTTGCAAAAAGCTTTGGGCATGAATTTACGATTTAGTTCGGCATATCATCCTCAAACGGACGGGCAGTCGGAGAGGACTATTCAAACTCTTGAAGATTTATTAAGACTCTGTGTCCTTGACTTCAAAGGAAGTTGGGACAAGTTCTTACCATTAGTGGAGTTTTCCTACAACAATAGTTATCAAGCAAGTATTGGCATGACTCCATTTGAGGTGTTGTATGGAAGAAAGTGTCATTCTCCAGTATGCTAGGATGAGGTGGGTGAAGCAACATTGTTGGGACCGGAGTTGGTACGCATGACTATGGAAAAGATTCACACGATCCGATAACGTATAAAAATCTCACAAGATCGACAAAAGAGTCATGTTGATCTTCATCGAAAGGATGTGGAATTCAATATTAGAGATCATGTGTTGTTACGTGTTGCTCCATGGAAAGGAGTTACAAGATTTGGAAAGAGAGGAAAGCTCAATCCTCGATTCATTGGCCCATTTGTAATCCTCGATCGAGTAGGAACTGTGGCCTATAGACTCACCTTACCGCCAAGTATGTCTCGTATTCATAACGTTTTTCACATATCTATATTACGTAAATATGTGAAAGACCCGAATAATATTATTAAATTAGAATCGGACGAGATAACGAAAGATTTAACGTATGAAGAGGTACCTGTTAAAATCTTGGATAAGAAGGATCATATTCTACGCTCCAAGGTTATACCTCAAGTCAAAGTTTTGTGGAGAAACCACGATGTGTTGAAAATGACCTGGGAGTTAGAATCTGAAATAAAATCAAGGTATCCTCACCTCTTAGACATATCAGGTACGTACCCCAATTTTGAGGACAAAATTTCATAAGAAGGGGAGGTTGTAAGACCCTAACTTTTATGAATAAAGATTAATTTTTCTCGAAAAATATTTTTTAATATTATGGTGTGGATTTGATATAATGTTATAGTGTGGATAATATTTACAAATTTTGCAAAGTAACCAAGTTGTTATAAAATATTCGATTGGTCGGGAAATATTTGTTTTAACAGGGAATATTCGTACGACGGCACAATCATTGGTGGACCCCACAATGGAAGTATTGTTGTAGTTAGAAAACGACAGAAATATCTTTTTATAAAAATAACGGCGAAAGTTTTACCGTTAAATTGTTGAACTACCCGGTAGTAAAAGTACAATAATACGCGTAGTTGCATAGTAGCACACGATATTGATTATTGATTCTTACGTGAGAAGTCACTCAGTTATACTCAATTATTACTACAGTAATTGCTGCATAATATCTCTAATATTATTGATTCAATTATTGTCGCAGTATAATCTGCATAATATTTTATATTATTAAATTAATAATTGAGACGACAAATTTATTCATATTATTATTTGTAATATTGACGATTTTTAGAAAGTTCTGTCAAGGAGAGGTTTGGTCACCTAATTGCGCGTCAATAGGGAGAAATCCTTATCAGAAAGCTCCCTCTTTCCTGGGAATGATCTGGTTGTTAAATATTGTGAGTTGTAATATTAATGATGAATAAGTTCGTGTTGATTAAAGATGAATTTGATATTTTTATTGTGTTAGGATTATTAGTGTTAGTGGAAATTGACATTTATTTCGATAATAATTGATGTCTGGAGGTTATATTGATCAATCGGGTAATTAATCGGATAAATGAGCAATTAATTGCTATTAATTCACATGTTTATAACTATTTGTTCACATGTGTGTACTATTGATTCACATGCATGTACTATTAGGGGAGGTGGTGCAAGATTAATAATACTTGCATGACTAAATTAAAAATGGAGGTATAGATGAAGGTACTATACTGTAACTATTTTTTCCACATGATGTACTATTAGGGGAGGTGGTGCAAGTTTAATAATACTTGCAGGACTAAATTAAAATTGAAGGAAAAGATGAAGGTATTATACTGTAATATTTTGAGTCCCAAAACGTGCAATTATCGAAACTATATTTTCTTATAAATAGAAGCTCATTCTTTTTTCATTCTCACCAATTCACTAAGACTCACAAGAGCAATTATAGAGAGAGAAGCTATAGAGATAAAGAAAAAGAGAAGTCTGTTACCTTACTATTCTAGTATTCAGTCTTCTTCTGAGGTAAGGGGTATTATTTATTTCATATTCTGAAGAGATATTATTTTTCATATTCGTATGAATATGAATATTATATTCGTTCAATATTCGTAAGGAATATCATTTTCATTCAATATTCATTATATTCGTTTAACATTCGTAAAGAATATTATTTTCGTTCGATATTCGTAATTGATATTATTTTTGTTCAGTATTCATAAGAAATAATATTTTCTTCCATACTCTATAGTATGTGAGTAATATTATTTCGTCTCGTATTCCTGATTATACCCTTATTTTGTTAAAGTATTGCTTCTATACTCAATGAAATTAGTAGAATATCCTTAAAATTTGCGCTTCATCTAGTATCGTTTCACAAGGATATTTTTTACATATTTTTGTTAAATTTTAAGTTTTTCATGTCGGAGTACTATTCATTTATACGGTACTATTCACAAAGTACTATTCACGGGGTACTATTTATAAAGTACTATTTATAGGTACTATTTACAAAGTACTATTCACGAGTACTATTCATAGAGTACAATTCACAGGGTACTATTCTCGAAGTACTATTCACTTGGGTACTATTCACCCGAAGTACTATTCATGATAAAAATTGATTTCTTTCCGATCCAAATCATTTTTGATATAATATTATTCTTGAATTTTACTCCACAAAGCAGTATCATGTTGACAATTTGGACATTATTGAATTCTAAATAAATTAAATTATAAATCTTTAAAATTTATCCTTTGCTTTCATTTAATTAAATTTTTATATCATTGCCATCATCCTCATGCTTATATTGTGATGAAA
Organism: Panax notoginseng; assembly: GCA_016801055.1. NCBI lineage: Eukaryota > Viridiplantae > Streptophyta > Magnoliopsida > Apiales > Araliaceae > Panax > Panax notoginseng. The sequence continues at coordinate 94,804,078 of CM029023.1, forward strand.
GTCATCTTTGGTCGTAGTGCATAGATGGACTGTTGATTTATATGATTATGACCAGGGGTCATTCTGTATAATCATGACTCGTAATGTTGCAAATGATGTGGTAAAAGTCCTCATTGGCCCGTAGTGCATTGATGGACAGTTGCTGGTATGATCATGACCATTCGTAAAAACACGAATATACTTGGCCCGTAGTGCATGGATAATTCGTCGTTATGATACTATTTATTAAGTTGAGTCTCAGCGATAAAATTATTGATAAACTTTTTAAATCATAGAAGATAGTAGATATCATGCTCTACTTGACTCTTCTAATGGATTGTTTGTTCTGCTGTAGTTAAACTTGTTATTTATTAGTTTAACATTGTTGAAGGCTAACGATAATTTACTCTGCATTATCTTAGTCATAATAATTCTTACTGGGCTAGTTGAGCTCACCCTTTTGCTTTCATTGTTATCTTCAGTAAATGAGAACGTTATCGAGACTAGTGGGGAATAGAGTGATGGTCCGAGATGGTGGCTATAGTAGTCCTCACTATTTTATAAAATAGTGTGATAATAAATGTAATGAGAATTTCATTTGAGTTTGAATACTGTCTATGAGACAATGTTCATGTAAAAACTCTTAGCTACGCTGTTGTCGTATTGTATAAAAAAAGTTTGTATTTGATTTATGTACCATATATTTGGCGACCCAAGATGTAAGACCCCAACTTTTATAAATAAAGATGAATTTTTTATAAATATCATTTTTGAATATTATGGAGTTAATTTGATATAATGTTATAGTTGTGGGTAATATTTATAAATTTTGCAAAGTACGCAAGTTGTTATATAATATTCGATTGGTCGGGGAATATTCGTTTTAACAGGGAATATTCGTACAACGGCATAATCATTGGTGGACCCCACAACGGAATTATTGTCGGATTGAGAAAACGACAAAATTATCTTTCTATAAAAATAACGGCTGAGGTGTTGCCGTTAAAACCGTTAAAACTGTTGAACTACCTGGTAGTAAAAGTACAGTAATACGTGTGGTTGCATAGTAGCACACGGTATTGATTATTGATGCTTACGTGAGAAGTTACTCAGCTATACTCAATTATTGTTACAGTAATTGCTGCATCATATCTCTTAAATTATTGTCATAGTATCATCTGTATAATATGTTATATTATTAAATCAATAATTGAGACGTTGTGGTAAGTTTGGTTATTTTTATGGGGGGCCATATGTCATCATCTAAGAGTCTCTTCGTCAATAGTAATTACCGTTGTCAATAGTATTTACCTTGGTCAATAGTATTTACCTTGGTCAATAGTAATTACCTTCGTCAATAGTATTTACCTTGGTCAATAGTATTTACCTTGGTCAATAGTAATTACCTTCATCAATAGTATTTACCTTGGTCAATAGTAATTACTTTCGTCAATAGTAGTTGTCCCTTCAATATTACCAATAGTCATTTGGCCCTTCGTTAAGACCAAGAGTCATTTGACCCTTCGTTAAGACCAAGAGCCACCCTCAGTTTTTCTATAAATAGAGGCCTAGGGCTTCATTATTTTTCACGAATTCATTCAAGCTATAGAGAGAGAAAGTATAGAGAGAATAAGAGAGAGAGAATAAAAGTATTCTGCTACTTCACTTTTCCAATATCCAATTCTTTTAAGGTAGGAAATATTATTTCTTTTATATTCATGAAGAGAACTTCTGTTATTCCATTCTTTATTATTCTGTTGGAATAACCAGTATACGCGGTCTACCCTATACTTGGTGATATTCTTCTATTATTCTGTTGGAATATCCTGTCTGTGTGTTTTACACCGGACCTGGTTTCGTCTTTATTATTATTCTGTCGGAATATCCTGTCTGTGTGTTTTACACCGGACCTGGTTCCGTCTTTATTATTATTCTGTCGGAATATCCTGTCTGTGTGTTTTACACTAGACCTGGTTCCATTATTTATTATACTGTTCTTTATTATTCTGTCGGAATATCCTGTCTGTGCGGTTACGCCGGACCTGGTTTCATTATTTATTATTCTGTCAGAATATCCTGTCTGTGCGTTTACGCCGGACCTGGTTCCATTATTATTATTCTGTTAAGAATAACCTGTCTGTGCGGTCTATCGCATGCATGGTGATTTCTTTTGTTATTCCATTCTTTATTATACTCAGTTGATTGAAACTTTGACTTCTATACTCCATGAAATTAGTGGAATATCCTTGACATTTGCGCTTCATCTAGTATCTATTCATGAAAATATTCTCCTGATCAGTCTTGAAGTTTACTCCACAAAGCAGTATCATGTTGACAATTTGGACGTTATTAATTCCTGGATAAATTAATTCTTGAACTTGTTTTATTAAATTCTTATATCATTGTCATCATCCTCATGTTTATATTCTGTTGAAAGTCATCTGTGGCCTGTAGTGCATAGATGGACTTGGTATGATTCTGACCAGGGATTATTCGGTGTAATCATGACCGTAATGTTACAAATGATGTGGTAAAAGTCCTCATTGGCCCGTAGTGCATTGATGGATAGTTGTTGGCATGATCATGACCATTAATGAATACACGAATATCCTTGACCGTAGTGCAGGGGTGATTCGATGATGTAGATTATTTTATTAAGCTGAGTCTCAGCGATAGCAGTGTTGAAAAACCTTTTAAATCATAAAAGATAGTAGAGTTTATTTTCTACTTGACTCTTTTAATGGTTTGCTTGTTCCGCTGCAGTTAAACTTGATGTCTATTATATTTTATCAGTTTAACATTGTTGAAGGCTAATGATAATTTATTATGCATTATCTTAGTCATAATATTTCTTACTGGGCTAGTTGAGCTCACCCTTTCTTTCACTGTTCTCTTCAGGAAATGAGAACGTAGCTGGGGCAAGTCGGGGAACGGAGTGATGGTTCGAATGATAATATTAGTTAGTAGTCCTCACTATTCTATGTAATAGTGTGTTAATAAATGTAATAAGGGCTCCTTTTGAGTATGAATACTCTCTAGAAGATAATATTTGTATTCAAACTCACAGTTTATGTTTTGTCGTATTGTACACGAAAGTTGTATTAGTAAGTTGTATTTGTATTCTGTACTTTGAATCTGACGACCCAAGATGGGTGATGTATACCTAATTTTTGGGGCGTCACAGTTGGTATCAGAGCTTAGGGATATGATCCATGGCTAAGATGTGAGAATAGAACTAGGAGGGGAGAGACGGGGAATTCTTTCGCTAGTATGACTTACCTAAGTTTATTTGCATGGTATTTGATTGGTCGGTCATAATATAAGGATAATATATGACATATCAATTAACTTTTATTTTATGGCAGTATCTGAAAATGGCATCTGAGAATGTTGAGAATAGCAATGGAGCACATGCGACTGTTGATTCACCACATATCAATAATCAGGATAATGTGCATCAGGAAGGTGACAATCCTCATGCAAACAACAACACTGACCAGATGATGAATGATGGAATGTTCAGAAACTTTATGCAGTTCATGCAACAGCAGGCGAGAGCAGCTCCTGTCCAAAATATAGGTGGAAACACTGAAAACTCTCGGACGGTCACCGCTAAACAGTTCAAGGAGCTGGGACCACCAAAGTTTAAGGGAGAGCCAAAACCACTTATAGCGAAAACATGGATAAAGTAGATTACCAAGATATTTGATGTCTTGGGATGCTCCGAGGAGCAAAAGATTCCCTTTGCCGCCTTTATGTTGCGAGGAGAGGCAGATTACTGGTGGGAATCGATTAAGCGTACTCAACCTACCGCACTGAAGATGTCTTGGGAGAAGTTCCAAGAGCTGTTCAATGACAAATATTTTCCCAAAAGTGTTCGTCACATGAAGGAGGTGGAGTTCATCAAATTGGAGCAGAATAATATGACCGTGTCGCAGTATGAGGCTAAATTTGCTGAGTTGTCCCGGTTTGCGTCCCACTTGGTGGATAATAAAGAGCGAATGACGCGAATATTTTTACGAGGTTTGAAACCTGAGATACGTTAACATCTTATTTCTCATAAACTGTGTTTGTATTCAGATGTTGTGAATAGGGCTCAGTTAGTGGAGCGCGATAACGAGTCAACGCAACCAAAAGAGAGCAGTCGACAAAATGATAATACCAGTGAGAGCAGTCATCGAAGCGGTGACAACAAGCGTGGAGGGAATCAACAGGCCAGAAATGGTAACCACTTCGGTGGTAATCAGGGCCAAAACAATAAGAATGGTCATTTCAAGAAGAGGAGATTCAACAATGATGGAAAGACGTCAGCACCAGCACCCGTTGTTAAGGAAGGAGAAAGACACCTATCATATGTTTTAAATGCGGAGGGGAGGGGCACATCAGTCCAAACTGTGCGATGCCGTCTAAAGCATGTTATAATTGTGGAAGAGAAGGTCATTTAGCTCAATTTTGTCGTTTACCAAAAATAAGTTCAGCCAAGATGGAGACACCAAAGGCCGTCCCAGAAAAGTCAAAACCGGTAGTGCAAGGGAGAGCGTTTGTTGTGACCTCCCAGAAAGCAAGGAACCCGAATGAGGTCATCACGGGTAAGCTTATCATAAACTCTAACGAAGTCTATACTTTATTTGATACCGGTTCTACCCATTCTTTTATTTCTCCTACTTGCGCTCATCGATTAAATTTGATTCCGGAGAAATTAGACTTTGACTTATCTGTTGAAACTCCATTGGGAGAAACCTTCATTACATCCACGATTTATAAGTCTTGTTTGGTTCAAGTTGGTACCCACACATTACCTGTCGATCTTATTTCATTAAAAATACTTGCATTTGACGTGATTCTAGGGATTGATTGGTTAACTACTCATCATGCAAAAATTGATTATTTTCGTAAGGTTGTTAGCTTTCATATTCCTAATCGACCTATTATGCGAATTCAAGCAACCAAACCATTAAAATCAATCGCTGTCATCTCAAGCCATAAAGCTATTCGTTTATTGAAAAACGGATGTCAAGCTTTCTTAGCTCATGTCACAGATCTAAACAAAAATACATCAGTTTTGAATGATATTTCTATTGTTAATAAATTCCCTGACGTATTCCCTGAAGAACTTCCTGACCTACTCCCAGAGCGTGAAATTGAATTTTGTATCGACCTTGAACCCGGTACAAAACCCATTTCCAAAGCCCCATATCGAATGGCTCCTATTGAACTTCAAGAGTTAAAGATTCAATTGCAGGAATTGTTAGACATTGGCTTTATTCGTCCTAGTACTTCTCCTTGGGGTGCTCCTGTTCTATTCGTGAAGAAGAAAGATGGAAGTATGCGACTTTGTATTGATTATCGGGAGTTGAATCATGTCACCATCAAAAATAGGTACCCATTGCCACGTATTGATGACCTGTTTGACCAGTTGCAAGGAGCACAATTCTTTTCAAAGATCGATCTTCGTTCTGGATATCATCAGCTGAAGGTTAGAACTGAGGATATTCCAAAGACGGCTTTTAAAACTCGGTACGGGCATTATGAATTCCTAGTCATGTCCTTTGGATTGACTAATGCTCCTGCTGCCTTCATGGATATGATGAACCGGGTATTCAAGGAATATTTAGATCACTTTGTGGTCGTCTTTATTGATGATATCCTTATTTATTCCAAAAGTCGTGAAGATCATGAGCAACACTTGAGGCTGGTACTCCAAAAGCTTCGTGAATACAAGCTTTATGCCAAGTTAAAGAAATGCGAGTTCTGGCTGGAGGAGGTAGCATTCCTTGGGCACGTAGTATCAAGACGTGGAATATCGGTTGACCCGGCAAAGATTGAAGCTATTCAAAGCTGGGAGCAACCTAAATCAGTGACCGAAGTACGTAGCTTTCTTGGTTTAGCTGGTTATTATCGGAGATTCGTGGAAGGATTTTCTCGAATCGCTACTCTGTTAACTCAGCTGACTCAGAAAGATACAAAGTTCGGTTGGAGCGAAGAATGTGAGCAGAGTTTTCAAGAACTCAAGAGGAGACTCATTTCAGCACCTGTTCTAACAATACCATCTGGCTCGGAGGGATTTGTCATCTATAGTGATGCTTCGAGCAAAGGGTTGGGATGCGTTCTCATGCAACATGAAAAAGTCATAGCCTATGCATCAAGACAACTCAAGGAATATGAGAGGAATTATCCTACTCATGATCTAGAGTTGGCAGCTGTTGTCTTTGCACTTAAAATTTGGAGGCATTACTTGTATGGGGAGAAGGTGGAGATCTTTACGGATCATAAAAGCCTCAAATATTTCTTCACTCAAAAAGAACTCAACATGCGACAACGACGTTGGCTTGAACTGTTGAAAGATTATAATCATACCATTCAATACCACCCTGGAAAAGCGAACGTGGTAGCTGACGCATTGAGTAGAAGATCATATGCAAGTACGAGTGCGATATTATCAATACAAAGGCCCATTTTGTGTGACTTTCAAAGGATGGAGATAGAGTTAAAGACTCCAGGGACCCATGTGATGATGGCGAATATACGAGTAGAACCGACTTTAATCGATAAAGTTAAATCTGCTCAAGCTACAGACCTGGAGCTGATGCGTATGAGGAAGAAAGTGCAAGAAGGTGCTATGCCGGAAGCAAGAATCGATGAAGAAGGAATACTTCGAGTCAACTCCAGACTTTATGTTCCTAACAACCCTGATTTAAAGTATGAAATCATGATGGAGGCGCACAACACACCGTTTGCAATCCATCCTGGAAGTACCAAAATGTATCATAATCTTCGTCATACATTTTGGTGGAGCAATATGAAGAGAGAGATAGCGTTGTTTATCTCAAGGTGTCTAACTTGTCAACGAGTCAAAGTGGAGCATCAAGTACCAAAAGGTCCATTGCAACCACTTGAAATTCCAGAATGGAAGTGGGAGCACATTACCATGGATTTCGTTACCGGTCTTCCTAGGGTTTCTCAAGGTATTGATGCGATTTGGGTCATTGTTGATAGATTGACCAAGTCTGCTCATTTCTTACCGATACGAGAAACTTATACACTTGAACGTCTTGCTCGTATGTACATAAACGAGATTGTAAGACTGCATGGTATGCCAGTATCCATAGTTTCTGATCGAGACCCAAGATTCACTTCACGATTTTGGGTTAGTTTATAAAAAGCTATGGGCACGGAGTTACGATTTAGTTCAGCATATCATCCTCAGACGGACGGACAATCAGAGAGGACTATTCAAACTCTTGAAGATCTATTAAGACTCTATGTCTTTGACTTCAAGGGAAGTTGGGACAAGTTCTTACCATTGGTGGAGTTTTCCTACAACAACAGTTATCAAGCAAGTATTGGCATGGCTCCATTCGAAGCATTGTATGGAAGAAAATGTCGTTCTCCAGTATGCTGGGATGAGATAGGTGAAGCAACGTTGTTGGGACCGGAGTTGGTACGTATGACTACAGAAAAGATTCAAACGATCCGACAACGTATAAAAACGTCACAAGATCGACAAAAGAGTTATGCTGATCTTCATCGAAAGGACGTGGAATTTGATGTAGGAGATCATGTGTTCTTACGTGTTGCTCCATGGAAAGGAGTTACGAGATTTGGAAAGAGAGAAAAGCTCAATCCTCGATTCATCGGTCCATTTTTAATCCTCGATCGAGTAGGAACTGTGGCTTATAGACTCGCTTTACCGCCAAGTATGTCTCGTGTTCATAACATTTTTCACATATCCATGTTACGCAAATATGTGGAAGACGCGAACCACATTATTGAGTTAGAACCGGACGAAATAGCGGAGGATTTGACGTATGAAGAAGTTCCTATTCAAATCTTGGATAAGAAGGAACATATTCTACGCTCCAAGGTTATACCTCAAGTCAAAGTTTTGTGGAGAAACCACGATGTTGAGGAAATGACTTGGGAGTTAAAATCTGAAATGAAATCAAGGTATCCTTACCTCTTCGACATACCAGGTACGTACCCTAATTTCGAGGGCGAAATTTCATAAGAAGGGGAGGTTGTAAGACCCCAACTTTTATAAATAAAGATGAATTTTTTATAAATATCATTTTTGAATATTATGGAGTTAATTTGATATAATGTTATAGTTGTGGGTAAAATTTGATATAATGTTATAGTTGTGGGTAATATTTATAAATTTTGCAAAGTACGTAAGTTGTTATATAATATTCGATTGGTCGGGGAATATTCATTTTAACAGGGAATATTCGTACAACGGCACAATCATTGGTGGACCCCACAACGGAATTATTGTCGGATTGAGAAAACGACAAAATTATCTTTCTATAAAAATAACGGCTGAGGTGTTGCCGTTAAAACCGTTAAAACTGTTGAACTACCCGGTAGTAAAAGTACAGTAATACGCGTGGTTGCATAGTAGCACACGGTATTGATTATTGATGCTTACGTGAGAAGTCACTCAGCTATACTCAATTATTGTTAGAGTAATTGCTGCATCATATCTCTTAAATTATTGTCATAGTATCATCTGTATAATATGTTATATTATTAAATCAATAATTGAGACGTTGTGGTAAGTTTGGTTATTTTTATGGGGGGCCATATGTCATCATCTAAGAGTCTCTTCGTCAATAGTAATTACCGTCGTCAATAGTATTTACCTTGGTCAATAGTATTTACCTTGGTCAATAGTAATTACCTTCGTCAATAGTATTTACCTTGGTCAATAGTAATTACTTTCGTCAATAGTAGTTGTCCCTTCAATATTACCAAGAGTCATTTGACCCTTCGTTAAGACCAAGAGTCATTTGACCCTTCGTTAAGACCAAGAGCCACCCTCAGTTTTTCTATAAATATAGGCCTAGGGTTTCATTATTTTTTACGAATTCATTCAAGCTATAGAGAGAGAAAGTATAGAGAGAATAAGAGAGAGAGAATAAAAGTATTCTGCTACTTCACTTTTTCAATATCCAGTTCTTTTAAGGTAGGGAATATTATTTCTTTTATATTCATGAAGAGAACTTCTGTTATTCCATTCTTTATTATTCTGTTGGAATAACCAGTATACGCGGTCTACCCTATACTTGGTGATATTATTCTATTATTCTGTTGGAATATCCTGTCTGTGTGTTTTACACCGGACCTGGTTCCGTCTTTATTATTATTCTGTCGGAATATCCTGTCTGTGTGTTTTACACCGGACCTGGTTCCGTCTTTATTATTATTCTGTCGGAATATCATGTCTGTATATTTTACACCGGACCTGGTTCCATTATTTATTATACTGTTCTTTATTATTCTGTCGGAATATCCTGTCTGTGCGGTTACGCCGGACCTGGTTATATTATTTATTATTCTGTCGGAATATCCTATCTGTGCGTTTACGCCGGACCTGGTTCCATTATTATTATTCTGTTAAGAATAACCTGTCTGTGCGGTCTATCGCATGCATGGTGATTTCTTTTGTTATTCCATTCTTTATTATACTCAGTTAATTAAAACTTTGACTTCTATACTCCATGAAATTAGTGGAATATCCTTGACATTTGCGCTTCATCTAGTATCTATTCATGAAAATATTCTCCTGATCAGTCTTGAAGTTTACTCCACAAAGCAGTATCATATTGACAATTTGGACGTTATTAATTCCTGGATAAATTAATTCTTGAACTTGTTTTATTGAATTCTTATATCATTGTCATCATCCTCATGTTTATATTCTGTTGAAAGTCATCTGTAGCCTGTAGTGCATAGATGGACTTGGTATGATTATGACCAGGGATTATTCGGTGTAATCATGACCGTAATGTTACAAATGATGTGGTAAAAGTCCTCATTGGCCCGTAGTGCATTGATGGACAGTTGTTGGCATGATCATGACCATTAATGAATACACGAATATCCTTGGCCGTAGTGCAGGTGTGATTCGATGATATGGATTATTTTATTAAGCTGAGTCTCAGCGATAGCAGTGTTGAAAAACCTTTTAAATCATAAAAGATAGTAGAGTTTATTTTCTACTTGACTCTTTTAATGGTTTGCTTGTTCCGCTGCAGTTAAACTTGATGTCTATTATATTTTATCAGTTGAACATTGTTGAAGGCTAATGATAATTTATTCTGCATTATCTTAGTCATAATATTTCTTACTGGGCTAGTTGAGCTCACCCTTTCTTTCACTGTTCTCTTCAGGAAATGAGAACATAGCTGGGGCAAGTCGGGGAACGGAGTGATGGTTCGAATGATAGTATTAGTTAGTAGTCCTCACTATTCTATGTAATAGTGTGTTAATAAATGTAATGTGGACTCCTTTTGAGTATGAATACTCTCTAGAAGATAATATTTGTATTCAAACTCACATTTTATGTTTTGTCGTATTGTACACGACAGTTGTATTAGTAAGTTGTATTTGTATTCTGTACTTTGTATCTGACGACCCAAGATGGGTGATGTATACCTAATTTTGGGGGCGTCACACAAGATGGGTGATGTATACCTATTTTGGGGGCGTCACAATTTTGTTCAGTATTCGTAAGAAATAATATTTTCTTCCATACTCTGTAGTATGTGAGTAATATTATTTCGTCTCGTATTCCTGATTATACCCTCATTTTGTTAAAGTTTTGCTTCTATACTCCATGAAATTAGTAGAATATCCTTAAAATTTGCGCTTCATCTAGTATCGTTTCACAAGGATATTTTTCTGCACATTCTTGTTAAATTTTAAGCTTTTCATGCCGAAGTATTGTTCATGGGTACTATACATTTATATGGTACTATTCACAGAGTACTATTCAGAAAGTACTATTCCCAGGAAACTATTCCCAAAGTACTATTCATAGGATACTATTCACTCGGATACTATTCACCCATAGTACTATTAATGACAAAAATTAATTTATTTTCGGTCCAAATTATTTTTGATACAATGTTATTCTTGAATTTTACTCCACAAAACAGTATCATGTTGACAATTTGGACATTATTGAATTCTGGATAAATTAAATTATAAATCTTTAAATTTTATCATTTGCTTTAATTTAATTGAATTCTTATATCATTGTCATCATCCTCATGCTTATATTGTGATGAAAGTCATCTATGGTCGTAGTGCATATGTAGACACTCGAAATTTTTTGTACACCTGTCACTAACATTGCAGGAGGACAGATTCGTCTTTCAAGAGAGAACCCTGGAAGACAGTTCATATCCATTCTGGATACTACCGGAAGTTCAGCATCAACCCCGGAACACACACCGGGAGTAACAAATCCAACCTCAGAGATAACCCCAAGGTATGCAGATCTAATACTGGAACACACACCGGAGAAGACTAATTAATCTCGGAGATAACCCCGAGGTATCCAGTCTCAGTCCCAACCATTGGAATAGTTACCAACCTTGGTGATAACTCCAAGGAAGGCAGTTTCGGCGATAACCCCGAAAATTCTTGTTTCAAATGCGGTTAGCTTCAATCTCGGCGCTCACAATGAGATACTCAGTACCAACCCGGAGATAACACCAGGAGGACAGGCGCACCTCAGAGATGACAATGAGGACCTCCAACAATTGCAGCAATCCAATCTCAGCGATAACACTGAGCAACGTCTGCTTTATCAGTCGAAACCGGCAATAATCCCGGTGAGGGGAAAAGTCGCCAGCTCACCAACATGACGCCACACCGTACCGTCTTAACACTTCAATACGTACATTTCTACACAAATGTCCTACAAGAGCCAAGGATAATCAATCCCGAGTGACTATTGCGCAGGATAACAGATAGAATTTGAAGTTGAAGACCGGGGGACACCGTCCCATCTTTATGACTTTGTACAACCTCTAATCCCATGTCATTGCATAACTCTCGACAACGGCGATCCGGAATAGGTCCTATATACCTCAATCGGATGCCCGGATTGTAATTCTGAAAGTTCGAACGGACATCACGTTGTCTACGTGCACATACTTCGAGACGGCGGGACCCGTAAAGCCCGGGGCACCCCGGGCAGCCTCTGGTACACCTGCGGCCGAGCCACAGGTGCTCCACCCTCTGTAAATAGAGGGCTTGGGTTGGCCATTTTGCAAGAGAAAACGGCAAGGAAGTCCTGCCCAATTTGCTATGTACTCAACACAGACTAAGTGCTTTCTCATTTTAAACACTTGTGAGCTCATATATAGCTACTTTTGTACCTACAAAAGCCAGTGTTTATCCACTTTAAAGATATAGAAGTCTTCTTTGGCAGCCCACTGTAAGCCTTCTCACACACTTTAAAGCCTTTCTCTTCATCTTTGCACACACCCTTTTACACGTTGAGAGTCGTGTTGCATACTTTTGCCCGGACTTCGGTCCGTAGTTTTATTTTAGTTTGTATATACATACATACATATATATATATATATATATATATATATATATGGACTAACATTATCGAGTTATGCCTCGATTGAGCCTAGACTTCGGTCTGGTGCATTTATTTGCTTTTGTATATTTATATTTATATATATGAACTGTGTGTCAAACTCTGTTCGATGAGCCTAGACTTCGGTCTGGAGCATTTATTGCTTTAATATATATATATATATATATATATATATATATATATATATATATATATATATATATATATTCGTCCCATCTGGAGTTTCCTCCGTCGTGGTTGATCGCTTTTACAGCTTTCTTTACATTTCGTCTCGCCTGGAGTTTCCTCTGTGGCGGTTCACTGTCTTTACAGTTTTATTTACATTTCCGTCCCGCCTGGAGTTTCCTCTGTGGCGGTTGATAGCTATTACAGCCTTATTTACATTTCTGATCCCCCATGGAGGTGCTTCGTGGTTGGTGATCATGTCTGTATATATATATTTACAACTTTCATATATATAACTGCTTACTGCTTTATATCAAATTGCGGCATCATGTGAGCCTAAGAATCATGTGATCATAGATTCAATCCATTGGATCTAGATTCGGTTCCCATGATGGACCTTTTTCAGCTATAAGCAGCTTGTAAATATTATATGCGTTGTCTGAATTTCCTCAGATGGTTTTCATACCCACGAGGAAGTCGGCATTATCTTGTACATTATTTTTTGGTAGATGCTTCGCATCTCAATAATAAAATCAATCAAGCCGAATACGAAATAAAATGGAAGTATCAAAGGCCTTAATTACTATTGAGCACAAGGGTTTGAAAATACCTCTTTTATAAAACATCACTGCTATATCTTGTTTAAAACTGAATTTTTACATAAATTCAAACCCTTTGTATATAGGTGCAAACGAGGCATAACACTACTTTCAAATAACAACACATTGACCCACACACACACACATTCAGATAATAGATTTTTGAAAAGTGGCGGTCACCGTGGTAATACGGATGTCGGGGTGTGCCTAACACCTTCCCTCCGCATAACCAAGTCCCTGGACCCTAATTGAATCTCAATTTCACCGACCCGTTTAGCAGTGTCACATCACTGGGTCAATGTGCAAACCTTTTCTCGGTTGTGTTGGTACAACCAGTTAAAAAACCAGCTGGCGACTCTTAACAGTCCATCGTCGACATTATACATGTCGGACCTTTTTCACTTGTTTTTTCAAATAAATCTCACCTAAAATGAGAACACCAAAGAACAAGTAACGGAAAGGGACATCTAAAAATCCCGACGTCGACAGGTGGCGACTCTGCTGGGGACTCCAGTAAAAGGACTTAAGCCGCTATTATAATCTTTTCAAAACTATTATCTGCTTGTGTTTGGATGTTGCATTTACATTTATGATGAATGTGCACGAATGCATACCTTTATTGCACTTAGTGCTTCGCACCATATCTGCTTGTGATATTAGTGCTTCGCACATGTCATCATTTTCATACGGTGAGACGCGATGTATGTGAATGAATGTTGTGTGGTCCCTCCACCAGGAGGCTATCCTGTCGGTATTTGATTACTGGACTCGTGGGAAGACTGATTCCCCGAGGCTCAGGAAAGGCACCACCCAAATTCGCTCCAGTTGAAAGACCGGATTAACTTCCCGTTGAGTAAATTGCGATGATTTGGGAACCTTCATGCCGAAAAGCCGCGAGAGTAACCTAAGATAGGTCCGCCTTTGATAAACCCAACAAGGAGGGAAGTCTCTTCATACTTTTTTATTTACTCACAATATTCATGCCATATTCATATCCATGTAATGAGAAATATGAAGAAATATGTATACTTACATATTTAAATTAACATGCTACCATGTATTACAAACAGCTAACATCCGATTTTGCAGGACAAAATTCCTAAAACGGACACATCATATAGCATGTTAATATTTACACAAAAGACTAAACTATGCAAGTCTTTCACTGGATTCCATTGGACCTACTACCCGGTCAAAATCCAAAAAGGCCGCAGGCCTACAGTCAATTATGTCGTCATCCGACCAGACTGACCTTAATCCAGTTACTCGCAAAGAATTCGACGGATTAAGTAAACAAATTACAGATTTGGTTGTTCTGCTTAAAGAACTACACCAGTCTACTCAGAGTCCAAAAATACCCGTACATGCTGAATCCTCTACACAAGGAGGAACTCAAGGTTCTGATAAAGCCGTGACAATACCAGAACTGCAGTTGGATGCTACCAACAAAATTCATGATGCCACCCATCCCACTGGAGATCCAGACACCGGTGACATCAAAAAGAAAGTCCTTCAAATGGAAGAGACCCTTCGTGCTATCAAAGGAATTGGAGCACACGGGAGTGTTTCATATGCTGACCTTTGTATATTCCCTGGTGTTCATTATCCAGAAAAATTTTAAACTCTTGACTTCGAAAAATATAACGGGTTAGGAGATCCTTATACCCATTGGAAGGTATTCATTAGGGAACTTTGATCTTATGCAGAGGACAAAAAGCTCAGAATGCAGCTGTTCCAAAAAAGTCTGACTGGAGAAGCCCGTTCATGGTATACCAGATTAGACAATTCAAAGATCTATAGCTGGCAAGAGCTGGCACACACCTTCCTCACACAATACAGCTTCCAATCTCAGATGGCTCCTGACCGGTATCAGATTACCAAGGTCAAGAAACAGTCCAATGAGTCTTTCAGAGAATATGCTCAAAGGTGGAGGCGCCTTGCTGCTCAAGTAACTCCTTCCATGATAGAGTCAGAAATGGTCATGACCTTCAGAGACATACAAGAAGCTCCTTTCTATGAGAGAGTATTAGCCGACATCAGTAAACCATTTGCTGAGATGATTAAACACCGGGAGATGGCTGAGATGGGATTGAAGTCAGGAAAGATTCAAGACCTAGCTGTCCTTAAAGCTGTTGCTGAGCACATCTAGTCTAGAAATTATGGGAACAACCCCCGGAGGGTCCATAAAAAGAAAGAAGAGGATGTTTCCCTGTTACTACAGGGTCAAAAAGGCAATCAGAACATGCCTACCCAGAGGAGAAACTACACTCCTTTTCAAGCTCAGTCTTCCGATCCTCCAATACCAGAAGGTGGAGAAGTCAAACTCCCTCGAGTGTTCACACTCTTAGGGGACTCTCTCGAGAATATTCTCACTCTTCTGACAACGCAGAAAAAAATCACGCATCTTCTTCCACCAGCCAGCCCTAATGGTAGGGGTTTCAATGCTGCTCGAAAATATGCTTATCATGCCGGGGCACCTGGACATGATACTCAGGATTGTTGGGGCTTGAAATATAAGATTCAAGACCTAATAGACAACGGTCAGATCGTGGTCACCAAACCAGATCAGCCTCACGTTCAAGACAACCCTCTTCCTCAACAAAAAGAAAAAGAGGTCAACATGATTAATTGGAGCAATGGACAGAGTTCCAATTTCAACTGCGAATTCTCCCAGACCCTCAAAGACGGTGTTGACAAGTTGGATTATGCCAAGTTTTAGTTCGCAATAGAACGTAAGATGAAAGCTCTATGCAAGTAAATTAAGCAATTGGCAGAACTGGTGACCTACCAGCATCAAGTTACACGCCAGTTAGTAAGCCAGGAGCATGCTAGTCTCCTTCCTCTTGTCATGAATATTCCCTTGTTACCTCTAGAAAGTCAAATAATGGAGGACAAAGTTGCAAAGAGAGCGAATGCCAAAGCCCGTCGGGATTTTGCCAACAGAAGGGAATTTACACATCTGGGCCAATCTATGGAGGAAATCCTTTAGATGCTAATCAATGAAGGAAGGATCAGTGCCCTTCTACCTCCAATTAATCCCCATTCAGGACGGTACAATTCTGATGGAGTATGTCAATATCACTCCCATTCTAGCGGTCACAGCACAGAAGAATGATGGGCACTCCGCCACCTAATCCAGAATCTCATTGACAGCTGTATCTTGCAACTAGCAGACGATGATACTATGCTACGTGGGAGGGAGAATACATGTCCTACTAAGTGGAAGGGATTGGTAGCAGTTATATCTACTGAGGCTGCTGACATTGGCAAATCCCTCACAATACCAACAATTAAACTCAGAGGAAGCAACCATCTTTTGAAAGTGGCCGCTCCCGAGCCAATCAACTTACCATGCAGAGCACAATATCCTATTGTTAGCTTGAGCAAAGTTCCGTGCAATTATGGAGAAGGTGAAAGGATCCACCTCACATACAACTGCTACAGTGTCGAAGGAAAATCCACTGTATCTTCCCCAACGGGTGATGAAGTCTACCATCAAGACAAAGGGGAAAATACCCATGGAGAAGATTGAAAAATTCCTCTGCACTATGGGTGCCCTATGGGTCATCATGAAGCCAATGTGGTTTTAAGCTTAAGAGAAGCCACACCAGATTTCAATTTTGGACTTAGTCCTAACTTCCGAAGATCATCGGAAGATCTTGCTAAAGGTTTTGGAAGAAGCCTATCTACCAGAATCAGTGGATACGGAAAAGTTTCAACACTTGGTTGATCACATTTTTAATAACAATGTGATATCTTTTACTGATGACGATATACCGCCCGAAGGGACCGGTTGTAAGACCCCAACTTATTAATGAATAAAATCAAATTTCCTCTAATTATTATTGTGAATAATAAGGTGTTAATTTGATATAATATTTTGGTTATGGGTAAAATGTGTAAATTTTGCAAAATAAACAAGTGGTTATAAAATACTCATTGTTGTCGGAGAATATTCGTTTGGTCGTAGAATATTCTTTCTGTCGGGGAATATTCGTACGACGGCGCAGCTATTTGTGGGCCCCATAACGGAAAATGGTCGGATGAAGATAACGATAAAATTGAGTTTTTATAAATAACGGCGTAGTTGTTACCGTTAACACTGTTGGAATACCCGGTGGTTAAAATACAGTAATACGCGTGGTTGCACAGTAGCACTCGGTTTTGCACAGTATTTTTTTGAATTGTTGATTCTTACGTAAGAAGGCACTACTCAATAATTGTTACAGTAGTTACTGTTCAATATTTTATTTTATTGATTCAATAATTACTACGTTGATATTTTATATTATTGTTGTTTCAATAATTGTTAATGCATAGTATTTTCCATTATCATATCAATAATTCATATTATTTGAATAATATTATTAGATAGCATTATTGGCAATGTCTAGAAAGTTCTGTCTAAGGAGAGGTTTGGTCATCTAATTGCGTGCCAGTAAGGAGAAATCCTTATCGAAAAACCTCATCTTTCCTGGGAACGGCCTGGTTGTCATAATTATGATTCTATAATATTATTTGTGAATAATTAATTATTGATTTATATGATAAGGAAATATTTATTTGATGTGGATATAAATGATGGATTTATTTATGTGGTTATTATTGAAGGAATTAATGTTGAGGTATTTTATCAGTATTTCTGTCGGAATAGAGGTATTAAAAATCAAATCAGTATTTTTCAGATATATTGCGTGAGTTATAATTTTTAATCCGACCGTTGGATCGTTGTGATTTTTGGATATGTTATACATATATAAGTTGAGTATAGGTCCACAAATTTTGAACCGTTAAAAATGAACGTATGATTTGTTATAAATTTTAAGAGGTGACTGATTCGAAAATTAGGTTTATAAATAATTTTGGTAGAAAATTCTAGAATTGAGTGGGCCCCACTTATGTTGGTGAAGAAATGTGCTGAATTTTATTTCAAATGTGGTGGGTGGCAATAGTAGCAGGTAAAGCCATCAGGTTACAGGTCAAGTCTGTTTCGGCGTGCTAACATTTTCCTATAAATAGAGGGCTAAGTTAGAATTGAAAATCACACCAGAATTCATAAGTTTTCTCTCTTTCTCTCTCTATATTCTCGAGCGTATTTTGTGAGTATTTTGATACTATGAGAGTTGCTATTCTGTGCAAGTTTATGTTAGCACTATATTCAAAATTCAGTCAGAAGTACGGTTATTTTGAGGTAAGGGATGTTATTTTTTTCGTAAATGATATTACTTCTTTCAATATCATTATGCCGAAATATTGGTTTGAACTTTTTATCAAATTTGAAACTTTTTGTGTCGAGATTACTATTCATATATACGACACTATTCACGTATACGATACTATTCACGAATACGACACTATTCACCAAAAAATGAAATTTTCTTCTTTTTATCCAAGATGACTATTATGGCTACTATCTTTGATTGTATCCATGTTTTGATCATTATTTTTGAATTCTGCTTCGAAATTGGTTATTTCGGAGTATTATTGAACTTGGATAAACTGTAATACGAATCCCTAATATTTGTTCTTTTATCTCACTGGATTCGTTTTCTTTAAGATATTTTTTATCATCCTCAGTCCTAAAAGATGAATGATTACCTGATGAATATCTTTGGCCCGTAGTGCAAAGATGAACATGACCAACTGAGTATTATTCTTGAATTTTACTCCACAAAGTAGTATCATGTTGACAATTTGGACGTTATTGATTTCTGGATAAATTAAATTATAAATCTTTAAAATTTATCCTTGAACTTGTTTAATTGAATTATTATATCATTGTCATCATCCTCATGTTTATATTCTGTTGAAAGTCATCTGTGGCCTGTAGTGCATAGATGGACTTGGTATGATTATGACCAGGGATTAATCGGTATAATCATGACCGTAATGTTACAAATGATGTGGTAAAAGTCCTCATTGGCCCGTATTGCATTGATGGACAATTTTTGGTAAGATTATGGCCATGGATTCTCTTCGGCCAAGGGTACAAAGATGAATTATTTTATGGCATGATCATGACCGTTGATGAAAACACGATTATCTTTGACCCGTAGTGCAGGGATGATTCGATGATGTGGATTATTTATTAAGCTGAATCTCAGCAATAAAATTGATGATAAATCTTTTAAATCATAGAAGATAGTAGGTTTTATGCTCTACTTGACTCTTCTAATGAATTTTTTTTTCCGCTGCAGTTGTTGATCTAAAACTTGTTGTCTATTATATTTTATCAGATTTTTCCCTGTTGAAGACTAATGATAATTTATTGTACATTATCTTAGTCATAATATTTCTTACTGGACTAGTTGAGCTCACCCTTTCTTTCACTGTTCTCTTCAGGAAATGAGAATATAGCTGGAACTAGTCGGGGAATGGATTGACGGTCCAGATGGTTGCATTAGTAGTCCTCACTATTCTGTGAAATAGTGTGATAATTGTAATGAGGACTCCTTTTGAGTTTGTATACTCTCTAGTAGATAATATTTGTATTCAAACTCACAGTATATGTGTTGTCATATTCTGCACGACAATTGTATTACTGAAGTTGTATTTGTTTCTGTACCATGTATTTGGCGACTCAGAATGGGTGATGTATACCTATTTTGGGGGTGTCACACCGGTCATTGCAAGCCGTTACACATTGCGGTCTTGTCCTCCGGGTATATGCTGGCTGGAGTCTTGATAGATGGAGGCACATCTCTATATATCTGTCCATACGCCACATTGTTGAAGATGAATGTCAATCTTAACCGAATCCGAAGTAGCCATACGGTCATCAAAGCTTTTGATGGAGCCCGTCGGAATTCGGTCGGAGTAATTGAGATGCCAATCGAAATTGGTCCCCACACATTTTGCGTGTCTTTCCACGTACTCAAGATAGATTCGGGATACAACCTGCTCTTGGGAAGACTGTGGATTGATATGGTAGGGACAGTCTGTAAGACCCTGAATTTTATGAAATAAAAGTATTCAATTTTTCTTATAATTACTATTCAGTAAATGGTTAAATTGATAAATGTTAAAGTTAAGGGTGATATATGAATTTTTTTTCAATATACACAAGTGGTTATAAAATAATCATTGTTGTCGGGGAATATTCGTTGGTCGTGAAATATTCTTTCTGTCGGGAAATATTCGTACGATGGCACAACTATTTGTGGGCCCCATAACGGAAAATGGTCGGATGAAGATAACGACAAAAATTGAGTTTTTATAACTAACGGCGTAGTTGTTACCGTTAACACTGTTGGAATACCGGTGGTTAAAATACAGTAATACGCGTTATTGCACAGTATTTTTGAAATTATTGATTTTTACGTAAGAAGGCACTACTGAATAATTGTCACAGTAATTACTGTTCAATATTTTATTTTATTGATTCAATAATTGCTGCGTTGATATTTTATATTATTGTTGTTTCAATAATTGTTGTTGCACAGTATTTTTCATTATCAGATCATTAATTCATATTATTTGAATAATATTATTAGATAACATTATTGGCAATGTCTAGAAAGTTCTGTCTAAGGAGAGGTTTGGTCATCTAATTGCGCGTCAGTAAGGAGAAATTCTTATTGGAAAGCCCCCTCTTTCTTAGGAACGGCCTGGTTGTCATAAATGTGATTCTGTAATATTATTTGTGAATAATTAATTATTGATTCATATGATAAGGAAATATTTATTTTATGTGGATATAAATGAGGGATATATTTTTGTGGTTAAAAATGAAGGAGTTAATGTTGAGGTTTTTATCAGTATTTTTGTCGGAATGGAGGTATTAAAAATCAGAGTTTTTGAGATATATTGTGGGGGTTATAATTTTTAATCCGACCGTTAGATCATTGTGATTTTTGGATATGTTATACATATATAAGTTGAGTATATGTCCACAAATTTGAACCATTAAAAATGAACGTATGATTTATTATAAATTTTACGAGATGACTGGTTCTGAAATTGTTGGAGTTTCGGAATTTATCATTTTGGTGGAAAATTCTAGAATTGGTGGGCCCCACTCTTGGTTAGTGAAGAAATGTACTGAGATTTTTATTCAAATGTGGTGGGTGGGAATAGTAACAGGTAAAGCCATCAGGTTGCAGGTTAAGTTTGCTTCGGCGTGCTAACATTTTCCTATAAATAAAGGGCTAAGTTAGAATTGAAAATCACACCAGAATTCATAAGTTTTCTCTCTTTTTCTCTCTAGATTATTGAGTGTATTTTATGAGTATTTAGATACTTGGTGAGTTGCTATTTATCAGTGTAAGTTTCCTTCAGCGTCATATCCGATATCCAGTCAGAAGTGCTGATCTTTTGAGGTAAGGGATAGTAAGGGATTTTAAGGGTTATTATGTTTTTCAGTTCGTAATTCTTCTGACCTTCAGAAAATTCTGAAAAAATTTGAAATGATATTTTGATGAGTTTTATTGATTGTGTCCAAAAATGGTGATTTTTGGATATATAGATTAAGAGTTATGAATTTTACGGGAAAAGACTATTTTAAAAGTAACCGCTTCTAACTCCTTGTGGTTAACTCCAAAATTGATGAAATTTTTATTGGAAGTATATCTACATAATATCAGTATACTCTATGAATTTTGGAATTTTTGAATAAAAGTACAATTTATGATAAATGTCTAAATATTCGACGGTTTTGGCCATATGAAAAATAGTAAATGAATTTTAAAAATTCTGAGAAAAATATATGTTCAATATGGGACTATGTTATGATAAATCTCAGAAAAGAAATATTTTTGGAACTGATTTGGTATTTTTAAGGAAAATAGACTAGTTATGAATAATTGAATTAAATATGTTATGTGGAGGAAGAAAATTGGAAAATATGATTTTATGGCTTGAGAATCATATATGTGGTATAGGCAGATTTTTGATGAGGGTTTTGATTATTGGTGATGAAATCTTATGAGTTTGGCATTTTATGATGATTAAATGCATTAATTAGTAAAGTGTAAACAATTAAAATAAATTGTTTATAAGTTTAAAGAAATGTTATTCTTTCAATATCATTATACCGAAATATTGGTATAAATTTTATTGTGGAATTTCTACCTTTTTGAGTCGGGATTACTATTCACGAGTTACTATTCACGAAAAAAAAATTAGTTTCTTTTTCTAACCAAATTATAGTTGATTTATGAATATTGCTCTTGAAATTAAATCCATGTTTTGATCATATTATTTTTATTATTATATATAACATTTTTATAACCTTGATGTTGAAATTCTCTTTCGCTTGAGTGTTAAGATGGGTAAATTATTGGTATGATCATGACTATGGGTTCTCTTTGGCCAGTAGTGCAAAGTTGAATTATTGACTAGTATGATCATGACCATTGAATTTATAATTGAATATATTTAGCTTAAGTACAAAGGTAAAATGATCAACATAGTTATAATTATTGTTTATATAAATTCTGAAATGATTATATATTTCTTTGAGATATTAATATATTTGGCCTGTAGTGCAAATATGAATTGTTGATGAATATCTTTGGCTTGTAGTGCAAAGATGAACTGGTGATGAATATCTTTGGCCCATAGTGCAAAGATGACCTGTGGTTGAATATCTTTGGTCAGTAGTGCAAAGATGAATTGTTGATGAATATCTATGGCCCGTAGTGCAAAGATGACATGTTGTTGAATATCTTTGGTCGTAGTACAAAGATGAAGTTATTAGTATGATTATGAACAGGAAATGTGATTTGGTATAACCATGATCTTTGATGTTATAGGTAAAGATAGGTGATGAAAATTATCTTCGTCCTGGATGAGAAGAGGAATTTAGAACTACAATTATGATTATGAGTTATTCATATGATTGTGGACCAGAATTGTTAATTGATGCTACAGGGATAAAACATTGTTGGTGAATTTTTAACATGGAGAAGATAATAGACTTTGTAGTCTATTTGACTCTTCTAATAGATTGTTCGTTCCGCTGCAACTATGGTTGAAATTTTTATCATCTACCATATGTTCTAAATCTCTGATTTAATTCTGTTGAAGGCTATTGATAACTTATTTATCTTTAGTCATGATATTCTTTACTGAGCTAGTTGTGCTCACCCTTTTGCTTCACAATTTCTTTCAGGTAATAAGAGTGTAGCTGGGTCGAGCGGGGGTAACAAGGGAATAGAACGGTGGTCTCTAGCTGTGGAGTTCTCCCTAAGCAGCATAGAAAAGTTCATTTAGTAGTTATATTTGGTGAATTCAATAGGGTAAGGCGTACCCAACGTTGGAAGGGTGTTTTGCCACTATCATACAAGATGTCTAATGATATACAATCTCGTGTCATCATAAGACAGGATTGTGCTCATCCACTTACTGAGTATATCTACGAGCATTACCTATATAATCTAGGTATTTGTTTGAAGTATAATTCTCAATTAGAGACAGTGGAGATATTGATATGTCAAGAGAAGACTAACCATTGGGAAAAATATGATAGTAAACTTCTTGTTTTTCTTTGGGGTCTATTGGGTCAACCAAGGATAATTCTATAGCCATATGATATCTATCACAACCTAGAAGCATGGTCTCCCATGTACTAAGGTTTCCTTGAGCACTTCCCAAAGATTCTAATTTCTAAAACAGTTTTTGACTATACCTTTATGTAAGGTGTCATTGTGAGGTGCTGTCCACGGTTGGGATATGAGTCACATTTGGTATATATTTGTATCCAAACTTACAACATATGTGTTGTTGTATTTTGCACGACAATTGTTGTAATAAAATTGTTGTTATTTTCTGTACCATGTATTTGGCGACTCAGAATAGGTTGGATGGAATGGACCTATTTTGGGGTCGTTACATTTTGGTATCAGAGTTATAAGTAAAGAGCCCCGAGCCTCTCGCTGGTGACTTTCTGTTGATGGGGGATGCACCGAAGCCAGACTCTCCATAGGGGACGCCGTTCTGCGGTGGCAAACTGATAGGTATCAATGTAAGGTGCTGACATAGGTTGGTGTCCAGAGTTACGTTTTGGTATCAGAGCTTAGGGATATGGTCTTTGGCGGAGATCAAAAAACATAACTAGGAGGGGAGAGATGAGTAAATCCTTCGCTAGTGTGTCCTACTTAAGCTTATTTGTTGGTCAGTCATAATATCGGAATATTATGTGATATGTTAATTTGTTCAATTAACCCTTGTTTTGAAGCTGTATTCTAGAATGATATCTAAAATACAGGAGATGAGCAATGAAGAAATTATGATGACAGGGAAGATGGAATCTGAAATGAAAGCAAGGTATTCTCAACTCTTTGAATTATCAGGTACGTAAATTTCGGGGACGAAATTTCATAAGGAGGGGAGATTGTAAGACCCCAAATTTTATGAAATAAAAGTATTCAATTTTTCTTATAATTATTATTCAGTAAATGGTTAAATTGATAAATGTTAAAGTTAAGGGTGATATATGAATTTTTTTTTCAAAATACACAAGTGGTTATAAAATAATCATGGAATATTCTTTGGTCGTGGAATATTCTTTCTGTCGGGGAATATTCGTATGATGGCACAACTATTTGTGGGCCCCATAACGAAAAACGGTCGGATGAAGATAACGACACAAATTGAGTTTTTATAATTAATGGCGTAGTTGTTACCGTTAACACTGTTGGAATACCGGTGGTTAAAATACAGTAATACGCGTTATTGCACAGTATTTTTGAAATTATTGATTCTTACGTAAGAAGGCACTACTGAATAACTGTCACAGTAATTACTATTCAATATTTTATTTTATTGATTCAATAATTGCTGCGTTGATATTTTATATTATTGTTGTTTCAATAATTATTGCTGTACAGTATTTTTCATTATCAGGTCATTAATTCATATTATTTGAATAATATTATTAGATAACATTATTGGCAATGTCTAGAAAGTTCTGTCTAAGGAGAGGTTTGGTCATCTAATTGCGCGCCAGTAAGGAAAAATTCTTATTGGAAAGCCCCCTCTTTCCTGGGAACGGCCTGGTTGTCATAAATGTGATTATGTAATATTATTTATGAATAATTAATTATTGATTCATATGATAACAAAATATTTATTTTATGTGGATATAAATGAGGGATATATTTTTGTGATTAAAAATGAAGGAGTTAATGTTGAGATTTTTATCAGTATTTTTGTCGAAATGGAGGTATTAAAAATCAGGGTTTTTGAGATATATTGTGGGGGTTATAATTTTTAATCCGACCGTTGGATCGTTGTGATTTTTGGATATGTTATACATATATAAGTTGAGTATATGTCCACAAATTTTGAACCGTTAAAAATGAACGTATGATTTATTATGAATTTTACGAGATGACTGGTTTAAAAATTGTTGGAGTTTCAGAATTTATCATTTTGGTAGAAAATTCTAGAATTGGTGGGCCCCACTCTTGGTTGGTGAAGAAATATACTGAGATTTTTATTCAAATGTGGTGGGTGGGTATAGTAGCAGGTAAAACCATCAGGTTGCAAGTTAAGTCTGCTTCGGCGTGCTAACATTTTCCTATAAATAGAGGGCTAAGTTAGAATTAAAAATCACACCAGAATTCATAAGTTTTCTCTCTTTTTCTCTCTAGATTATCGAGTATATTTTATGAGTATTTAGATACTTGGTGAGTTGCTATTTATCAGTGCAAGTTTCCTTCAGCGTCATATCCAATATCCAGTCAGAAGTACTGCTATTTTGAGGTAAGGGATAGTAAGGGATTTTAAGGGTTATTATGTTTTTCAGTTCGTAATTCTTCTGACCTTCAGAAAATTTTGAAAAAATTTGTAATTATATTTTGATGAGTTTTATTAATTGTGTCAAAAAATGGTGATTTTTGGATGTATAGATTCAGAGTTATAAATTTTACGGGAAAAGACTATTTTTAAAGTTACCGTTTATAACTCCTTGTGGTTAACTCCAAAATTGATGAAATTTTTATTAAAAGTATATCTATATAATATCAGTATACTCTGTGAATTTTGGAATTTTTGGACAAAAGTACAATTTATGATAAATGTCTAAATATTCGGCGGTTTTGGCCATATGAAAAATAGTAAATGAATTTTAAAAATTCTGAAAAAAATATATTTTCAATATGGGACTATATTTTGATAAATCTCAGAAAAGAAATATTTTTGGAACTGATTTGATATTTTTTTTTAAAATGGACTAGTTATGAATAATTGAATTAAATATGTTATGTGGAGGAAGAAAATTGAAAAATATGATTTTATGGCTTGAGAATCATATATGTGGTATAGGCAGATTTTTGATGAGGTTTTGGTTATTGGTGATAAAATCTTATGAGTTTGGCATTTTATGATGATTAAATGCATTAATTAGTAAAGTGTAAACAATTAAAATAAATTGTTTATAAGTTTAAAGAAATGTTATTCTTTCAATATCATTATACCGAAATATTGGTATGAATTTTATTGTAGAATTTCTACCTTTTTGAGTCGGGATTATTATTCACGAGTTACTATTCACGAAAAAAAATTAGTTTCTTTTTCTAACCAAATTATAGTTAATTTATGAATATTGCTCTTGAAATTAAATCCATATTTTGATCATATTATTTTTATTATCATATATAACATTTTTATAACCTTGATGTTGAAATTCTCTTTCGCTTGAGTGTAAAGATGGGTAAATTATTGGTATGATCATGACTATGGGTTCTCTTTGGCCAGTAGTGCAAAGTTGAATTGTTGACTAGTATGATCATAACCATTAAATTTATAATTGAATATCTTTAGCTTAAGTGCAAAGGTGAAATGATCAACATGGTTATAATTATTGTTTATATAAATTCTGAAATGATTATATATTTCTTTGAGATATTAATATATTTGGCCTGTAGTTCAAATATGAATTATTGATGAATATCTTTGGCCTGTAGTGCAAAGATAAATTGATGATGAATATCTTTGGCCCATAGTACATAGATGACCTGTGGTTGAATATATTTGGCCAGTAGTGCAAAGATGAATTATTGATGAATATCTTTGGCCCGTAGTGCAAAGATGACATGTTGTTGAATATCTTTGGTCGTAGTACAAAGATGAAGTTATTAGTATAATTATGAACAGAAAATGTGATTTGATATAACCATGATCTTTGATGTTTCAGGTAAAGATAGGTGATAAAAATTATCTTCGTCTTAGATGAGAAGAGGAATTTAGAACTACAATTATGATTATGAGTTATTCATATGATTGTGGACCAGAATTGTTAATTGATGTTACAGGGATAAAACATTGTTGGTGAATTTTTAACATGGAGAAGATAATAGACTTTGTAATCTATTTGACTCTTCTAATGGATTGCTCGTTCCGTTGCAACTATGGTTGAAATTTTTATCATCTACCATAAGTTCTAAATCTCTGATTTAATTCTGTTGAAGGCTATTGATAACTTATTTATCTTTAGTCATGATATTCTTTATTGAGCTAGTTGTGCTCACCCTTTTGCTTCACAATTTCTTTCAGATAATAAAAGTGTAGCTGGGTCGAGCGGGGTTAACAAGGGAATAGAACGATGGTCTCTAGCTGTGGAGTTCTCCCTAAGCAGTATAGAAAAGTTCATTTAGTAGTTATATTTGGTGAATTCAATAGGGTAAGGCGTACCCAACGTTAGAAGGGTGTTTTGCCACTATCATACAAGATGTCAAATGATATACAATCTCGTGTCATCATAAGACAGGGTTGTGCTCATCCACTTACTGAGTATATCTACGAGCACTACCTATATAATCTCGGTATTTGTTTGAAGTATAATTCTCAATTTGAGACAGTGGAGATATTGATATGTCAAGAGAAGACTCGCCATTGGGAAGAATATGATAGTAAACTTCTTGTTTTTCTTTGGGGTCTACTGGATCAACCAAGGATAATTCTGTGGCCATATGATATCTATCACAACCTAGAAGCATGGTCTCCCATGTACTAAGGTTTTCTTGAGCACTTCCCAAATATTCTAATTTCTAAAACAGTTTTTGACTATACCTTTATGTAAGGTGTCATTGTGAGGTGCTGTCCACGGTTGGGATATGAGTCACATTTGGTATATATTTGTATCCAAACTTACAACATATGTGTTGTTGTATTTTGCACAAAAATTGTTGTAATAAAGTTGTAGTTATTTTCTGTACCATGTATTTGGCGACTCAGAATAGGTTGGATGGAATGGACCTATTTTGGGGTCGTTACATTTTGGTATTAGAGCTATAAGTAAAGAGCCCCGAGCCTCTCGCTGGTGACTTTCTGTTGATAGGGGATGCACCGAAGCCAGACTCTCCGTAGGGGACGCCGTTCTGCGGTGGCAAACTGATAGGTATCAATGTAAGGTGCTGACATAGGTTGGTGTCCAGAGTTACATTTTGGTATCAGAGCTTAGGGATATGGTATCTAGCGGAGATCAAAAAACATAACTAGGAGGGGAGAGATGAGTAAATCCTTCGCTAGTGTGTCCTACTTAAGCTTATTTGTTGGTCAGTCATACTATCGGAATATTATGTGATATGTTAATTTGTTCAATTAACCCTTATTTTGAAGCTGTATTCTAGAATGATATCTGAAATACAGGAGATGAGCAATGAAGAAATTATAATGACAGGGAAGATGGAATCTGAAATGAAAGCAAGGTATTCTCAACTCTTTGAATTATCAGGTACGTAAATTTCGCGGACAAAATTTCATAAGGAGGGGAGATTGTAAGACCCCAAATTTTATGAAATAAAAGTATTCAATTTTTCTTATAATTACTATTCAGTAAATGGTAAAATTGATAAATGTTAAAGTTAAGGGTGATATATAAAATTTTTTTCAAAATACACAAGTGGTTATAAAATAATCATTGTTGTCGGGGAATATTCGTTGGTCGTGGAATATTCTTTCTGTCGGAGAATATTCGTACGATGGCACAACTATTTGTGGGCCCCATAACGGAAAACGGTCGGATGAAGATAACGACAAAATTTGAGTTTTTATAATTAACGGCGTAGTTGTTACCGTTAACACTGTTGGAATACCGGTGGTTAAAATACAGTAATACACGTTATTGCACAGTATTTTTGAAATTATTGATTCTTACGTAAGAAGGCACTACTGAATAACTGTCACAGTAATTACTGTTCAATATTTTATTTTATTGATTCAATAATTGCTGCATTGATATTTTATATTATTGTTGTTTCAATAATTATTGTTGCACAGTATTTTTCATTATCAGATCATTAATTCATATTATTTGAATAATATTATTAGATAACATTATTGGCAATGTCTAGAAAGTTCTGTCTAAGGAGAGGTTTGGTCATCTAATTACGCGCCAGTAAGGAGAAATTATTATTGGAAAGCCCCCTCTTTCCTCGGAACGGCCTGGTTGTCATAAATGTGATTCTGTAATATTATTTGTGAATAATTAATTATTGATTCATATGATAAGGAAATATTTATTTTATGTGGATATAAATGAGGGATATATTTTTGTGATTAAAAATGAAGGAGTTAATGTTGAGGTTTTTATCAGTATTTTTGTCGAAATGGAGGTATTAAAAATCAGGGTTTTTGAGATATATTGCGGGAGTTATAATTTTTAATCCGAACGTTGGATCGTTGTGATTTTTGGATATGTTATACATATATAAGTTGAGTATATGTCCACAAATTTTGAACCGTTAAAAATGAACGTATGATTTATTATGAATTTTACGAGATGACTGGTTCAAAAATTATTGGAGTTTTGGAATTTATCATTTTGGTGGAAAATTCTAGAATTGGTGGGCCCCACTCTTGGTTGGTGAAGAAATATGCTGAGATATTTATTCAAATGTGGTGGGTGGGTATAGTAGCAGGTAAAGCCATCAGGTTACAAGTTAAGTCTGCTTCGGCGTGCTAACATTTTCCTATAAATAGAGGGCTAAGTTAGAATTAAAAATCACACCAGAATTCATAAGTTTTCTCTCTTTTTCTCTCTAGATTATCGAGTGTATTTTATGAGTATTTAGATACTTGGTGAGTTGCTATTTATCAGTGCAAGTTTCCTTCAGCGTCATATCCGATATCCAGTCAGAAGTACTGCTATTTTGAGGTAAG
Organism: Panax notoginseng; assembly: GCA_016801055.1. NCBI lineage: Eukaryota > Viridiplantae > Streptophyta > Magnoliopsida > Apiales > Araliaceae > Panax > Panax notoginseng. The sequence continues at coordinate 94,834,324 of CM029023.1, forward strand.
GGATAGTAAGGGATTTTAAGGGTTATTATGTTTTTCAGTTCGTAATTCTTCTGACCTTCAGAAAATTCTGAAAAAAATTGAAATGATATTTTGATGAGTTTTATTGATTGTGTCCAAAAATGGTGATTTTTGGATGTATAGATTCAGAGTTATGAATTTTACGGGAAAAGACTATTTTTAAAGTTACCGTTTATAACTCCTTGTGGTTAACTCCGAAATTGATGAAATTTTTATTGAAAGTTTATCTATATAATATCTGTATACTCTGTGAATTTTGGAATTTTTGGACAAAAGTACAATTTATGATAAATGTCTAAATATTCGGCGGTTTTGGCCATATAAAAAATAGTAAATGAATTTTAAAAATTTTGAGAAAAATATATGTTCAATATGGGACTATATTTTGATAAATCTCAAAAAAAAATATTTTTGGAACTGATTTAGTATTTTTAAGAAAAATGGACTAGTTATGAATAATTGAATTAAATATGTTATGTGGAGGAAGAAAATTGAAAAATATGATTTTATGGCTTGAGAATCATATATGTGGTATAGGCAGATTTTTGATGAGGGTTTTGGTTATTGGTGATAAAATCTTATGAGTTTGGCATTTTATGATGATTAAATGCATTAATTAGTAAAGTGTAAACAATTAAAATAAATTGTTTATAAGTTTAAAGAAATGTTATTCTTTCAATATCATTATACCGAAATATTGGTATAAATTTTATTGTGGAATTTCTACCTTTTTGAGTCGGGATTACTATTCACGAGTTACTATTCACGAAAAAAAAATTAGTTTCTTTTTCTAACCAAATTATAGTTAATTTATGAATATTGCTCTTGAAATTAAATCCATGTTTTGATCATATTGTTTTTATTATCATATATAACATTTTTATAACCTTGATGTTGAAATTCTCTTTCGCTTGAGTGTAAAGATGGGTAAATTATTGGTATGATCATGACTATGGGTTCTCTTTGGCCAGTAGTGCAAAGTTAAATTGTTGACTAGTATGATCATGATCATTGAATTTATAATTGAATATCTTTAGCTTAAGTGCAAAGGTGAAATGATCAACATGGTTATAATTATTGTTTATATAAATTCTGAAATGATTATATATTTCTTTGAGATATTAATATATTTGGTCTGTAGTGCAAATATGAATTGTTGATGAATATCTTTGGCCTGTAGTGCAAAGATAAACTGGTGATGAATATCTTTGGCTCATAGTGCAAAGATGACCTATGGTTGAATATCTTTGGCCAGTAGTGCAAAGATGAATTGTTGATGAATATCTTTGGCCCGTAGTGCAAAGATGACATGTTGTTGAATATCTTTGGCCGTAGTACAAAGATGAAGTTATTAGTATGATTATGAACAGGAAATGTGATTTGGTATAACCATGATCTTTGATGTTTCAGGTAAAGATAGGTGATAAAAATTATCTTCGTCCTGGATGAGAAGAGGAATTTAGAACTACAATTATGATTATGAGTTATTCATATGATTGTGGACCAGAATTGTTAATTGATGTTACAGGGATAAAACATTGTTGGTGAATTTTTAACATGGAGAAGATAATAGACTTTGTAGTCTATTTGACTCTTCTAATGGATTGCTCGTTCCGCTGCAACTATGGTTGAAATTTTTATCATCTACCATAAGTTCTAAATCTCTGATTTAATTCTGTTGAAGGCTATTGATAACTTATTTATCTTTAGTCATGATATTCTTTACTGAGCTAGTTGTGCTCACCCTTTTGCTTCACAATTTCTTTCAGGTAATAAGAGTGTAGCTGGGTCGAGCGGGGGTAACAAGGGAATAGAACGGTGGTCTCTAGCTGTGGAGTTCTCCCTAAGCAGTATAGAAAAGTTTATTTAGTAGTTATATTTGGTGAATTCAATAGGGTAAGGCGTACCCAACGTTGGAAGGGTGTTTTGTCACTATCATACAAGATGTCTAATGATATACAATCTCGTGTCATCATAAGACAGGGTTGTGCTCATCCACTTACTGAGTATATCTACGAGCACTACCTATATAATCTTGGTGTTTATTTGAAGTATAATTCTCAATTAGAGACAGTGGAGATATTGATATGTCAAGAGAAGACTCACCATTGGGAAGAATATGATAGTAAACTTCTTATTTTTCTTTGGGGTCTATTGGGTCAACCAAGGATAATTTTGTGGCCATATGATATCTATCACAACCTAGAAGCATGGTCTCCCATGTACTAAGGTTTCCTTGAGCACTTCCCAAAGATTCTAATTTCTAAAATAGTTTTTGACTATACCTTTATGTATGGTGTCATTGTGAGGTGCTGTCTACGGTTGGGATATGAGTCACATTTGGTATATATTTGTATCCAAACTTACAACATATGTGTTGTTGTATTTTGCACAACAATTGTTGTAATAAAGTTGTAGTTGTTTTCTGTACCATGTATTTGGCGACTCAGAATAGGTTGGATGGAATGGACCTATTTTGGGGTCGTTACATTTTGGTATCAGAGCTATAAGTAAAGAGCCCCGAGCCTCTCGTTGGTGACTTTCTGTTGATGGGGGATGCACCGAAGCCAGACTCTCCGTAGGGGACGCCGTTCTGCGGTGGCAAACTGATAGGTATCAATGTAAGGTGCTGACATAGGTTGGTGTCCAGAGTTACATTTTGGTATCAGAGCTTAGGGATATGGTCTCTGGCGGAGATCAAAAAACATAACTAGGAGGGGAGAGATGAGTAAATCCTTCGCTAGTGTGTCCTACTTAAGCTTATTTGTTGGTCAGTCATAATATCGGAATATTATGTGATATGTTAATTTGTTCAATTAACCCTAGTTTTGAAGCTGTATTCTAGAATGATATCTGAAATACAGGAGATGAGCAATGAAGAAATTATGATGACAGGGAAGATAGAATCTGAAATGAAAGCAAGGTATTCTCAACTCTTTGAATTATCAGGTACGTAAATTTCGGGGACAAAATTTCATAAGGAGGGGAGATTGTAAGACCCCAAATTTTATGAAATAAAAGTATTCAATTTTTCTTATAATTACTATTCAGTAAATGGTTAAATTGATAAATATTAAAGTTAAGGGTGATATATGAATTTTTTTTCAAAATACACAAGTGGTTATAAAATAATCATTGTTGTCGGGGAATATTCGTTGGTCGTGGAATATTCTTTCTGTCGGGAAATATTCGTACGATGGCACAACTATTTGTGGGCCCCATAACGGAAAACGGTCAGATGAAGATAACGACAAAAATTGAGTTTTTATAATTAACGGCGTAGTTGTTACCGTTAACACTGTTGGAATACCGGTGGTTAAAATACAGTAATACGCGTTATTGCACAGTATTTTTGAAATTATTGATTCTTACGTAAGAAGGCACTACTGAATAACTGTCACAGTAATTACTGTTCAATATTTTATTTTATTGATTCAATAATTGCTGCGTTGATATTTTATATTATTGTTGTTTCAATAATTGTTGCTGCACAGTATTTTTCATTATCAGATCATTAATTCATATTATTTGAATAATATTATTAGATAACATTATTGGCAATGTCTAGAAAGTTCTGTCTAAGAAGAGGTTTGGTCATCTAATTGCGCGCCAGTAAGGAGAAATTCTTATTGGAAAGCCCCCTCTTTCCTAGGAACGGCCTGGTTGTCATAAATGTGATTCTGTAATATTATTTGTGAATAATTAATAATTGATTCATATGATAAGGAAATATTTATTTTATGTGGATATAAATGAGGGATATATTTTTGTGATTAAAAATGAAAAAGTTAATGTTGAGGTTTTTATCAGTATTTTTGTCGACATGGAGGTATTAAAAATCAGAGTTTTTGAGATATATTGCGGGGGTTATAATTTTTAATCCGACCATTGGATTGTTGTGATTTCTGGATATGTTATACATATATAAGTTGAGTATATGTCCACAAATTTTGAACCGTTAAAAACGAACGTATGATTTATTATGAATTTTACGAGATGACTGGTTCAGAAATTGTTGAAGTTTCGGAATTTATCATTTTGCTGGAAAATTCTAGAATTGGTGGGCCCCATTTTTGGTTGGTGAAGAAATGTACTGAGATTTTTATTCAAATATGGTGGGTGGGTATAGTAGCAGGTAAAGCCATCAGGTTGCAAGTTAAGTCTGCTTCGGCGTGCTAACATTTTTCTATAAATAGAGGGCTAAGTTAGAATTGAAAATCACACCAGAATTCATAAGTTTTCTATCTTTTTCTCTCTAGATTATCGAGTGTATTTTATGAGTATTTAGATACTTGGTGAGTTGCTATTTATCAGTGCAAGTTTCCTTCAGCGTCATATCCGATATCCAGTCAGAAGTACTGCTCTTTTGAGGTAAAGGATAGTAAGGGATTTTAAGGGTTATTATGTTTTTCAGTTCGTAATTCTTCTGACCTTCAGAAAATTCTAAAAAAATTTGAAATGATATTTTGATGAGTTTTATTGATTGTGTCCAAAAATGGTGATTTTTGGATGTATAGATTCAGAGTTATGAATTTTACGGGAAAAGACTATTTTTAAATTTTCCGCTTATAACTCCTTGTGGTTAACTCCAAAATTGATGAAATTTTTATTGAAAGTATATCTATATAATATCAGTATACTCTCTGAATTTTGGAATTTTTGGACAAAAGTATAATTTATGATAAATGTCTAAATATTCGGCGGTTTTGGCCATATGAAAAATAGTAAATGAATTTTAAAAATTCTAAGAAAAATATATGTTCAATATGGGACTATATTTTGATAAATCTCAGAAAAGAAATATTTTTGGAACTAATTTGGTATTTTTAAGAAAAATAGACTAGTTATGAATAATTGAATTAAATATGTTATGTGGAGGAAGAAAATTGAAAAATATGATTTTATGGATTGAGAATCATATATGTGGTATAGGCAGATTTTTGATGAGGGTTTTGATTATTGGTGATGAAATCCTATAAGTTTGGCATTTTAAGATGATTAAATGCATTAATTAGTAAAGTGTAAACAATTAAAATAAATTGTTTATAAGTTTAAAGAAATGTTATTCTTTCAATATCATTATACCAAAATATTGGTATGAATTTTATTGTGGAATTTCTACCTTTTTAAGTCGAGATTACTATTCACAAAAAAAAAATTAGTTTCTTTTTCTAACCAAATTATAGTTGATTTAGGAATATTTCTTTTGAAATTAAATCCATGTTTTGATCATATTATTTTTATTATCATATATAACATTTTTATAACCTTGACATTGAAATTCTCTTTCGCATGAGTGTAAAGATGGGTAAATTATTGGTATGATCATGACTATGGGTTCTCTTTGGCCAGTAGTGCAAAGTTAAATTGTTGACTAGTATGATCATGACCATTGAATTTATAATTGAATATCTTTAGCTTAAGTGCAAAGGTGAAATGATCAACATGGTTATAATTATTGTTTATATAAATTCTGAAATGATTATATATTTCTTTGATATATTAATATATTTGGCCTGTAGTGCAAATATGAATTGTTGATGAATATCTTTGGCCTGTAGTGCAAAGATGAACTGGTGATGAATATCTTTGGCTCATAGTGCAAAGATGACCTGTGGTTGAATATCTTTGGCCAGTAGTGCAAAGATGAATTGTTGATGAATATATTTGGCCCGTAGTGCAAAGATGACATGTTGTTGAATATCTTTGGCCGTAGTACAAAGATGAAGTTATTAGTATGATTATGAACAGAAAATGTGATTTGGTATAACCATGATCTTTGATGTTTCAGGTAAAGATATGTGATAAAAATTATCTTCGTCCCGGATGAGAAGAGGAATTTAGAACTACAATTATGATTATGAGTTATTCATATGATTGTGGACCAGAATTGTTAATTGATGTTACAGGGATAAAACATTGTTGGTGAATTTTTAACATGGAGAAGATAATAGACTTTGTAGTCTATTTGACTCTTCTAATGGATTGCTCGTTCCGCTGCAACTATGGTTGAAATTTTTATCATCTACCATAAGTTCTAAATCTCTGATTTAATTCTGTTGAAGGCTATTGATAACTTATTTATCTTTAGTCATGATATTCTTTACTGAGCTAGTTGTGCTCACCCTTTTGCTTCACAATTTCTTTCAGGTAATAAGAGTGTAGCTGGGTCGAGCGGGGGTAACAAGGGAATAGAACGGTGGTCTCTAGCTGTGGAGTTCTCCCTAAGCAGTATAGAAAAGTTTATTTAGTAGTTATATTTGGTGAATTCAATAGGGTAAGGCGTACCCAACGTTGGAAGGGTGTTTTGTCACTATCATACAAGATGTCTAATGATATACAATCTCGTGTCATCATAAGACAGGGTTGTGCTCATCCACTTACTGAGTATATCTACGAGCACTACCTATATAATCTTGGTGTTTGTTTGGAGTATAATTCTCAATTAGAGACAGTGGAGATATTGATATGTCAAGAGAAGACTCACCATTGGGAAGAATATGATAGTAAACTTCTTGTTTTTCTTTGGGGTCTATTGGGTCAACCAAGGATAATTCTGTGGCCATATGATATCTATCACAACCTAGAAGCATGGTCTCCCATGTACTAAGGTTTCCTTGAGCACTTCCTAAAGATTCTAATTTCTAAAACAGTTTTTGACTATACCTTTATGTATGGTGTCATTGTGAGGTGCTGTCCACGGTTGGGATATGAGTCACATTTGGTATATATTTGTATCCAAACTTACAACATATGTGTTGTTGTATTTTTGCACAACAATTATTGTAATAAAGTTGTAGTTATTTTCTGTACCATGTATTTGGCGACTCAGAATAGGTTGGATGGAATGGACATATTTTGGGGTCGTTACATTTTGGTATCAGAGCTATAAGTAAAGAGCCCCGAGCCTCTCGTTGGTGACTTTCTGTTGATGGGGGATGCACCGAAGCCAGACTCTCCGTAGGGGACGCCGTTCTGCGGTGGCAAACTGATAGGTATCAATGTAAGGTGCTGACATAGATTGGTGTTCAGAGTTACATTTTGGTATCAGAGCTTAGGGATATGGTCTCTGGCGGAGATCAAAAAACATAACTAGGAGGGGAGAGATGAGTAAATCCTTCGCTAGTGTGTCCTACTTAAGCTTATTTGTTGGTCAGTCATACTATCGGAATATTATGTGATATGTTAATTTGTTCAATTAACCCTTATTTTGAAGCTGTATTCTAGAATGATATCTGAAATACAGGAGATGAGCAATGAAGAAATTATGATGACAGGGAAGATAGAATCTGAAATGAAAGCAAGGTATTCTCAACCCTTTGAATTATCAGGTACGTAAATTTCGGGGACGAAATTTCATAAGGAGGGGAGATTGTAAGACCCCAAATTTTATGAAATAAAAGTATTCAATTTTTCTTATAATTACTATTCAGTAAATGGTTAAATTGATAAATGTTAAAGTTAAGGGTGATATATGAATTTTTTTTCAAAATACACAAGTGGTTATAAAATAATCATTGTTGTCGGAGAATATTCGTTGGTCGTGGAATATTCTTTCTGTCGGGAAATATTCGTACGATGGCACAACTATTTGTGGGCCCCATAACGGAAAACGGTCAGATGAAGATAACGACAAAAATTGAGTTTTTATAATTAACGGCGTAGTTGTTACCGTTAACACTGTTGGAATACCGGTGGTTAAAATACAGTAATACGCGTTATTGCACAGTATTTTTGAAATTATTGATTCTTACGTAAGGAGGCACTACTGAATAACTGTCACAGTAATTACTGTTCAATATTTTATTTTATTGATTAAATAATTGCTACGTTGAAATTTTATATTATTATTGCTACCTCCATTTCGACAAAAATACTGATAAAAACCTCAACATTAACTCCTTCATTTTTAATCACAAAAATATATCCCTCATTTATATCCACATAAAATAAATATTTCCTTATCATATGAATCAATTATTAATTATTCACAAATAATATTACAGAATCACATTTATGACAGCCATGCCGTTCCTAGGAAAGAGGGGGCTTTCCAATAAGAATTTCTCCTTACTGGCGCACAATTAGATGACCAAACCTCTTCTTAGACATAACTTTCTAGACATTGCCAATAATATAAAATTTCAACGTAGCAATTATTGAATCAATAAAATAAAATATTGAACAGTAATTACTGTAACAATTATTGAGTAGTGCATTCTTACGTAAGAATCAATAGTTTCAAAAATACTATGCAATACCGTGTGCTACTGTGCAATAACGCGCATTACTGTATTTTAACCACCGGGTATTCTAACAGTGTTAACGGTAACAACTACGCCGTTATTTGTAAAAACTCAAATTTGTCGTTTTCTTCACCAGACAGTTATTCTGTTATGGGGCCCACAAATGGCTGCGCCGTCGAACGAATATTCCCCGACAGAAAGAATATTCAACGACCAAACGAATATTCCCCGACAACAATGAATATTTTATAATTAACCACTTGCGTATTTTGAAAAAAATTTCATATATCACCCTTAACTTTAACTTTTATCAATTTAACCATTTACTGAATAGTAATTATAAGAAAAAATTGAATACTTTTATTTCATAAAATTCGGGGTCTTACAATCTCCCCTCCTTATGAAATTTCGTCATCGAAATTTACGTACCTGGTATTTCAAAGAATTGAGAATACCTTCCTTTCATTTCAGATTCCATCTTCCCTGTCATCATAATTTTTCCATTGCTCATCTCCCGTATTTCAAATATCATTCTAGAATACAGCTTTAAAACAAGGGTTAATTGAACAAATTAACATATCACATAATATCTCGATATTATGACTGACCAACAAATAAGCTTAGGTAGGACACACTAGCGAAGGATTTACTCATCTCTCCCCTCCTAGTTATATTCCCCGATCTCCGCCAGAGACCATATCCCTAAGCTCTGATACCCTCTGTAACTCTGGACACCATGATGTGTCAGCACCTTACATTGATACCTATCAGTTTGCCACCGCAGAACGGCGTCCCCTACGGAGAGTCTGGCTTCGGTGCATCCCCCATCAACAGGAAGTCACCAACGAGAGGCTCGGGGCTCTTTACTTATAGCTCTGATACCAACTGTGACAACCCCAAAATAGGTCCATTCCATCCAACCTATTCTGAGTCGCCAAATACATGGTACAGAAAACAACTACAACTTTATTACAATAATTATCGTGCAAAATACAACAACACATATGCTGTGAGTTTGGATACAAATATATACCAAATGTGACTCATATCCCAACCGTGGACAACACCTCACAATGACACCTTACATAAAGGTATAGTCAAAAACTGTTTTAGAAATGAGAATCTTTGGGAAGTGCTCAAGAAAACCTTCGTACATGGGAGGCCATGCTTCTAGGTTATGATAGATATCATATGGCCACAGAATTATTCTTGGTTGACCCAATAGACCCCAAAGAAAAACGAGAAGATTACTATCATATTCTTCCCAATGGTGAGTCTTCTCTTGACTTATCATTATCTCCAATGTCTTTAATCGTGAATTATACTTCCAACAAACACCAAGATTATATAGGTAGTGCTCGTAAATATACTCAGCAAGTGGATGAGCACAATCCTGTCTTATGATGACACGAGGTTGTATGTCATTTGACATCTTGTATGATAGTGACAAAACACCCTTCCAACGTTGGGTTCGCTTCACCCTAGATGATTCACCAAATATAACTACTAAATGATGACCACCGTTCTATTCCCCTGTTACCCCTGCTCGACCCAGCTACACTCTTATTACCTGAAAGGAATTGTGAAGCAAAATGGTGAGCACAACTAGCTCAGTAAAGAATATCATGACTAAAGATAATTAAATTATCAATAGCCTTCATCAATAATAAATCAGAGATTTAGAACATATGGTAAATGATAAAAAATTTAACCATAGTTGCAGCGGAACGAGCAATCCATTAGAAGAGTCAAATAGACTATAAAGTCTATTATCTTCTCCATGTTAAAAATCCACCAACAATGTTTTATCCCTGTAATATCAATCAACAATTCTGGTCCACAATCATATGAATAACTCATAATCATAACTGTAGTTCTAAATTTCTCTTCTCATCCAGGACGAAGATAATTTTCATCTGCTATCTTTACCTGAAATATCAAAGATCATGGTTACACCAAATCACATTTCCTGTTCATAATCATACTAATAACTTCATCTTTGCACTACGGCCAAAGATATTCATTTATATCACCAGTTGGTCATGTTTATCTCAACATATGTTCATCTTTGCACTACTGGCCAAACATATTCAACAACATGTCATCTTTGCACTACGGGCCAAAGATATTCATCAACAATTCATCTTTGCACTACAGGCCAAAGATATTCATCAATATTTCATCTTTGCACTACAGGCCAAAGATATTCCTCAACAGTTCATATTTGCACTACGACCAAATATATTCATCAACAGTTCATATTTGTACTAAAAGCCAAATATATTAATATCTCAAAGAAATATATAATCATTTATATAAACAATAATTATAACCATGTTGATCATTTCACCTTTGCACTTAAGCTGAAGATATTCAATTATAAATTCAATGGTCATGATCATACTAGTCAATAATTCAACTTTGCACTACTGGCCAAAGAGAACCCAAAGTCATGATCATACCAATAATCTACCCATCTTTACACTCAAGTGAAAGAGAATTTCAACATCAGGGTTATAAAAATGTTATATATGATAATAAAAATAATATGATCAACATATAGATTTAATCTCAAGAGTAATATTCATAAATCAACTATAATTTGGTTAGAAAAAGGAAACCAATTTTATCGTGAATAGTAACTCGTGAATAGTAACTCATGAATAGTAACTCGTGAATAGTAACTCATGGATAGTAATCCCGACACAAAAAGGTAGAAATTCCACAATAAAATACATACCAATATTTCGGTATAATGATATTGAAAGAATAATATTTCTTAAGCTTATAAACAATTTATTTTAATTGTTTATACTTTACTAAATAATGCATTTAATCATTCTAAAATGCCAAACTCATAAGATTTTATAACCAATAACCAAAACCCTCATCAAAAATCTGCCTATACCACATATATGATTCTCAAGTCATAAAATCCTATTTTTCAATTTTTTTACTTCACAAAACATATTTAATTCATTTACTCATAACTAGACTATTTTCATGAAAAATACCAAATCAGTTCCAAAAATCTTTCTTTTCTGGGATTTAGCATAATATAGTCCCATAGTGAACATATATTTTTCTCAAAATTTTTAAAAGTCATTTACTATTTTTCATATGGCCAAAATAGCCGAATATTTAGACATTTATCAAAAATTGTACTTTTGTCCAAAAATTCTGAAATTTACAAAGTATACTTCTATCATATACATGTACTCCCAATAAAAATTTCATCAATTTTGGAGTTAACCACAAGGAATTATAAGCGGTTACTTTTAAAATAGTCTTTTCTCATAAAATTCATAACTCTCAATCTATACATCAAAAAATCACTATTTTTGGACACAATCAAGAAAACTCATCAAAATATCATTTCAAATTTTTCCAGAATTTTTGAAGGTCAAAAAAATTACGAAACTGGAAAATATAACAACCCTTAAAATCTCTTACTATCCCTTACCTCAAAAGTGCAGTATTTCTGACTGGAATGGAAAGCCGAAGGAAACTTGCACTGAGTAGCAACTCTCAAAGTATCTAAATACTCACAAAATATGCTTCATAATATAGAGAGAGAAAGAGAGAAAGCTTATGTTTCTGATGTAATTTTCAATTCTAACATAGCCCTCTATTTATAGGAAAATGTTAGCACGCCGAATCAGACTTAACCTGTAACCTGATGGCTTTACCTGCTACTATTCCTACCTACCACATTTGAATAAAAATCTCAGCATATTTTTTCACCAACCAAGAGTGGGGCCCACCAATTCTAGAATTTTCCACCAAAATGATAAATTCTGAAACTTCAACAATTTCTGAACCAGTCATCTCGTAAAATTCATAATAAATCATACGTTCATTTTTAACGGTTCAAAATTTGTGGACATATACTCAACTTATATATGTATAATATATCCAAAAATTACCACGATCCAACGGTCGGATTAAAAATTATAACCCCCGCAAAATATCTCAAAAACCCTAATTTTTAATACCTCCATTCTGACAAAAATACTGATAAAACCTCAACATTAACTCATTCATTTTTAACCATAAAAATATATCCCTCATTTATATCCACATAAAATAAATATTTCCTTATCATATGAATCAATAATTAATTATTTACAAATAATATTATAGAATCACATTTATGACAACCAGGCCGTTCTCAGGAAAGAGGGGGCTTTCCAATAAGAATTTCTCCTTACTGGCACGTAATTAGGTGACCAAACCTCTCCTTAGACAGAACTTTCTAGACATTGCCAATAATGTTATCTAATAATATTATTCAAATAACATGAATTATTGATCTGATAATGGGAAATACTGTGCAGTGGCAATTATTGAACAACAATAATATAAAATTTCAACGTAGCAATTATTGAATCAATAAAATAAAATATTGAACAGTAATTACTGTAACAATTATTGAGTAGTGCCTTATTACGTAAGAATCAATAATTTCAAAAATACTATGCAATACCGTGTGCTACTGTGCAATAACGCGTATTACTGTATTTTAACTACCGGGTATTCCAACAGTGTTAACGGTAACAACTACGCCGTTATTTGTAAAAACTCAAATTTATCGTTTTCTTCACCAGACAGTTATTCTGTTATGGGGCCCACAAATGGCTGCGCCGTCATACGAATATTCCCCGACAGAAAGAATATTCTACGACCAAACGAATATTTCCCGACAACAATGAATATTTTATAATTAACCACTTGCGTATTTTGAAAAAAATTTCATATATCACCCTTAACTTTAACTTTTATCAATTTAACCATTTACTGAATAGTAATTATAAGAAAAAATTGAATACTTTTATTTCATAAAATTCGGGGTCTTACATGGTCTCCCACGTACAAAGGTTTCCTTGAGCACTTCCCAAAGATTCTAATTTCTAAAACAATTTTTGACTATACCTTTATGTAAGGTGTCATTGTGAGGTGCTGTCCACGGTTGGGATATGAGTCACATTTGGTATATATTTGTATCCAAACTTACAACATATGTGTTGTTGTATTTTGCACGATAATTGTTGTAATAAAGTTGTAGTTATTTTCTGTACCATGTATTTGGTGACTTAGAATAGGTTGGATGGAATGGACCTATTTTGGGGTCGTTACATTTTGGTATCAGAGCTATAAGTAAAGAGCCCCGAGCCTCTCGCTGGTGACTTTATGTTGATGGGGGATGCACCGAAGCCAGACTCTCCGTAGGGGACGCCGTTCTGCGGTGGCAAACTGATAGGTATCAATGTAAGGTGCTGACATAGGTTGGTGTCCATAGTTACATTTTGGTATCAGAGCTTAGGGATATGGTCTCTGGCGGAGATCAAAAAACATAACTAGGAGGGGAGAGATGAGTAAATCCTTCGCTAGTGTGTCCTACTTAAGCTTATTTGTTGGTCAGTCATAATATCGGAATATTATATGATATGTTAATTTGTTCAATTAACCCTTGTTTTGAAGCTGTAATCTAGAATGATATCTGAAATACAGGAGATGAGCAATGAAGAAATTATGATGATAGGGAAGATGGAATCTGAAATGAATGTAAGGTATTCTCAACTCTTTGAATTATCAGGTACGTAAATTTTGGGGACGAAATTTCATAAGGGAGATTGTAAGACCCCGAATTTTATGAAATAAAAGTATTCAATTTTTCTTATAATTACTATTCAGTAAATGGTTAAATTGATAAATGTTAAATAAGGGTGATATATGAATTTTTTTTCAAAATACACAAGTGGTTATAAAATAATCATTGTTGTCGGGGAATATTCGTTGGTCGTGGAATATTCTTTCTGTCAGAGAATATTCGTACGATGGCACAACTATTTGTGGGCCCCATAACGGAAAACGGTCAGATGAAGATAATGACAAAAATTGAGTTTTTATAATTAACGGCGTAGTTGTTACCGTTAACACTGTTAGAATACCGGTGGTTAAAATACAGTAATACGCGTTATTGCACAGTATTTTTGAAATTATTGATTCTTACGTAAGAAGGCACTACTGGATAACTGTCACAGTAATTACTGTTTAATATTTTATTTTATTGATTCAATAATTGCTGCGTTGATATTTTATATTATTGTTGTTTCAATAATTATTGCTGCACAGTATTTTTTATTATCAGATCAATAATTCATATTATTTGAATAATATTATTAGATAACATTATTGGCAATGTCTAGAAAGTTCTGTCTAAGGAGAGGTTTGGTCATCTAATTATGCGCTAGTAAGGAGAAATTCTTATTGGAAAGCCCTCTCTTTCCTGAGAACGGCCTGGTTGTCATAAATGTGATTATATAATATTATTTGTGAATAATTAATTATTGATTCATATGATAAGAAAATATTTATTTTATGTGGATATAAATGAGGGATATACTTTTGTGGTTAAAAATGAAGGAGTTAATGTTGAGATTTTTATCAGTATTTTTGTCGGAATGGAGGTATTAAAAATCAGGATTTTTGAGATATATTACAGGAGTTATAATTTTTAATCTGACCGTTGGATCGTTGTGATTTTTGGATATGTTATACATATATAGGTTGAGTATATGTCCACAAATTTTGAACCGTTAAAATTGAACATATGATTTATTATGAATATTACGAGATGACTGGTTCAGAAATTGTTGAAGTTTCAGAATTTATCATTTTGGTGGAAAATTCTAGAATTGGTGGGTCCCACTCTTAGTTGGTGAAGAAATGTACTGAGATTTTTATTCAAATGTGGTGGGTGGGAATAGTAGCAGGTAAAGCCATCAGGTTGCAGGTTAAGTCTGCTTCGGCGTGCTAACATTTTCCTATAAATAGAGGGCTAAATTAGAATTGAAAATCACACCAGAATTCATAAGTTTTCTCTCTTTTTTTCTCTAGCTTATCGAGTGTATTTTATGAGTATTTAGATACTTGGTGAGTTGCTATTTATTAGTGCAAGTTTCCTTCAGCGTCATATCCGATATCCAGTCAGAAGTGCTGCTCTTTTGAGGTAAGGGATAATAAGGGATTTTAAGGGTTATTATGTTTTTTAGTTCGTAATTCTTCTGACCTTCAGAAAATTCTGAAAAAATTTGAAATGATATTTTAATGAGTTTTATTGATTGTGTCCAAAAATGGTGATTTTTGGATGTATAGATTAAGAGTTATGAATTTTACGGAAAAAGACTATTTTAAAAGTAATCGCTTATAACTCCTTGTGGTTAACTCCAAAATTGATGAAATTTTTATTGGAAGTATATCTATATAATATCAGTATACTCTGTGAATTTTGGAATTTTTGGATAAAAGTACAATTTATGATAAATGTCTAAATATTCGGCGGTTTTGGCCATATAAAAAATAGTAAATGAATTTTAAAAATTCTAAGAAAAATATATGTTTAATATGGGACTATATTTTGATAAATCTCAGAAAAAAAAAATTTGGAACTGATTTGGTATTTTTTAGTAAAATAGACTAGTTATGAATAATTGAATTAAATATGTTATATGGAGGAAAAAAATTGGAAAATATGATTTTATGGCTTGAGAATCATATATGTGGTATAGGCAAATTTTTGATGAAGGTTTTAGTTATTGGTGATGAAATCTTATGAGTTTGGCATTTTATGATGATTAAATGCATTAATTAGTAAAGTATAAACAATTAAAATAAATTGTTTATAAGTTTAAAGAAATGTTATTCTTTCAATATCATTATACTGAAATATTTGTATGAATTTTATTGTGGAATTTCTACTTTTTTGAGTTGGAATTACTATTCATGAGTTACTATTCACGAGTTACTATTCACGAAAAAAAAATTGGTTTCTTTTTCTAACCAAATTATAGTTGATTTATGAATATTGCTCTTGAAATTAAATCTATGTTTTGATCATATTATTTTTATCATCATATATAACATTTTTATAAGCTTGATGTTGAAATTCTCTTTTGCTTGAGTGTAAAGATGTGTAAATTATTGGTATGATCATGACTATGGGTTCTCTTTGGCCAGTAGTGCAAAATTGAATTGTTGACTGGTATGATCATGACCATTGAATTTATAATTCAATATCTTTAGCTTAAGTGCAAAGGTGAAATGATCAACATGGGTATAATTATTGTTTATATAAATTCTGAAATGATTATATATTTCTTTGAGATATTAATATATTTGGCCTGTAGTGCAAATATGAATTGTTGATGAATATCTTTGGCTTGTAGTCCAAAGATGAACTGGTGATGAATATCTTTGGCCCATAGTGCAAAGATAACATGTGGTTGAATATCTTTGGCCAGTAGTGCAAAGATGAATTGTTGATGAATATCTTTGGCCCGTAGTGCAAAGATGACATGTTGTTGAATATCTTTGGCCGTAGTACAAAGATGAAGTTATTAGTATGATTATGAACAGGAAATGTGATTTGGTATAATCATGATCTTTGATGTTTCAGGTAAAGATAGGTGATAAAAATTATCTTCATCCCGGATGAGAAGAGGAATTTAGAACTATAATTATGATTATGAGTTATTCATATGATTGTGGACCAAAATTGTTAATTGATGTTACAGGGATAAAATATTTTTGGTGGATTTTTAACATGGAGAAGATAATAGGCTTTGTAGTCTATTTGACTCTTCTAATGGATTGCTCGTTCCGCTGCAACTATGGTTGAAATTTTTATCATCTACCATATGTTCTAAATCTTTAATTTAATTCTGTTGAAGGCTATTGATAACTTATTTATCTTTAGTCATGATATTCTTTACTGAGCTAGTTATGCTCACCCTTTTGCTTCATAATTCATTTCAGGTAATAAGAGTGTAGCTGGGTCGAGCGGGGGTAACAAGGGAATATAACGGTGGTCTCTAGCTGTGGAGTTCTCCCTAAGCAGTATAGAAAAGTTAATTTAGTAGTTATATTTGGTGAATTCAATAGGGTAAGGCGTACCCAACGTTGGAAGAGTGTTTTGCCACTATCATACAAGATGTCTAATGATATACAATCCCGTGTCATCATAAGACAGGGTTGTGCTCATCCACTTACTGAGTATATCTACGAGCACTACCTATATAATCTTGGTGTTTGTTTGAAGTATAATTCTCAATTAGAGACTGTGACGAACGAGAATTTTGTAAATTAATTTTTAATATTTATTGAATTAAATTAATATTTTCGATGATTTAATTATTAGATTAAATAATTAATTGATGCAATTGTAGTAGATTAATTTAATTATATGTGTTACATTTATTAAATTAATGTAGAAAAATATTATTATCAAAGTATGTAATTATGTGAGCTTATTGTATTAACAGAAATATTTAATAAGCATATTGGTATTTTAACTAATTTAATTATTAATTAGAGATTTAATAAATTGACATTATTTATTAATGAGATGTTTAATTATGTGACTATGTGAATTTATGAGAAATTATTATATTTTATTTATAATAAGTTAAATAAGATATGAGTTTATTTTATGAAGAAGCGTGATATTAATTAAACTATATGATAAAGCTTTATTAAATTAAATAATTTTTTTGAAACCTATTCTAGCTAGCCAAACAAGGCTCTAAGGGGAGTTGGTGCAGTTAACCCATGATTGGGCCAACTTACCACTCTGCGCTCAGTTATCTGATTATTATAACCTACGTCTTTTAATTCTTTCGTTTTCTTAAGATTAAGATACATAGCAGAGAGAGTTTCAGAGAGAGAGATTGTGAGGTGTTGAGAGAAAATTGTTTGATTTAAGAAGAGTTGATAAGAACCTCATTCCCTACTAATCTATACTCATTCTCAGGGTAATCTCCTCCTTCCCAATTTCTAAATTACGTCTTTTAGTTTTTATAAAATGGGTTGCATAGTTTTGGTTTAAACCTCTGTAATTGGGTTAGGAGTAATGATTATGAGTTATATATATATTATGTTATATCAAATTGTGTTTAATTACATATATGTTGTAAACTATAACATCAAATTCATGAAAACATGTCGTATTATTGATGACTTGTTATTTCAAAATATACAAAGTTTGGGTTTTGGCCTTATGGCCTTATACGTGAAATTTTATGTAGTGATCGTATATTATCTCTAAATTTTACACTTCTATATTATTGTGCATGTTAATATGAAGAGACCAAGCTTTAAATGAACGGATTTGACTTTATAACGAATCCGTGGCGTTGAATTTTAGGAATTTATGTTAAAAACTTCAAGAACATCAAGAACAGAGGAAAATTTTATGTTTTAATTCTGTGATTATGTGTTTTAATGGGTTAAAATTACTTTACAGATATTGGGTAATGATTATATGTGAATATTAACATGTGGGTATGTTAAATTAGTGAAATTAATGATTATTTAGTGTCCTTTTCGCTGAACTCTGTGTTCTTCGCGAACTGGGAATCGAATTCTGGAGTCTCACGTCGCGGCACCAACTCCAGAACTGAAGTCCCGCGCCACCGCGCCACATCGCCAGGTCTCAGACCGCAGCGCCGTCGCGCCGCAGCGCGAAGGTCATGCATAACAGTGGCGCCGCAGCGCCACTCTCTAGAAAGTTCAAGAATGAGATTTTTAAAATGTTTAAGCCTAACAATGTGTTAGTGAATTAATGTAATGAACATGTAAACATGTTAGAAGTATAATGTGATGATAAAATAGTTGTTTAGCATGTAAATAACATAATTACACGTGAATTAAATTATTGAATACATAATTAGCTTGATAATTCATGAAGTACAAATTATGTGACAAAGTGGTAAATTGATTAAGTTTAGTCAATAATCAAAGTAGACAAAGAGAATGGGTTTATGTTGATTAGTTAAGTTATAATTAACTGGTATTGTAAATGTGAATGGTATGTAGGATTTAAATCAAAGAATGTGCTTAGTTAAAGTGTAATCTACGCACGAGGCAAGTTTTCTAACCCTACTTGTCATTATTGTTCAAATTTATTATTTACCTCGAGTAAATTATCAATTCTATTATTCAAGTTCAAATGTTATATTAAAGATTGATTATCTTTTCAAAGCATTATTCAGTTATACAATAATTGTCCTATTGTATACGTCTTGAGATTATTATTATTCAAATTGAATATCATTATTGTTGAATCTTATTAGACTAGTGAACCCTTAATGATTCAATTAGTCCATAGTTGACGAGCGTTCTAAATTTCAGAACCCTTGATGAATTATCCAAACCAAACTTCCTTTGGTGCGAACTCGAATGTCAAACTGAGATGAACAACTCTGTATAGGGGATTATTTACGCTTTAGCGTTAAGATATTGTGCACAGTATGGTACTAAGGGATGATCTCCCTAAGTACGAGAAGAAGGTCCATAGTCTTATGACTATTAAAGGTTTCAAGTATAACCCTTGTTAACCTAGGACATAGTTCAAGGTCATATGACCCTCAGAATTCTTTTGATTCTTGTTATTCACTCTTGATTCAAAAGTTGAGCTTTTATTCAGATGTCTTTGATTTATTCGAATGTTATTATACTGTTATTTCATTTTTATACTTGTGGGCATTTGTGCTCACTCTTGCTTAATAATAACATTGCAGTTAAGAACGAAAGAGCTGACGAACCTTCCACTAGTAAGGGCAAGGGCAAAGTTAGCGAATGATGGAGACTTGTTATTTGATATGACTTGTTATTTTATATGATGTATTTGTTTAAGACTTAAGTTAAAGATGTTGTTTAAGACTTATTTATTTATAATTCCGTACAGATGTTTAAGGTTAGTTAACCTGGGATTGTATTATTATTCAGATGTTGTAACCCTTAAGGGAAAGATTTTATTTCTATTTAATGCATGGTTGCATTTATTATGGGTAGATAGATAGATGATATTTGTATCGTGAACACCAAATCCTGTGAAAATGGAAGTACCGGATTTGGGGGTGTCACAGAGACAGTGGAGATATTGATATGTCAAGAGAAGACTCACCATTGGGAAGAATATGATAGTAAACTTCTTATTTTTCTTTGGGGTCTATTGGGTCAACCAAGGATAATTTTGTGGCCATATGATATCTATCACAACCTAGAAGCATGGCCTCCCATGTACAAAAGTTTCCTTGAGCACTTCCCAAAGATTCTAATTTCTAAAACAGTTTTTGACTATACCTTTATGTAAGGTGTCATTGTCAGGTGTTGTCCACGGTTGGGATATGAGTCACATTTGGTATATATTTGTATCCAAACTTACAACATATGTGTTGTTGTATTTTGCACGACAATTGTTGTAATAAAGTTGTAGTTGTTTTCTGTACCATGTATTTGGCAACTCAGAATAGGTTGGATGGAATGGACCTATTTTGGGGTCGTTACACAGTCCCCTCCACTCTTCATCAACAGTTGAAATATATTATCAACAATAGCCTGGTCACGGTCAACGTTGAACCAGAATGTACTCAACACGGGGACATGCCATTCATCAACGCTAATGCAGATGTTGAATCGGTCAGTTTTCATGCCTTAGAAGTAAGCAATACCCAATACCATGCAATTGGAACGCCATTTCCCAAACCCAAGATTTCTGCCGAAGTAATGTCAGCTACTCAGGAAATGATGTCATTGGGTCATCAGCAGGGAAAAGGGCTGGGTAAAGATCACCAGGGTATCAAGTACCCAATTCAATTATCCAGGTAGACTGGAATAGCTAGACTAGGCTATTTTGCCAGTGCTAGTCATAGGAATCCTCATAAGCATCAGCAGATTCCTTCAGCTTCAAACACGCGGTGTTTATCTTCACCTTCAAATTTCGAGTCCGCACAACCTTCGGTAAAGGTGCCAGCCAACGTAATGGCTATGTTATTTCCCAAACCGGTACCAGTGAAGGAGAAAGAAATCTTTGTTCCAGATCCCGCAGTGGAAGAAGAGAAACAAAGAATTAAACAGAACGTTGTCCGGATAATGTCGGGCATGCGCATCATCGTCCATGATGAACATACAAACATATACACCCCAGACAATGATTGTCCAGATGTATTGGCCATTATTCGGGAGAAAGAGGACGATGAAAACTCCTCCATCACTGCGGTCCACCTGGACTTTGCCCTTGCCAATTGGAACAACACTCCTTGCATTGGTCGACAAGGGTAAAACGGGCAGAAACTCTTTCTACCCTGTAGATATTATAACTGCTTACTTTTCTATACAATATTAGCAGTTTATTTTGTCAGTACATGCTAACACTGTGTATGATCAAAACGTTTCATATATACTAAGTGAAAGCATATTTTGTTTCAGGACCTTGAATTTTGATGTGCCTGTACTTGCTGATATGGTGCCTCTTCTCCACAAGGATTGCACCTTTGATGTAGAGATGAATTCAGCCTTGATGGATATCCAAGAGGACATTGAGGTGCCTCCAGAAATTCAAGAATGGGTCAAAGACAAACCTAAACCCAACCTTGATCAAACCACTTCCTTTAATTTCGAAACCTTAGAAAGCCCTAAGTTAATCCAGATTGGTTCAGACCTTACCCCAAACCAGAGGAATGACATGGTTACGCTACTAACCCAATTCCAAGATGTGTTTGCATGGTCTCATGAAGATATGGTGGGTTTGTCCACTGACATTGTTCTTCATCGCCTTCCCATCAAAGAAGGATTTAAGCCAGTTAAGCAGAAGCTCAGACGATTGAAACCTGAGTAGAGTTTAAAGGTAAAAGAAGAAATTGTGAAACAATTTTAAGCTGGCATCATCATGGTGTCTACATATCCTGCGTGGATATCCAACATTGTGCCCGTGCCTAAACCTGGAGGAAAGGTGCGAGTTTGCGTGGATTACCGGGACTTGAACAAAGCTTGCTTAAAAGATAGCTTTCCCGTGCCATTTATCCACATTCTCATTGACAATACTGCTCAATACGACATGTACTCCTTTGCTGATTGCTTTGCGGGGTACCATTAAATTATGGTTGCTGAGGAAGATCGTGAGAAAATTGCTTTCATCACGCTTTGGGGAACCTTTTGCTATACTCATCAATGCCGGAGCTACCTATCAGCGAGCTATGATGGCTCTCTTCCACGACTTAATGCATAAAGAGATAGAAATCTACGTGGATGACATCATTGTCAAGTTTCGGAAGGATGATGACCACTTAGACCATCTCAGAAAGCTATTTAACGGTTGCGCAAGTACAACTTGAAGTTGAATCCAGCCAAATGCGCCTTTGGCGTTAAATCAGGCAAGTTAGTAGGATTTCTAGTCAGCCACAAAGGGATTGAGCTGGATCCTACCAAAATCCAGGCCATCACGGAAATACCCATTCCTCAGACAGAGAAGGAAATATGGGGATTTTTGGGAAGAATCAACTTCATTAGCTGGTTCATCTCCCAACTTACAGCAACCTGTGAGCCAATCTTCAAGCTGTTAAGGAAGAACTCCTCTATAAAATGGAATGATGAGTGCCAAAAGGCCTTCCTTACGATCAAAGATCAGCTAGTCAAAGCTCCCATTTTGGTAACACCCAGGGATGATGTTCCCCTATTCATGTACCTGTCCGTAAGTGACAATGCCATGGGCTGCATGCTGGGACAGAAGGAAGATAGAGGCCAAGAACGAGCTATCTATTACCTCAGCAAAAGATTCAGCAGCAGTGAACACAAGTACACTCTGATTGAGTAGACTTGTTGCGCTTTAGCATGGGCTTCCATGAGGTTACAGCATTACCTCCATGGTCACACAACCGATCTCATATCCCGCGTGGATCCTCTCAAGTACGTGTTCAACAAACCTATGTTAAATTACAGACTGTCCATATGGCAGTTGATCCTACAACAATTTGACAGCGTATATGTGACTCAAAAGTCCATCAAAGGTCAAGGAATCTTGGATCAACTAGCCGCTTGGAAACATACTTCCCCGAAGAAGGGGTCATGACAGTTCAGCAATACCGTCAGTACGATACACGCCAAACATGGAAGATGTATTTTGATGGAGCTGTTAATATGGAAGGTTCTAGAGCTGGAGCAGTTCTAGTATCCGATATGGGGGAGTAGTATCCCGTCGCCGTCAAATTACAGTTTGTCAGCACCAACAATACAGCTGAGTATAAAAGCTGTCTCATGGGGCTAAAACTTGCTCGTTCAATGGGCATCAGGAAGTTAACTGTCTTTCGAGATTCGAACTTAGTGGTTAGATAATCCACGGGAATCTATCAAATCAAAGAGCTACATTTGCTGCCTTACCATCGACAGGTTTTGAAGATGGCTTTGGAGTTTGAAGAAATCTCCTTTCTACACGTTCCTCGTAATAGGAATGATTTTACGGATGCGTTAGCAACTTTGGCCTCCTTGATACACATACCTGACAAGGAACACATGCCAAGTGTCACAATTACCCTGCACAAGGCACCAGCCTATGGGAACTACATTGGAGAAGTATCGGATGAGATACCTCCCATCCAACATCCTTGGTATCAGCACATCAAGGAATATCTACGAGATGGATCTACACCTGCTGAGGCGAGCCCTACTGAGAAGAGGCGGATCCATCGACTTGCTATGAAATTCTATCTGAGCGGAGATGCACTCTACAAAAGAGATGCAAGACAAGGTCTCCTCAGATGTTTAGACAAAGATCAAGCTCAGAGACTCATGGATGAGATCCATGGTGGAGTCTGTGGCCCACATATGAGCGACCCCCTCCTTGTCAAGAAGATCCTTAGAACAATACATTATTGGCTATCTCTCAAAGCTGACTGTCATGACCACGTCAAGAGATGTTATCAATGCCAAATACATGGGAATACAATCCACGCCCCTCCACGGGAACTCCACAATATGAGTTCGCTTTGGCCCTTCTCAATGTGGGGAATGGGCGTGATTGGGCCCATCGAGCCTAAAGCCAGTAATGGCCATCGATTCATCTTCACCATGATCGACTACTTTTTCAAGTGGGTAGAAGCAGCCTCCTTCCCCAGGGTTACCAAAGAAGTCATCATTGCTTTCATCAGAAACAATGTCATTTGTCGATACGGACAACCAGAGGTGATTGTATCAGACAATGCTAAGAACCTCAACAACAAGATGATGGAGGAATTATGTAGTAAATTCCACATCAAGCATCTTAATTCTGTCATCTATCGTCCAAAGATGAATGATGTTGTTGAAGCGGCTAACAAAAACATTAAGAAGATCATGCAAAAGATGTCCGCCAATCACAAAGGATGGCCTGACTTATTGCCTCTTACTCTGTTAGCCTACAGAACCTCAATGCGCACTTACACTGGGGCAACCCCCTACGCATTAACCTATGGGATGGAAGCCGTGCTCCCCATAGAAGTAGAAATGGAATCCCTCAGAGTGTTGATAGATGCTCAGCTGGAAAAAGACCAATGGGTACAAGACAGGTATCACCAATTGTCTCTAATAGACGAAAGGCAAACCGCGGCTATCTTCCATGGTCAGTTATATCAACAAAGGATCGACAGATCCTACAACAGAAAAGTCCGGCTACGGTAGTTTAAACAACATGACTTGGTTTTAAAGAAGATCATTGACAACCAAGATCAGTCTAAGGGAAAATTCACTCCTAACTGGGAAGGCCCATTTATTATCAAGGAGATATTGACAGGAGGCGCTCTCAGGTTATAAGAAATGGACGGCGATGAATTTCCACAACTTATCAACTTGAACGCCGTGAAACGGTACTATATCTAAAGTTACCATCAATCAAACATCCTGGTGTTGGATCATCAGATCACCAGTCATTTCGGTTCTTTAACCCTTTACCACATACAACTCTTTTCCATACTTTGCCCCTCAGGGAAACATACTTTTCAAGCCAGCAACCTGGCTTCTCTGCGCTCATACAACTTAGGTCATCCCACTGTGGATTAAACCTCTCGAGTTTACAGTTTGGTTACCCATACATGGGATCAAACTTTTCACACTTGCAGTTTATCCTCAACCTAGGATCAAACTTTCTCCTCCCCGCAGCTTAACCTGCACATGGGATCGGCCTTTTCAACTCCCCCTAAGGGGGAACTATGCCGACCTGATCTCCTCTTCAATAGGAGTACGTAAGCCACCATTTCATATGGCCCGGTCGCAATAAACAAAAACAACAAAAACATTCCTACCCTTCTCCTTACAAAAAAAAAATAAAAACAACAAAAAATTTCCTACACCATTCTTGCCACATACAGCATTGAACCTCTTACACCAGGTTCGAACTACGCAGACCTGATCTCCTCTTCAATAGGAGTACGTAGGCAGCCATTTATGGTTTGGTCTCACCCCCTACCAAAACATAAAAACTTGTCAACGGTACTGCGATCACATTTCAATCCACTACATTTCATTCGGCTTCAAACCAAAGGGATGGAATTACCCAACCTCTCCTCCCAAATAGGAGATTTGGCGACCATCTAAGCTGCGGTTGTTCCTCAAAGAGCAACACCAATCCATAAGAGATGAAATTAACTAGGCTCCTCCTGAATAGGGGTATTGGCGACCATCTGTGGTGCGGTTAATTTCAGAGAGGAAAGCCACACTCCTCTCCATATTTCCATACAAAAACCAGTCCCAAGACACCGAAAAGATGGTAGGGATACACAAAGATCAATGATCCATTCTGAACTATCTAGTGACAACTCAATGTCCATCCATCCAGGAGGAATTCAGAATACATCAAGATTACAAGCCCTGAAGCAGCAGGCAAAATATCAAGCAAGCAACAAACATATCAAAAAGGGAAGTGACCAAAAATATATTTCCCTGCTATATATATAATGTTGTTTGATATATACAAATATAAACTGTACATGACAAAATAACTAAGCTAGTCTGTGCAGGAAAATACAAGCCCATCTACAAGTCAGTGTATATGCGAGCTAACAAGCCCAACATGACATCCCTCTCCGAAGAAGGAGATAAGGCTTTGGTCTCCTGTACAAGGATATCCACACGACCCAACAGATCTGCAGCCATCTGTATGGCGACCATATGATCATCAATATATACGCTCATCTTTGCGATCATGCCAGTGGTAAGGGAACTCACTGCAGTACTATCTGTGATGGCTACATCCCGGGCAGATATGGCACTATCCCGCTCAACTATCACTGCATCTCTGGCTGATATGGTCTCATCTCGCTCAATAACAGCGGTATCTCTATGAGCTAATGCCTCATCTCTCTCTAACAGATCTGCGTCTCTCCCATCAAGGGCAGTCAACATCAGGGATCTAGCATGATCTCTCTCAAAGGTCATCAAATGAAGACTCTACTCAAAGTACTGTGCTGAATGCTGAATCACAACAGTACTAGCACTAGGAGAATCTAAAGGAGATGTTGGCAACCCAGCACCTAGCTCCTCCTCGATGTGAGAATCAATGTCCTCCATGGGCTCTCCACCATCTGAATCAATTCTTGGCAATGTGGATACTACCTCAGCCGTTACAGTCTCTATCTCCATCCATGCGGAATACTCTACAGAACAACCTGGATGACTAATAGAGAAATCAGCTATCTCACGCTGATCCCAACAAGCATACATACGGGATCGGTACTCTGCTGAAAGATAGTGAGAAGCTGAACGCTGACCCAGCACCCCCTCGAAAGGATGAAAATCCTGAAACTGGTCATACTGCGACATCACGGCCAGAGGGTGATAGGTAGTCAAACCCCTCAATTCAGCTAGAGGGAGATAATCCATGCCCAGAGCATGAGTAATGAAGTTGTAGGGTGAGCTGAGCCCTGTACACGGCAGAATGTCAAACGGATCTCTGATATCCGCCAAGAATATAGACCAAGACATAGCATCCGTACACTCCGTTGGCGGAAAGGAGTATGACATGGCTATATCGTGGGTGAAACAATACCCATGCCGTCTAAATGTGCCAATCGGTCTCAAGTGTGACATAAACCAAACATACAACATGCCCGAGCTGCCTGTGAACACTCTTGTCGGATAAGTGCAGCAATATATAGCTGACATCAGAGTCTCTGCTATAATCATCGGTATGATGGTACAACCCTCCCTGAGAGCTCTCACTGCCATAATGACTCCTATGTCCAACTCATCCATGTACCGTGGCATGTAGACGTACGACAGTATGCACAATAGCAGTACATCCACCCTGGCCAAACGCCAATGATCCTCCGGTGTGGTGAAATCCCCGGAATGTCGAGCATAACTATCCTCATAGCCAAATCTGTCAAACAGAAAATGCTAGGATATAACGTGGCTAGATGTCAGCTCATCCTGCACCACCCTACGCCTCAATCCAGTGAGGGTCATGAACCGTCGACTCATGTCCCCCAAAGCCATATGCATGTAAGGTCTGTCCAGCGGCAGCATCGTCAATCGTGCATACTCCTACAGAGTGGGAGTTAACTCCTGGATCCCAAACCAGAAAATATGTCTCTCCCGTATCTAGTGCTCCAGCATGCCATCCACGAATCCTGTGGGAACCTGAAACATCAACAGGGTCATAGTATGCTGCAATAAATGATCTACGGTCACCCTGTCTGATGGTGACATGCTACCATACCACGATCGCATACCAGATGCCACCAATGATGGTGGGGTATGATCAATACGGCTAACTATCGAAGAAGACATCTATACGGGCCGTGTCATAAGACCATCCAGGGGTCAATGCTGAATATCTCTGGACATACATACATATGCATAACGTGATATATGCATAATAGATAATAGATGGCAATATGATATAGGGAATGGAAAAATTATGCATACATTCCTAAGTATATCATCATCTAATACATCATCTCTGCACAGTTAAAAAATACAGGGAAATGGGGTATAGACGCCCTACAACTACCTGCGGCACCCCTATGTGGGTCCCACCCCTCCGGTTCGGTCCAGTTTGAGTTACAAAGGAGTTCTTACAGACTGAAAAGGTCAAATCGGGAATAAAAACGCTACGCGATTGAGCAGAATAGCCTATAATCCTGGTCTTCTCAGATAGAACCTTGAGTCTGTACATCACGCATTGGTATTCGCCCGTACACAGGGTACACTATGCCAATGATATCAAATGATACAAGTCAAGCTCGACAATACCTTACGCAGGTCTAATACCGCTCATTCAGGATCGTCATCCAAGTTTACACCGTGATCCCCGACAGGGGTTAAAACGTGGATCCCCGACGGGGGTTACAACGTGGAACCCTGGTGGGGGTTAAAATGCGCAGTCAGCCATTGACACATAAATCAACGAAGGTTAAGCAGCCTTGACATCGTGATAATCATTGGAAGCAAGTCCAACAGAGCATCGAAAGTCGTCAAATGACCAGCCGTTGCTACACACATCAGCGATGGGTACAACGTGTTACCCCGGAGGGGGTTACAACGCATTCAACCATTGACACACACATCAACAAAGGTCAAGCAGCCTTGACATTATTTCAACTGATGGCAGGTAAATCCATCGAAGCATCAAGAATTATTAGAGGATTTCATACTCTAGTCCTCATATTCCCAGCGGATCCCCAGCAGGGGTCACAACGCAATGTTCCGTTGGCACACATGTCAGCGAAGGTTAAGCAATCTTGACAATCTGTCCATAGAGTATCTGTAAGACCCCGAATTTTATGAAATAAAAGTATTCAATTTTTCTTATAATTACTATTTAGTAAATGGTTAAATTGATAAATGTTAAAGTTAAGGGTGATATATGAAATTTTTTTCGAAATACACAAGTGGTTATAAAATATTCATTATTGTCGGGGAATATTCGCTTGGTCGTGGAATATTATTACTGTCGGAGAATATTCGTACGACGGCGCAGTCTTTTATGGGCCCCATAACGGAAAACGATTGGATGAAGAAAACGACAAATTTGAGTTTTTACAAATAACGGCGTAGTTGTTACCGATAATACTGTTGAAATATCTGGTGGTTAAAATACAGTAATACGCGATATTGCACAGTAGCACACGGTATTGTACCAATTATTGATTCTTACGTAAGAAGGCACCACTTAATAATTGTTACAGTAGTTATTGTTCAATATTTTATTTTATTGATTCAATAATTGCTGCGTTGATATTTTATATTATTGTTGTTTCAATAATTGTTGCTGCACTGTATTTTTCTTTATCAGATCAATAATTCATATTATCTGAATAATATTATTAGATAACATTATTGGCAATGTCTAGAAAGTTCTGTCTAAGGAGAGGTTTGGTCATCTACTTGCGCGCCAGTAAGGAGAGATCCTTATTGAAAAGCCCCCACTTTCCTGGGAACGGCCTGGTTGCCAGTACTGTGATTCTGTAATATTATTTGTGTATAATTAATTATTGATTTATATGATGAGAAAAATATTGATTTTATGTGGATATAGATGGAGAAAATTTTTAATGTGACAATTGTTGAAAATTAATATTTTATCTTTCTCTGATAAAATAATTCATTTAAATATATTATTTTAATAATATATTGATGGTGATATTTTTATAATAAATGTGGAATATATGAGTATATGAGGAGGAAGAGTATTTTTGTGGCATTAAATGATTAACACATGTTTTGTGTGTTGGTGGACACAATTCTTGACCGAAAATTTATTATTGACTGTAAAATCGTCCCTTTGTAGATTTCGGTCAATTTATGTTTGGAATTTCGAAAAACTTTCTTCTACAAAGTTGTAGAGAATTGAATTTCCTATAAAAACTCGCGAGATTTGAATTTTCTGATAAAAGGGCTATTTATTATGAATTATTGAAGTTCTGAAGTTCCGAAATAATTAATTTTTGGATGTTTTAATTATTTTTGTTTAGAAAAACGTTTTTTTTTTGTATTTTGTGGACATCATTAACATGTGTTATGGCTGAATTCAGATGGTCAAGGTGGGCTAAGGAAAATTTGTTAAATATATTATTATTATATTAAATTTTCTGCTTTGGTGTTCTAAGCATTTTTCTATAAATAGGGTGCTTAGGTTAGAATTGAAAATCACACCAGAAACTAAAGTTTTCTCTCTATTTCTCTCTCTATATTATCGAGTGTATTCTTGTGAGTATTTTGATATCTTGAGTGTTGCTATACGGTGCAAGTTCGTTCATCATTATTCCAGTCAAGAGTACTGCTCTTTTGAGGTAAGGGATACTAAGGGATAGTAAGGGATGTTATTTTTTTATCAATGATATTATTTCTTTTAATATCATTATACCGGAATATTGGTAAGATTTTTCTTGTAAAATTCTTATATTTTCATGTCGGGGTTACTATTCATGAGTTACTATTCACGAGTTACTATTCATGAATTACTATTCACGAGTTACTATTCATGAGTTAGTATTCATGAGTTACTATTCATGAGTTACTATTCACGAGTTACTATTCATGAGTTACTATTCATGAGTTACTATTCACGTGTTACTATTCATGAGTTACTATTCATGACAAAATTGGTTTCTTTTTCTAACCAAATTATAGTTGATTTATGAATTAATTCTTGAGATTAAAACTATATGTTGATCATATTATTTTTATTATCATATATAACATTTTTATAACCCTGATGTTGAATTTCTCTTTCACTTGAGTGTAAAGATGGGTAAATTATTGGTATGATCTTGACTGAGGAATATCTTTAGCATGTAGTGCAAAGATGAATTGTTAACTGGTATGATCATGACAATTGAATTTATAATTGAATATCTTTAGCTTAAGTGTAAAGATGAAATGATTAACATGGTTATAATTATTGTTTATATAAATTCTGAAATAATTATATATTTCTTTGAGATGTGAATATATTTGGCTTGTAGTACAAATATGAGCTGTTGAGGAATATCTTTGGCCTGTAGTGCAAAGATGAGTTGTTGATGAATATCTTTGGCCCGTAGTGCAAAGATGAAATTATTAGTATGATTATGAACATGAACTGTGATTTGGTATAACTATGATCTTTGATGTTTCAGGTAAAGACAAGTGATGAAAATTATCTTCGTTCTAGATGAGAAGAGGAATTTAGAACTATAATTATGATTATGAGTTATACACGTGATTGTGGATAGGAATTGTTGATTAATGTTACAGGGATAAAATATTGTTGGTGGACTTTTAACATGGAGAAGATAATAGACTTTGTAGTCTCTTTGACTCTTCTAATGGATTGTTCGTTCCGCTGCAACTATGGTTGAAAAGTTTTATCATCTCCCATATGTTCTAAATCTCTGATTTAATTCTGTTAAAGGCTATTGATAACTTATTTATCTTTAGTCATGATATTCTTTACTGAGCTAGTTGTGCTCACCCTTTTACTTCACAATTCCTTTCAGGTAATAAAAGTGTAGCCGGGTCGAGCGACGGATAACAAGGGAATAGAGCGGTGGTCTATAGATATTGAGGGTGAGGTGAATTTAACTTGGAAGGGTGTTTTGCCACTATCTTACAGGATGTATAATGACATACAACCTCGTGTCATCATAAGACATGGTTGTGCACATCCACTTATCGAGTATATCTACGAGCACTACCTATATAATCTTGGTGTTTATTTGAAGTATAATTCTCAGTTAGAGACAGTGGAGATAATGATATGTCAAGAGAAGACTCGCCATTGGAAAGAATATGATAGTAATCTTCTCAATTTTCTTTGGGGTCTATTAGGTCAACCAAGGATAATTCTGTGGCCATATGATATCTATCATAACCTAGATGCATGGTCTCCCATATATGAAGGTTTCCTTGAGTATTTTCCAAACGTTTTAATTTCTAAAACAGTTTTTGACTGTACCTTTATGTAAGGTGTCATGGTGACGTGCTATCCAAGTTGGTGTCCAGAGTCACAGTTGGTATATTTTAGTATCAAAACTCACAACATACGTGTTGTTGTATTTTGCACGACAATTGTTGTAATAAAGTTGTATTTGTTTTCTGTACCATGTATTTGGCAACTCAGAATAGGTTGGATGGAATGGACCTGTTTTGGGGGCGTCACAGTTGGTATCAGAGCTTAGGGATATGATCTCTGGCGGAGATCGGGGAATATAACTAGGAGGGGAGAGACGAGTAAATCCTTCGCTAGTATGTCCTACCTAAGCTTATTTGTTGGTCAGTCATAATATCGGGATATTATGTGATATGTTAATTTGTTCAATTAATCTTTGTTTTGAAGCTGTATTCTAGAATGATATCTGAAATATAGGAGATGAGCAATGGAGAAATCATGATGACATGGAAGATAAAATCTGAGATGAAAGCAAGGTATTCTCAACTCTTTGAAATACCAGGTACGTAAATTTCGAGGACAAAATTTTATAGGGAGGGGAGATTGTAAGACCCCGAATTTTATGAAATAAAAGTATTCAAATTTTCTTATAATTACTATTTAGTAAATGGTTAAATTGATAAATGTTAAAGTTAAGGGTGATATATGAAATTTTTTTCGAAATACACAAGTGGTTATAAAATATTCATTATTGTCGGGGAATATTCGCTTGGTCGTGGAATATTCTTACTGTCGGAGAATATTCGTACGACGGCGCAGTCTTTTGTGGGCCCCATAACGGAAAACGATTGGATGAAGAAAACGACAAATTTGAGTTTTTACAAATAACGGCGTAGTTGTTACCGATAATACTGTTGAAATATCTGGTGGTTAAAATACAGTAATACGCGATATTGCACAGTAGCACACGGTATTGTACCAATTATTGATTCTTACGTAAGAAGGCACCACTCAATAATTGTTACAGTAGTTATTGTTCAATATTTTATTTTATTGATTCAATAATTGCTGCGTTGATATTTTATATTATTGTTGTTTCAATAATTGTTGCTGCACTGTATTTTCCTTTATCAGATCAAGAATTCATATTATCTGAATAATATTATTAGATAACATTATTGGCAATGTCTAGAAAGTTCTGTCTAAGGAGAGGTTTGGTCATCTAATTGCGCGCCAGTAAGGAGAGATCCTTATTGGAAAGCCCCCTCTTTCCTGGGAACGGCCTGGTTGCCAGTACTGTGATTGTGTAATATTATTTGTGTATAATTAATTATTGATTTATATGATGAGGAAAATATTGATTTTATGTGGATATAGATGGAGAAAATTTTTAATGTGACAATTGT
Source organism: Panax notoginseng (assembly GCA_016801055.1). Lineage (NCBI taxonomy): Eukaryota > Viridiplantae > Streptophyta > Magnoliopsida > Apiales > Araliaceae > Panax > Panax notoginseng. The sequence goes on from CM029023.1 coordinate 94,867,674, forward strand.
TGAAAATTAATATTTTATCTTTCTCTGATAAAATAATTTATTTAAATATATTATTTTAATAATATATTGATGGTGATATTTTTATAATGAATGTGGAATATATGAGTATATGAGGAGGAAGAGTATTTTTGTGGCATTAAATGATTAACACATATTTTGTGTGTTGGTGGACACAATTCTTGATCGAAAATTTATTATTGACTGTAAAATCGTCCCTTTGTGGATTTCGGTCAATTTATGTTTGGAATTTGGGAAAACTTTCTTCTATAAAGTTGTAGAGAATTGAATTTTCTATAAAAACTCGCGAGATTTGAATTTTCTGATAAAAGGGCTATTTATTATGAATTATTGAAGTTCTGAAGTTCCGAAATAATTAATTTTTGGATGTTTTAATTATTTTTGTTTAGAAAAACGTTTTTTTTTGTATTTTGTGGACATCATTAACATGTGTTATGGCTGAATTCAGATGGTCAAGGTGGGCTAAGGAAAATTTGTTAAATATATTATTATTATATTAAATTTTCTGCTTTGGTGTTCTAAGCATTTTTCTATAAATAGGGTGCTTAGGTTAGAATTGAAAATCACACCAGAAACTAAAGTTTTCTCTCTATTTCTCTCTCTATATTATCGAGTGTATTCTTGTGAGTATTTTGATATCTTGAGTGTTGCTATACGGTGCAAGTTCGTTCAGCGTTATTCCAGTCAGGAGTACTGCTCTTTTGAGGTAAAGGATAGTAAGGGATGTTATTTTTTTATCAATGATATTATTTCTTTCAATATCATTATACCGGAATATTGGTAAGATTTTTCTTGTAAAATTCTTATCTTTTCATGTCGGGGTTACTATTCATGAGTTACTATTCATGAGTTACTATTCACGAGTTATTATTCATGAGTTAGTATTCACGAGTTACTATTCATGAGTTACTATTCACGAGTTACTATTCATGAGTTACTATTCACGAGTTACTATTCACGGGTTACTATTCACGAGTTACTATTCATGACAAAATTGGTTTCTTTTTCTAACCAAATTATAGTTGATTTATGAATATTACTCTTGAGATTAAAACTATATGTTGATCATATTATTTTTATTATCATATATAACATTTTTATAACCCTAATGTTGAATTTCTCTTTTACTTGAGTGTAAAGATGGGTAAATTATTGGTATGATCGTGACTGAGGAATATCTTTAGCATGTAGTGCAAAGATGAATTGTTAACTGGTATGATCATGACCATTGAATTTATAATTGAATATCTTTAGCTTAAGTGTAAAGATGAAATGATTAACATGGTTATAATTATTGTTTATATAAATTCTGAAATAATTATATATTTCTTTAAGATGTGAATATATTTGGCTTGTAGTACAAATATGAGCTGTTGAGGAATATCTTTGGCCTGTAGTGCAAAGATGAGTTGTTGATGAATATCTTTGGCCCGTAGTGCAAAGATGAAATTATTAGTATGATTATGAACATGAACTGTGATTTGGTATAACTATGATCTTTGATGTTTCAGGTAAAGACAAGTGATGAAAATTATCTTCGTTCTAGATGAGAAGAGGAATTTAGAACTATAATTATGATTATGAGTTATACATGTGATTGTGGACAGGAATTGTTGATTAATGTTACAGGGATAAAACATTGTTGGTGGACTTTTAACATGGAGAAGATAATAGACTTTGTAGTCTATTTGACTCTTCTAATGGATTGTTCGTTCCGCTGCAACTATGGTTGAAAAGTTTTATCATCTACCATATGTTCTAAATCTCTGATTTAATTCTGTTCAAGGCTATTGATAACTTATTTATCTTTAGTCATGATATTCTTTACTGAGCTAGTTGTGCTCACCCTTTTGCTTCACAATTCCTTTCAGGTAATAAAAGTGTAGCCGGGTCGAGCGACGGATAACAAGGGAATAGAGCGGTGGTCTATAGATATTGAGGGTGAGGTGAATTTAACTTGGAAGGGTGTTTTGCCACTATCTTACAGGATGTATAATGACATACAACCTCGTGTCATCATAAGACATGGTTGTGCACATCCACTTATCGAGTATATCTACGAGCACTACCTATATAATCTTGGTGTTTATTTGAAGTATAATTCTCAGTTAGAGACAGTGGAGATAATGATATGTCAAGAGAAGACTCGCCATTGGAAAGAATATGATAGTAATCTTCTCAATTTTCTTTGGGGTCTATTAGGTCAACCAAGGATAATTCTGTGGCCATATGATATCTATCATAACCTAGATGCATGGTCTCCCATATATGAAGGTTTCCTTGAGTATTTTCCAAACGTTTTAATTTCTAAAACAGTTTTTGACTGTACCTTTATGTAAGGTGTCATGGTGACGTGCTATCCAAGTTGGTGTCCAGAGTCACAGTTGGTATATTTTAGTATCAAAACTCACAACATACGTGTTGTTGTATTTTGCACGACAATTGTTGTAATAAAGTTGTATTTGTTTTCTGTACCATGTGTTTGGCAACTCAGAATAGGTTGGATGGAATGGACCTGTTTTGGGGGCGTCACAGTTGGTATCAGAGCTTAGGGATATGATCTCTGGCGGAGATCGGGGAATATAACTAGGAGGGGAGAGACGAGTAAATCCTTCGCTAGTGTGTCCTACCTAAGCTTATTTGTTGGTCAGTCATAATATCGGGATATTATGTGATATGTTAATTTGTTCAATTAATCTTTGTTTTGAAGCTGTATTCTAGAATGATATCTGAAATATAGGAGATGAGCAATGGAGAAATCATGATGACATGGAAGATGAAATCTGAGATGAAAGCAAGGTATTCTCAACTCTTTGAAATACCAGGTACGTAAATTTCGAGGACAAAATTTTATAAGGAGGGGAGATTGTAAGACCCCGAATTTTATGAAATAAAAGTATTCAATTTTTCTTATAATTACTATTTAGTAAATGGTTAAATTGATAAATATTAAAGTTAAGGGTGATATATGAATTTTTTTTCGAAATACACAAGTGGTTATAAAATATTCATTATTGTCGGGGAATATTCGCTTGGTCGTGGAATATTCTTACTGTCGGAGAATATTCGTACGACGGCGCAGTCTTTTGTGGGCCCCATAACGGAAAACGATTGGATGAAGAAAACGACAAATTTGAGTTTTTACAAATAACGGCGTAGTTGTTACCGATAATACTGTTGAAATATCTGGTGGTTAAAATACAGTAATACGCGATATTGCACAGTAGCACACGGTATTGTACCAATTATTGATTCTTACGTAAGAAGGCATCACTCAATAATTGTTACAGTAGTTATTGTTCAATATTTTATTTTATTGATTCAATAATTGCTGCGTTGATATTTTATATTATTGTTGTTTCAATAATTGTTGCTGCACTGTATTTTCCTTTATCAGATCAATAATTCATATTATCTGAATAATATTATTAGATAACATTATTGGCAATGTCTAGAAAGTTCTGTCTAAGGAGAGGTTTGGTCATCTAATTACGCGCCAGTAAGGAGAGATCCTTATTGGAAAGCCCCCTCTTTCCTGGGAACGGCCTGGTTGCCAGTACTGTGATTGTGTAATATTATTTGTGTATAATTAATTATTGATTTATATGATGAGGAAAATATTGATTTTATGTGGATATAGATGGAGAAAATTTTTAATGTGACAATTGTTGAAAATTAATATTTTATCTTTCTCTGATAAAATAATTTATTTAAATATATTATTTTAATAATATATTGATGGTGATATTTTTATAATGAATGTGGAATATATGAGTATATGAGGAGGAAGAGTATTTTTGTGGCATTAAATGATTAACACATGTTTTGTGTGTTGGTGGACACAATTCTTGACCGAAAATTTATTATTGACTGTAAAATCGTTCGTTTGTGGATTTCGGTCAATTTATGTTTGGAATTTGGAAAAACTTTTTTCTACAAAGTTGTAGAGAATTGAATTTCCTATAAAAACTCGCGAGATTTGAATTTTTTGATAAAAGGGCTATTTATTATAAATTATTGAAGTTCTGAAGTTCCGAAATAATTAATTTTTGGATGTTTTAATTATTTTTGTTTAGAAAAACGTTTTTTTTGTATTTTGTGGACATCATTAACATGTGTTATGGCTGAATTCAGATGGTCAAGGTGGGCTAAGGAAAATTTGTTAAATATATTATTATTATATTAAATTTTCTGCTTTGGTGTTCTAAGCATTTTCCTATAAATAGGGTGCTTAGGTTAGAATTGAAAATCACACCAGAAACTAAAGTTTTCTCTCTATTTCTCTCTCTATATTATCGAGTGTATTCTTGTGAGTATTTTGATATCTTGAGTGTTGCTATACGATGCAAGTTCGTTCAGCGTTATTCCAGTCAGGAGTACTGCTCTTTTGAGGTAAAGGATAGTAAGGGATGTTATTTTTTTATCAATGATATTATTTCTTTCAATATCATTGTACCGGAATATTGGTAAGATTTTTCTTGTAAAATTCTTATCTTTTCATGTCGGGGTTACTATTCATGAGTTACTATTCATGAGTTACTATTTACGAGTTATTATTCATGAGTTAGTATTCACGAGTTACTATTCATGAGTTACTGTTCACGAGTTACTATTCATGAGTTACTATTCATGAGTTACTATTCACGAGTTACTATTCACGTGTTACTATTCACGAGTTACTATTCATGACAAAATTGGTTTCTTTTTCTAACCAAATTATAGTTGATTTATGAATATTACTCTTGAGATTAAAACTATATGTTGATCATATTATTTTTATTATCATATATAACATTTTTATAACCCTGATGTTGAATTTCTCTTTCACTTGAGTGTAAAGATGGGTAAATTATTGGTATGATCGTGACTGAGGAATATCTTTAGCATGTAGTGCAAAGATGAATTGTTAACTGGTATGATCATGACCATTGAATTTATAATTGAATATCTTTAGCTTAAGTGTAAAGATGAAATGATTAACATGGTTATAATTATTGTTTATATAAATTCTGAAATAATTATATATTTCTTTGAGATGTGAATATATTTGGCTTGTAGTACAAATATGAGCTGTTGAGGAATATCTTTGGCCTGTAGTGCAAAGATGAGTTGTTGATGAATATCTTTGGCCCGTAGTGCAAAGATGAAATTATTAGTATGATTATGAACATGAACTGTGATTTGGTATAACTATGATCTTTGATATTTCAGGTAAAGACAAGTGATGAAAATTATCTTCGTTCTAGATGAGAAGAGGAATTTAGAACTATAATTATGATTATGAGTTATACATGTGATTGTGGACAGGAATTGTTGATTAATGTTACAGGGATAAAACATTGTTGGTGGACTTTTAACATGGAGAAGATAATAGACTTTGTAGTCTATTTGACTCTTCTAATGGATTGTTCGTTCCGCTGCAACTATGGTTGAAAAGTTTTATCATCTACCATATGTTCTAAATCTCTGATTTAATTCTGTTCAAGGCTATTGATAACTTATTTATCTTTAGTCATGATATTCTTTACTGAGCTAGTTGTGCTCACCCTTTTGCTTCACAATTCCTTTCAGGTAATAAAAGTGTAGCCGGGTCGAGCGACGGATAACAAGGGAATAGAGCGGTGGTCTATAGATATTGAGGGTGAGGTGAATTTAACTTGGAAGGGTGTTTTGCCACTATCTTACAGGATGTATAATGACATACAACCTCGTGTCATCATAAGACATGGTTGTGCACATCCACTTATCGAGTATATCTACGAGCACTACCTATATAATCTTGGTGTTTATTTGAAGTATAATTCTCAGTTAGAGACAGTGGAGATAATGATATGTCAAGAGAAGACTCGCCATTGGAAAGAATATGATAGTAATCTTCTCAATTTTCTTTGGGGTCTATTAGGTCAACCAAGGATAATTCTGTGGCCATATGATATCTATCATAACCTAGATGCATGGTCTCCCATATATGAAGGTTTCCTTGAGTATTTTCCAAACGTTTTAATTTCTAAAACAGTTTTTGACTGTACCTTTATGTAAGGTGTCATGGTGACGTGCTATCCAAGTTGGTGTCCAGAGTCACAGTTGGTATATTTTAGTATCAAAACTCACAACATACGTGTTGTTGTATTTTGCACGACAATTGTTGTAATAAAGTTGTATTTATTTTCTGTACCATGTGTTTGGCAACTCAGAATAGGTTGGATGGAATGGACCTGTTTTGGGGGCGTCACAGTTGGTATCAGAGCTTAGGGATATGATCTCTGGCGGAGATCGGGGAATATAACTAGGAGGGGAGAGACGAGTAAATCCTTCGCTAGTGTGTCCTACCTAAGCTTATTTGTTGGTCAGTCATAATATCGGGATATTATGTGATATGTTAATTTGTTCAATTAATCTTTGTTTTGAAGCTGTATTCTAGAATGATATCTGAAATATAGGAGATGAGCAATGGAGAAATCATGATGACATGGAAGATGAAATCTGAGATGAAAGCAAGGTATTCTCAACTCTTTGAAATACCAGGTACGTAAATTTCGAGGACAAAATTTTATAGGGAGGGGAGATTGTAAGACCCCGAATTTTATGAAATAAAAGTATTCAAATTTTCTTATAATTACTATTTAGTAAATGGTTAAATTGATAAATGTTAAAGTTAAGGGTGATATATGAAATTTTTTTCGAAATACACAAGTGGTTATAAAATATTCATTATTGTCGGGGAATATTCGCTTGGTCGTGGAATATTCTTACTGTCGGAGAATATTCGTACGACGGCGCAGTCTTTTGTGGGCCCCATAACGGAAAACGATTGGATGAAGAAAACGACAAATTTGAGTTTTTACAAATAACGGCGTAGTTGTTACCGATAATACTGTTGAAATATCTGGTGGTTAAAATACAGTAATACGCGATATTGCACAGTAGCACACGGTATTGTACCAATTATTGATTCTTACGTAAGAAGGCACCACTCAATAATTGTTACAGTAGTTATTGTTCAATATTTTATTTTATTGATTCAATAATTGCTGCGTTGATATTTTATATTATTGTTGTTTCAATAATTGTTGCTGCACTGTATTTTCCTTTATCAGATCAATAATTCATATTATCTGAATAATATTATTAGATAACATTATTGGCAATGTCTAGAAAGTTCTGTCTAAGGAGAGGTTTGGTCATCTAATTACGCGCCAGTAAGGAGAGATCCTTATTGGAAAGCCCCCTCTTTCCTGGGAACGGCCTGGTTGCCAGTACTGTGATTGTGTAATATTATTTGTGTATAATTAATTATTGATTTATATGATGAGGAAAATATTGATTTTATGTGGATATAGATGGAGAAAATTTTTAATGTGACAATTGTTGAAAATTAATATTTTATCTTTCTCTGATAAAATAATTTATTTAAATATATTATTTTAATAATATATTGATGGTGATATTTTTATAATGCATGTGGAATATATGAGTATATGAGGACGAAGAGTATTTTTGTGGCATTAAATGATTAACACATGTTTTGTGTGTTGGTGGACACAATTCTTGACCGAAAATTTATTATTGACTGTAAAATCGTTCGTTTGTGGATTTCGGTCAATTTATGTTTGGAATTTGGAAAAACTTTTTTCTACAAAGTTGTAGAGAATTGAATTTCCTATAAAAACTCGCGAGATTTGAATTTTCTGATAAAAGGGCTATTTATTATGAATTATTGAAGTTCTGAAGTTCCGAAATAATTAATTTTTGGATGTTTTAATTATTTTTGTTTAGAAAAACATTTTTTTTGTATTTTGTGGACATCATTAACATGTGTTATGGCTGAATTCAGATGGTCAAGGTGGGCTAAGGAAAATTTGTTAAATATATTATTATTATTATATTAAATTTTCTGCTTTGGTGTTCTAAGCATTTTCCTATAAATAGGGTGCTTAGGTTAGAATTGAAAATCACACCAGAAACTAAAGTTTTCTCTCTATTTCTCTCTCTATATTATCGAGTGTATTCTTGTGAGTATTTTGATATCTTGAGTGTTGCTATACGGTGCAAGTTCGTTCAGCGTTATTCCAGTCAGGAGTACTGCTCTTTTGAGGTAAAGGATAGTAAGGGATGTTATTTTTTTATCAATGATATTATTTCTTTCAATATCATTGTACCGGAATATTGGTAAGATTTTTCTTGTAAAATTCTTATCTTTTTATGTCGGGGTTACTATTCATGAGTTACTATTCATGAGTTACTATTCATGAGTTACTATTCATGAGTTACTATTTACGAGTTATTATTCATGAGTTAGTATTCACGAGTTACTATTCATGAGTTACTGTTCACGAGTTACTATTCATGAGTTACTATTCATGAGTTACTATTCACGAGTTACTATTCACGTGTTACTATTCACGAGTTACTATTCATGACAAAATTGGTTTCTTTTTCTAACCAAATTATAGTTGATTTATGAATATTACTCTTGAGATTAAAACTATATGTTGATCATATTATTTTTATTATAATATATAACATTTTTATAACCCTGATGTTGAATTTCTCTTTCACTTGAGTGTAAAGATGGGTAAATTATTGGTATGATCGTGACTGAGGAATATCTTTAGCATGTAGTGCAAAGATGAATTGTTAACTGGTATGATCATGACCATTGAATTTATAATTTAATATATTTAGCTTAAGTGTAAAGATGAAATGATTAACATGGTTATAATTATTGTTTATATAAATTCTGAAATAATTATATATTTCTTTGAGATGTGAATATATTTGGCTTGTAGTACAAATATGAGCTGTTGAGTAATATCTTTGGCCTGTAGTGCAAAGATGAGTTGTTGATGAATATCTTTGGCCCGTAGTGCAAAGATGAAATTATTAGTATGATTATGAACATGAACTGTGATTTGGTATAACCATGATCTTTGATGTTTCAGGTAAAGACAAGTGATGAAAATTATCTTCGTTCTAGATGAGAAGAGGAATTTAGAACTATAATTATGATTATGAGTTATACATGTGATTGTGGACAGGAATTGTTGATTAATGTTACAGGGATAAAACATTGTTGGTGGACTTTTAACATGGAGAAGATAATAGACTTTGTAGTCTATTTGACTCTTCTAATGGATTGTTCGTTCCGCTGCAACTATGGTTGAAAAGTTTTATCATCTACCATATGTTCTAAATCTCTGATTTAATTCTGTTCAAGGCTATTGATAACTTATTTATCTTTAGTCATGATATTCTTTACTGAGCTAGTTGTGCTCACCCTTTTGCTTCACAATTCCTTTCAGGTAATAAAAGTGTAGCTGGGTCGAGCGCGGGATAACAAGGGAATAGAACGGTGGTCTATAGATATTGAGGGTGAGGTGAATTTAACTTGGAAGAGTGTTTTGCCACTATCTTACAGGATGTATAATGACATACAACCTCGTGTCATCATAAGACATGGTTGTGCACATCCACTTATCGAGTATATCTACGAGCACTACCTATATAATCTTGGTATTTATTTGAAGTATAATTCTCAGTTAGAGACAGTGGAGATAATGATATGTTAAGAGAAGACTCACCATTGGAAAGAATATGATAGTAATCTTGTCAATTTTCTTTGGGGTCTATTAGGTCAACCAAGGATAATTCTATGGCCATATGATATCTATCATAACCTAGATGCATGGTCTCCCATATATGAAGGTTTCCTTGAGTATTTTCCAAATGTTTTAATTTCTAAAACAGTTTTTGACTGTACCTTTATGTAAGGTGTCATGGTGACGTGCTATCCAAGTTGGTGTCCAGAGTCATAGTTGGTATATTTTAGTATCAAAACTCACAACATATGTGTTGTTGTATTTTGCACGACAATTGTTGTAATAAAGTTGTATTTGTTTTCTGTACCATGTATTTGGCGACTCAGAATAGGTTGGATGGAATGGACCTGTTTTGGGGGCATCACAGTATCAGCCATTGATTCACACGTCAACGCAGGTCAAGCAGCCTTGACAATCTACCCCAAAGGGTTTTCATCCGTTGATTCACACGTCGGTGAAGCACAAATCAACGAAGGTTAGGCAATCCTGACAGCATTTGATGTTGGCCGCAAATCCAATAGAATCTTGACATATCCTGACGATACAAACCAGGAGAGGTCAACGTCATCAAGGAGGATTGATGATGGAATATGTTATACACATCCTCAAACAAATAAAGCTTTATCTCCACAGATCTCTTACACATAAGAGGTGCCTATTCAGAATTAAGTCTGTATTAAGGCTTCAGGACTTTGGTGATAACTCCAACATCAACATCCTGATAGGTTTGGATCACACATCCAAGTTTGCCATCCTTACCATCACCGGTGGAAGCAACAAGGAGCAGACAATCATCCCCATCATGTTGGAAAGCAATCCATATACATCATACACTTGCATTATATTGCTCCACATGCATCATACATTTGCATCATATTACATTTTCAAGTGTCTAGGATTCTTTATCCTACTCATGCATTGCATTGCATGAATATGATAAAGAGGGGCATCTGTAGACACTTAAAATTTTTTGTACACCTGTCACTAGCATTGCAGGAGGACAGATTCGTCTTTCAAGAGAGAATCCTGGAAGACAGTTCATATCCATTCTGGATACTACCGGAAGTTCAGCATCAACCCCGGAACACACACCGGGAGTAACAAATCCAACCTTGGAGATAACCCTGAGGTATGCAGATCCAATACCGGAACACACACCGGAGAAGACCGATTAATCTTAGAGATAACCCCGAGGTATCCAGTCTCAGTCCCAACCATGGGAATAGTTACCAACCTTTGTGATAACCCCAAGGAAGGCAGTTTCGGCGATAACCCCGAAAATGCTTGTTTTAAATGTAACTAGCTTCAATCTCGACGCTCATAACGAGATACTCAGTACCAACCCGGAGATAACACCGGGAGGACAGACACACCTCAGAGATGACATTGAGGACCTCCAGTAATTGCAGCAGTCCAATCTCAGCGATAACACTGAGCAACGTCTGCTTTATCAGCCCAAACCGGCAATAACCCCGGTGAGGGGCAAAGTTATCATCTCGCCAACATGACACCACACCGTACAATCTCAACACTTCAATACGTATATTTCTACACAAATGTCCTATAAGAGCCAAGGATAATCAATCCCGAGTGACTATTGCGCAGGATAACGAATAAAATTTGAAGCTGAAGACCGGAGGGCACCGTCCCATCTTCATGACTTCGTACAACCTCTAATCCCATGTCATTGCGTAACTCTTGATAACGGCGGTCCAAAATAGGTCCAATATACCTCAATCGGATGCTCGGATTGCAATTTTAAAAGTTCGAGCGAACATCACGTTGCCTACGTGCACGTACTTCGAGATGGCAGGACCGGCAAAGCCCAGGGCAGCCTCTGGTACACCTGCGGTCCAGCCGTAGGTACCTACGGCTCCACCCTCTATAAATAGAGGGCTTGGGGTGGCCATTTTGCAAGAGAAAACGGCAAGGAAGCCCTACCCAATTTACTTTGTACTCACCCAAGACTGAGTGCTTACTCATTTTAAACACTTGTGAGCTCATATATAGCTACTTTTGTACCTACAAAAGCCAGTGTTTACACACTTTAAAGATATAGAAGTCTTCTTTGGCAGCCCACTTTAAGCTTTCTCACACACTTTAAAGCCTTTTACTTCATCTTTGCACACACCCTTCTACACGTTGAGAGTCGTGTTGCATACTTTTGCCCGGACTTCGGTCCGTGGTTTTATTTTAGTTTGTATATACATATAGATTTATATATATATATATATATATATATATATGGACTAACATTATCGAGTTATGCCTCGATTGAGCCTAGACTTCGGTCTGGTGCGTTTATTTGCTTTTGTATATATATTTATATATATGAACTGTGTGTCGAACTCTGTTCAATGAGCCTAGACTTCGGTCTAGAGCGTTTATTGCTTTAATATATATATACTTATATATATTAACTGCGGTCGGACTTTGTTCGATGAGCCTGAATTTTATATCCGGAGCGTTTACCTGCTTATATATATATATATATCAACTGTGGTCGAACCTTGTTCGATGAGCCTGGATTTTATATCTGGTGTGCTTACTGCTTATATATATTCGTCCCACCTGGAGTTTCCTCCGTCGTGGTTGATCGCTTTTACAGCTTTCTTTACATTTCGTCTCGCCTGGAGTTTCCTCCGTGGCGGTTGACCGTCTTTACAGCTTTATTTACGTTTTTGTCCCGCCTGGAGTTTCCTCCGTGGCGGTTGATAGCTATTACAGCTTTATTTACATTTTTGATCTCCCATGGAGGTGCTTCGTGGTTGGTGATCATGTCTATATATATATATATTTACAGCTTTTATATATATACCTGGTTACTGCTTTATATCAAATTGCAGCATCCTGTGAGCCTAGGAATCATGTGATCATAGATTCAATCCATTGGATCTAGATTCGGTTCCCGTGATGGACCTTTTTCAGCTGTAAACAGCTTGTAAATATTATCTGCAGTGTCTGAATTTCCTCAGATGGTTTTCATACCCACGAGGAAGTCGGCATTATCTTGTACATTATTTTTTGGTAGATGCTTCGCATCTCAATAATAAAATCAATCAAGCTGAATACGGAATAAAATGGAAGTATCAAAGGCCTCAATTACTATTGAGCACAAGGGTTTGAAAAAACCTCTTTTATAAAACATCACTACTATATCTTGTTTAAAACTGAATTTTTGCATAAATTCAAACCCTTTGTATATAGGTGCAAACGAGGCATAGCACTACTTTTAAATAACAGCACATTGACCCACACACACACGCACACACATATTTAGATAATAGTTTCTTAAAAAGTGGCAGTCACCGTGGTAACACGGATGTCGGGGGGTGCCTAACACCTTCATTCGCATGACTAAGTCCCCGGACCCTAATTGAATCTCGGTTTCACTGACCCGTTTAGCAGTGTCACATCACTGGGTCAATGTGCAAACTTTTTCTCAGTTGTGTTGGTACAACTAGTTAAAAAACCAACTGGCGACTCTTAACAGTCCATCGTCGACATTATACATGTCGGACCTTTTTCACTTGTTTTTTTAAACAAATCTCACCTAAAATGAGAACACCAAAGAACAAGTAACGGAAAGGGACATCTAAAAATCTCGACGTCGACAGCATAGATGGACTATTGATTGGTATGATTATGACAAGGGATCATTCGGTATAATCACGACCCGTAATGTTACAAATGATGTGGTAAAAGTCCTCATTGGCCCGTAGTGCATTAATGGACAGTTTTTGGTATAATTATGACCAGGGATTATTCGGTATGATCATGACCATTGGTGAAAACATGAATTTCCTTGGCCCGTAGTGCATGAATAATTCATGGTTGTGATACTAATGAATATCCTTGGCCCGTAGTGTATGGATAATTCAGTGATGTGGATTATTTATTAAGCTGTGTCTCAGTGATAAAATTGATGATAACTTTTTAAATCATAGAAGATAGTAGATATCATGCTCTACTTAACTCTTCTAATAGATTGCATGTTCTGCTGCAGTTAAACTTGTTGTTTATTATCAGTTTAACACTGTTGAAGGCTAACGATAATTTATTCTATATTATCTTAGTCATAATATTTCTTACTAGACTAGTTGAGCTCACCCTTTTACTTTTATTGTTCTCTTCAGGAAATGAGAACGTAGCCGGGACTAGTCAGAGAATAGAGTGATGGTCCGAGAGGGTTGTTTTAGTAGTCCTCACTATTTAGTGTGATAATAAATGTAATGAGGACTTCTTTTTGAGTTTAAATACTGTCTATTAGAAAATATTCGTGTAAAAACTCTAAGCTCGTATTGTATAATTAAGTTTGTATTTGTATTTAGTACCATGTATTTGGCGACTCAAGATGGGTGATGTATACCTATTTTGGGGGCGTCACAATATCGAATTGGGGTTGACCGCTCTGTACGGGATAATTCCAAACTCGATGTTGGGTTCTCCCAATTAATGTCCAAAAAGCGAGATCCATATCATCTATTTTGGCATTTTTGGAACTGACGTCTCTTTCTACAATATCAACGCGTCGTGCAACTTTTACCCATGCTTCCTCTATTCTTACTCGTTTAGTTGTTTCTTCTTTCAGCTGATCTTTAACATTTGCATTCTCATATTCTAGCTCTATTATTATATACTCTGCTAAAGAAAGCTTCTGTTCAGGCATCGCATATCAGGTAGCAAAACCTAGAGTTGTTGCATCCTTTTTGTAACAATCCAGAATTTTAAATTATAATTTTAAATATTTATTGAATTATATAAATATTTAATAGATGTGTTTGTTGTTGAATAAATATTTAATTTGATTTGACTTGATTAGTTAATTATTTGTTAAGTAAATAATTAAGGAGTTAAGAGAAATTAATTGTTATGAGATAATATTCTAATTTAATTTAATAACTAAGTTAGAGAGTTTATAATGATTAAACGAATTATTATATTTTAATCTTATTTGTAATTAAAATGATGTGTTAGTTGATTAAATAAAGTTATAATTATAAAAGAAATTATAATTATGTGGTATTGATTTATGTGTTAAGTAATTTAATAAATTGTTATTAGAATTAATTAAATTAATTATTGAAACTTTAATTAAATAATAGTGTGACAAATAACCTTACTATAAAGGAGTTATTAAAATAAATTAAAAGAGTTTAATTTAGTTTTGCCAAACAAGGCTTAATGCATATTAAGTCTTTATTTTAAATGTGTTTTACCAAACAAGGTATAAGGATTAATTGATTAATTTTAATTATGTTAGCCAAACAAGCCTTATAGCTTTTGATTTTTAAAAGTTAGATAATTGATGTCAGTTATACATATATTATTACCATACGTTATATGTTAGTACGCAAGTTAGAGTTAGGAGAAGAAAGACTCAGAAGAAGAAAAGAGGAGAAGAAGAAAAATACAGAGAAAAAGTGAGAGAAAACTTGAGAGAATTCTAGAGAGGATTTGAGAAAAAAATTTGGAAAAAGAAGCTTGGGAATCAAAGAATAACCATCATCTTCTAAAATTAAGGTATCCTCTTACTTTTATGTTTTTAAAGTTTTAGTTTTTCTCTTCTAAAATTCTCTGTAAAAATCTTTATAGAAGTTGAATTGGTTGTTGTATATAGTTTATATGATAATTGTTTGTTATGAGAGTGTTTTCGTAAGAGTATGGATAAACTAATTCATGTATGTATGTATTTTGTGAAAGAAGCCATATTATAGTGAGTTTTATATGAACATATATGAATATGGCTTAGTGTAAAGTAAAATTGGGGTTTAATTAGTTGTTTAATTTATAAATTGACTATTGATTTTGAAAGAGGATGAATAAACATAAACATGATATTTTGAATTAACTGTTTTGACTGAAAAACAAAGTTACAGTGACGATTTTCATTTAAAATGTCAAAAAGAGAAGTTTTATCAAAAATAGTGAAATTGGGTGTTGTAAATTTGATGTTTATCTTGTTTTATGGGTAGAATCATGTTAAGAGTCTTTAAATTATGCTTATATGAAGTCTCTGTATGTATTACATGTTAATTAGATTGTTAGAAAGTAGCTTGTAGGCCAAATTGACTTTTTGTTCATGCTGTTGTCGAGGCTAGTCGCCGAAGTCTGGCGTTCGGCGCCGCAGCGCGGCCCAACAGTGTAAGTTTCGCGCCGCAACGCCAGCTCCACGCCGCAGCGCCACTTGTTGGCCTGTGTCTCGCATTGCAGCGCCAGCCCACAGTGTAAAATGTGGCGCCGCAGCGCGAGTTAGCAGAATGGTCAGACTGTGAGTTATTTACACAAAAGTCTAAAAACAATATTGTTATGTGTTAATAGTAGGACTGTTAAATTATGATTTCAGTATTTCTATACCAAGAATGAACATGTTATTAATGATTAACTGGTTGTATTACTAATGTAATTTGATTATGGGATTAAAAATTAAATCTTACATGATGAATGTACTTAGTTTTATATATATATATATATATATATATATATATATATATATATATATATATATATATATATATATATATATATATATATATATATGGTATTGTGATTCCAGTTGTTATGCTTTAGCTTACACTCAAGGCAAGTTCTCTAAATCTATTGTTACATTAAGCAAATTATGGTTTCTAATTCGAATTACATTGCACAAGTTTTCTAAACCTTATTTTGATGTTAAGCAAGTTATTCTTGTCTTTAACTTGTTAATTAGCATGCAAGTTTATATAGTCTGATATATTAATGTTGAATAAATTTTATTGTTCAAATTGTTATTCGTTATGCATGCTTGATATTCAATTCTAAATAACATTGGCTTAATATTGTTCAAGCAAGGTATGTTATAGTTATTCAATATTTATGCTCTTAGATTATTCCTAAACCAACATTTTAATATACAAATGTTAATTCACTTATAATTCATTCCACAGCATAATGTGATTACCCTTTTATTTAACTAATCCTTAGTTGATGTTCGTTGAATTCCAAATTACCTTGAAATGTATCCAAACCAAACTTACTATTATTAGGGGTTTACGCTTAGCGTTGAAATACTTGTGTACAATACATTGTACGAAGGGCTGATCCCCCTAAGTACGTGGGGTCCTTATAGTCTTCTGACCGTTAAAGTTTAAGTTGAAAGATTACTTATAACTGTGGACATAGTTCGTGGTCATTAGACCCTCAGTTGTATGTTTTAGAATGTTAATAGAACATATTGTTCAGTTCTATTGACCCTATTACTTGGCAGTTGTTGTAAAGATTTTATTCATTGTTATTTCAAGTGAGCTTTGTTTGCTCACTCTTGCTTATATAACTATTACAGCTAAGGATGAAAAGGTCGATGTACCTAGCACTAGTAAAGGAAAAGGAAAGATGAACAAGCATTGAAAACTTGTAATATGTTGATAGTTATTTATCAGACTTTAATTTGATTGATGTAATGAAGTATTTATTTAATTTCCGCATTTGAATGATTGTACTTAAAGGTTAGATAACCTGGGAGATTTTTTTTTATTAATGTAATCCTGTATGGGCAGGTTTTATTATTCAATTTTATTATGATTGGGTAGTTAGATACGAAAGTTTTGATTAAGTGAATACCAAATCTTGAGGTAATGAAGTACCGGGATTTGGGGGTGTCACAAGTTGGTATCAAAGCTTTAGGTTATGAACCTTAGGTGGGGGGAAAAGCCTTAGGAAGTAACCTTTGAAAAGATAGTGGTGATAAACTCTTATCGAGTTTTAAGGAAGAAGTAATAAAACACTTATGTGTTTATGTGTTTACAACTTATGTGCTCATGAGTGTCGAGTAGTAATGATTAATAATTGAAACTTAAAAATTTTGTTGTCAGGATGACTAATGTCGGAGAATCCAGTCAGGCTAGGGAGGAAGGACCTCAGATGCCTATAGTGGAGGAGCCTTGCGACATTCAGGTTATTTGGGAACAACTACTGCCACAGGAGTAAGCCCCGTTGGTCACAGTGGTTGAAGATGAGGATGATGATGTAGAAACGGAGGAGGAGGATCCTGTTGAGCTGCCACAGGAGAATGAGGATGACGAGGACGAGGAGGAAGAGATTCCACTGAACTCGATAACTGCTCGTATGTACGATGAAGTCTACGACCGCAATGTAGAACTTCAAGATACTGTCGAGGAGCTGCAGGAGATAGTAGCTGAACAACAAACTTCGATGGTACAGAAGGACGACGAGATCCAGGATCGTGATGAACGACTGACTAATGTCGAGCTCAAGATAGGGTCAGAGGTTATCCGATTCAGTTTGAGACTCTGCCATCGTACGTGTTAGATCGCTGAACAATGTTCCGGGTTATGGAAGAAGAGCGTCGAAAGGATACGGAGTATCTTAGTAGGACATCGTAGGGAATGTATACGATTAATAAATGTTAAATAAAATATAAATCCCAAGTGTTATGTAACCTATGGGATATGATAATGATGTTATCCTGAAACTTTTGTAGTTCAGGAAAGTAATGTAAATAGCAGTGATGCTATTGTTTTATATTTTCAAAGAGATTATGAACAAATAAAAGTTATTATTTTATTCAAGGTGTTATGTGTTATGTGTTTATTTCTTTTATGGAGACAAGTTAAGTAGAAAATATTTAAAGAAGTTGGGTAATAATCTAATGAGTGTATATTTTAATAGAAAATGCCTCTAAGACGTCAACCACCACGACAGAGAACCAATGAGGGAACCAACAATAACGACAATATTGAAGCTAACCCCGTTCAATAGCTAGTAACTTTACTGACAGGAACGTTGCAAAATCAACCACAGAACTAAGGTACACTGTTTAAGGATTTCAAGGCGGTTGCACCATCTGAATTTAGTGGGTCCATGAATCCAGTCGAGGCACAGACCTGGATTATGGAGATAGAGAAGGTGTTTGATGTCGCTAGGGTAGGGGATGATCAGAAGACTATTTTTGTAACATTCATGTTGAAAGTAGAGGCTAGTTATTGGTGGCAGGCCAATAAAACATGAGAAGGACAAGGGGTGATGACCTGGGATAGTTTTAAGGAGATATTCTTCGAGGCCTATTTCCCAGAGAGTTCGAAGATTCAGTTAGAGGTTCAGTTTTTAGAACTGAAGCAGGGAACGATGACGGTATCTGAGTATGCCATAAAATTCAACGAGTTGGCAAGGTTTGTGCCATATCAAGTCAGCACAGAAGAACACAAGGCGAAGAGGTTTAAACAGGGACTGAAGCCCTGGCTGTAAAGTAGGGTCTCTCTGTTCCAGCTGAAGACATTTACAGCAGTGATGGAGAAGGCAATACTCGCTGAAGGTGGAGGCGAGGCAGTGACAAAGTTCAATCAGGAACAGAAAAAGAAGAAGAATGAAGTGGAGATAATGAATGCAGGTGGTAGTAGTGGAAACATTAACAACAATCTGAAGAGGAAATGGACTGGGAATGTGAGTGCTGGAAATCAGCAGGGTAACCAACAAAATAAGAAATTCGAAGCATGTACTACATGCGGAAAGTTTCACAAGGGTGTGTGCTTGATGGGGAAACGAGTATGCTTCAACTGTGGCCAGGAGGGTCACATCGTCCCAAATTGCACTCAACCTAAGAAGAATGTCTGCTTCACGTGCGGGTCCAAGGATCACTTTGCTCGTGAATGCCTTAAGAAGAAGGCCGAAGAGACAACAAGAAGTAATGGAGGTAGCAGTGGAGGTACATGGGCCATTGCTGGACCAACGACATCAAACAAACCCACAGCCAGAACCTTCAACATAACTGTGCAAGATATTATGCAATCAAAAGATGTGGTGTCAGGTATTATCCCAATCAATGATATTGATGCTTATATATTATTCGATTCGGGTGCTACTTGCTCATTTATATCTGATGAATTTGCTAAGAGGTTAGAATTGCCTAGAGAAGAATTGAATTTCCCTTTAAACATAGAAATTGGGAATAAGGAAGTAATCCCTGTTAGGTTCGTATACAAGAACTGTAGGGTGAACATTAAGGGGAATGTCATGATGGTAGATTTAATCCCAATTAGACTTGGAGAGTTTGATGTTATTTTGGGAATGGATTGGTTGTTCAATTATGGAGTGGTAATTGATTGCCAAAAGAAGTGTGTAAACCTTATGACTCCGTCAAAGGTAGCTTTCTATGGTAGCAAATTGCCTAGACAAATGAGATGTCTGATGATTATGCAGGCCAAGAAGTTATTGAGTCAAGGCTGTGCGGGTTATTTAGCTTACATAGTCGATACTCAAAAGAAGGGTGTGAAACTGGAAGAGATACCAATGGTTAGAGAATTTGAAGATGTGTTTCCAGAGGATTTGCCAGGACTTCTGCCTGACAGAGAGATTGAGTTCATGATCGACTTAGCGCCAGGAACTGCCCCGATATCAAAGGCCCCGTACAAAATGGCTCTGGTAAAGATGAAGGAACTGATGGTACAATTGCAGGAGATGCTAGAAAAGAAGTATATTCAACCAAGCGTATCACCGTGGGGAGCACCGGTGTTATTCGTGAAGAAGAAGGATGCGTCTTTGCATTGATTATAGGGAATTAAACAAAGTCACTATGAAGAACAAATACCCGTTGCCAAGAATAGATGACTTGTTTGATAAATTAAAGGGTGCTAAATACTTCTCAAAAATAGATTTGAGAAGTGGGTATCACCAATTAAAGGTGAGGAAGGAGGATATACCTAGAATGGCATTCAGAACTCGGTATGGACATTACGAGTTTCTGGTGATGTCTTTTGGTTTGACTAATGCCCCCGCTGCATTCATGCATTTGATGAACAAGGTGTTTAAACCATTCTTAGACAAATTCGTAGTGGTGTTTATAGAAGACATTCTGGTGTATTCAAAAACTCATGAAGAACACGTGGAACATTTACGTTTGACATTGGAGACACTAAGAAAGGAAAAGTTGTACGCGAAATTCTCAAAGTGTGAATTTTGGCTAGATCGTGTATAATTTCTCAAGCATGTGATTGACAATGATGGGATTTCAGTGGATCCATCAAAAGTGAAAGCCGTAATCAATTGGGAACAATCAAGAACACCTTCAGAGGTGAGGAGTTTCTTGGGACTGACCAGTTATTATAGAAGATTTATTCAAGATTTTTCCAAGATAGCCACTCCGCTAACAAATTTGACAAGGAAATCTGTAAAATTTGTTTGGACGGAGAAATGTGAAGAAAGTTTCCAGGACTTGAAGAAGAAGTTAAGTATGGCATATGTGTTGTCATTACCGAATAGTACAGGAAATTTTATGGTGTATAGTGATGTCTCACACTAAGGATTAGGTTGTGTCCTTATGCAGAACGACAAAGTTATTACGTATGCATCAAGACAACTGAAGGATTATGAGAAAGGGTATCCGACTCATGATTTAGAATTGGCTGTAGTAGTATTTTCTCTCAAGATATGGAGACACTATCTTTATGGAGAGAAATGTGAGATATATACAGACCATAAGAGTCTGAAGTATATTTTCACTCAGAAGGACCTGAACATGTGTCAAATAAGATGGATGGAATTGACAAAAGATTATGATTGTGAGATCTTTTATCATCCGGGCAAAGCAAATGTGGTTGCAGATGCGTTAAGCAGGAAAGGTCGAGAAAAGTTAATGCTGATAACCACTCAGGAGGAACTTATTTCAGTAATGACAAAGCTAGAGTTGGAAATAAAATTTCCAAAGGAATCTGATGAACAACTATTCCATATAGAAGCTGGTCCAACTCTAGTGGACAAGGTGAAGAATGCTCAACTACAGGATGAATAATGCAAAAAAATAAAAGAAGGTGTGAACGAAGGTAAAGAGGTGAAATACAAGATCGATACCGAAGGACTACTACGGTTTGAGGGAAGAATTTGGGTTCCAGCAGTACCAGATATTAAAGATAAAATCTTGACCGAAGCTCATAACACAAGATATTCGATTCATCCAGGAAGTACGAAGATGTATCAGGATTTACGACAACATTTTTGGTGGTCGAACATAAAAAGAGATGTTGCAGAATGTGTCGCGAAATGCTTAACATGTCAAAGAGTCAAGGTCGAGCATCAAAGACCAAGTGGATTACTTCAACTGTTGGAAATACTAGAGTGGAAGTGGGAACACATCACGATGGATTATGTGGTGGGTCTTCCAACTACTCAGAGAGGATGCGATACGATTTAGGTGATAGTGGACAGACTGATAAAATCAGCACACTTTTTACCAATAAAGATTAGGTTCAATCTTGATCAGTTGGCAAGGCTGTACGTTAAAGAGATCGTCTCGAGACATGGAGTGCCAGTATCAATTGTGTCAGATAGAGATCCGTGATTTACGTCAAACTTCTGGAAGAGGTTACAAGAATGCATGGGAACGCAATTGCGAATGAGCACGGCATACCATCCACAAACAGATGGCCAAAGCGAACGACCAATCCAAACGTTGGAAGATATGCTGAGAGCATGCATCATGGATTTCAAAGGAAGATGGGAAGAATATTTACCGTTAGTGGAATTTTTCTATAATAACAGTTACCACGCGAGCATCGGCATGCCGCCTTACGAAGCATTATACGGTAAAAAATGCAGAACTCCACTGTGCTAGGATGAAGTCGGTGAACGTCAACTGTTAGGACCAGAACTGGTACAATAAACTGCTGAGGTTGTCAAACTCATCAGGACAAGATTGGTAGCTGCTCAAGGCAGGCAGAAAAAGTATGTTGATCAACATAGACAAGATCGTATATTCGACGTAGGAAATTACGTATTCCTAAAAGTTTCTCCTTCGAAGAGGAAAATTCATTTCGGTAAAAAGGGAAAGCTAAGCTCGAGGTTTATTGCACCCTTCGAAGTGCTACGAAGAGTCGGAGAAGTGGCTTATGAGGTAGCTCTACCTCTAGAGTTGGAAAACGTTCACAATGTTTTGTACATTGTCCGATTACAAGCACGTGATCGAGTACGAACCATTATAGTTTACGAAAGACTTGTCCTATGAAGAGGTTCCTATCCAGATAGTCGACAGAAAAGAACAAGTGTTCAGGACTAAGGTGATACCTTCTATGAAGTTGATATGGAGGAACCACAATGCTGAAAAAGCTACGTGGGAACTCGAGGATAAAATGATGAAAGATTACCCTAAGTTATTTGTTTAATCTGTGTCTTCGATTCTGGGGACAAAATCTTTGTAAGTAGGGAAGAATGTAACGAATGATTTGTTTGAGTTGTGATTCTGGGGACATAATCCTTATAAGGAGGGAAGAATGTAACAATCCAGAATTTTAAATTATAATTTTAAATATTTATTGAATTATATAAATATTTAATGGATGTGTTTGTTGTTGAATAAATATTTAATTTGATTTGACTTGATTGGTTAATTATTTGTTAAGTAAATAATTAAGGAGTTAAGAGAAATTAATTGTTAAGAGATAATATTCTAACTTAATTTAACAATTAAGTTAGAGAGTTTATAATGATTAAACGATTTATTATATTTTAATCTTATTTGTAATTAAAATGACATGTTAGTTGATTAAATAAAGTTATAATTATAAAGTAAATTATAATTATGTGGTATTGATTTATGTGTTAAGTAATTTAATAAATTGTTATTAGAATTAATTAAATTGATTATTGAAAATTTAATTAAATAAAAGTATGACAAATAACCTTACTATAAATGAGTTATTAAAATAAATTAAAAGAGTTTAATTTAGTTTTTTCAAACATGGCTTAATGCATATTAAGTCTTTATTTTAAATGTGTTTTACCAAACAAGGTATAAGGATTAATTGATTATTTTTAATTATGTTAGCCAAACAAACCTTATGGCTTTTGATTTTTAAAAGTTAGATAACTGATGTCAGTTATACATATATTAATATTATATAATTAATACATATATTATTATCATACGTTATATGTTAGTACGTAAGTTAGAGTTAGGAGAAGAAAAACTCAAAAGAAGAAAAGAGGAGAAGAATAAGAATATAAAGAAAAAGTTAGAGAAAACTTGAGAGAATTCTAGAGAGGATTTGAGAAAAAAATTTGGAAAAAGAAGCTTGGGAATCAAAGAATAACCATCATCTTTTAAAATTAAGGTATCCTCTTACTTTTATGTTTTTAAAGTTTTAGTTTTTCTCTTCTAAAATTCTTTGTAAAAATCTTTATAGAAGTTGAATTGGTTGTTGTATATAGTTTATATGATAATTGTTTGTTATGAGAGTGTTTTCGTAAGAGTATGGATAAACTAATTCATGTATGTATGTATTTTGTGAAAGAAGCCATATTATAGTGAGTTTTATGTGAACATATATGAATATGGCTTAGTGTAAAGTAAAATTGGGGTTTAATTAGTTGTTTAATTTATAAATTGACTATTGATTTTGAAAGAGGATGAATAAACATAAACATGATATTTTGAATTAACTGTTTTGACTGAAAAACAAAGTTACAGTGACGATTTTCATTTAAAATGTCAAAAAGAGAAGTTTTATCAAAAATAGTGAAATTGGGTATTGTAAATTCGATGTTTATCTTGTTTTATGGGTAGAATCAAGTTAAGAGTCTTTAAATTATGCTTATATGAAGTCTCTGTATGTATTACATGTTAATTAGATTGTTAGAAAGTAGCTTGTAGGCCAAATTGACTTTTTGTTCATGCTGTTGTCGAGGCTAGTCGCCGAAGTCTGGCGTTCGGCGCCGCAGCGCGGCCCAACAGTGTAAGTTTCGCGCCTCAGCGCCACTTGTTGGCCTGTGTCTCACACCGCAGCGCCAGCGCAGCGCCGGCCCACAGTGTAAACTGTGGCGCCGCAGCGCGAGTTAGCAGAATGGTAAGACAGTGTGAGTTATTTACACAAAAGTCAAAAAAAAAATTGCTATGTGTTAATAGTAGGACTGTTAAATTATGATTTCAGTATTTCTATACTAAGAATGAACATGTTATTAACAATTAACTAGTTGTACTACTAATGTAATTTGATTATGTGATTAAAAATTAAATCTTACATGATGAATGTACTTAGTTTTATATATATATATATATATATATATATATATATATATATATATATATATATATATATATATATATATATATATGGTATTGTGATTCGAGTTGTTACGCTTTAGCTTACACTCAAGGTAAGTTCTCTAAATCTATTGTTACACTGAGCAAATTATGGTTTCTAATTTGAATTACATTACACAAGTTTTCTAAACATTATTTTGATGTTGAGCAAGTTATTCTTGTCTTTAACTTGTTAATTAGCATGCATGTAATATCCCGATATTTTCTATATAATTAAATCAGAAATTTTACATATAATTTTTTTTTTTAATTTTAAGGATGAGGATTTGTACAAGATAAAGCTTATGTAATTATTGTAATAAATAAAAATATATTTATTACATGAATGTTTGCAAATAATTTTATTTTAGAATTATTGATCATCATAAATTATATTCTTATAATAATTAATTTTACAGTAAAAATATTTTTATTAATTATTTTCCATGAGAACATGATTATTATATTATTTAAATAATATATGAAAGGATTATAGAATTATTATAATAATTATTTTATTTTATTATATGAATTTATTTCAGATTAATTAAGTTATTTATTTTTAACTTAATTATTAATGTTATATATGACAGTTAAAATCAGATATAGAATCCAAAACCCTAATTTTGAATTTTGATCGAGGAATGAGAATAATAATATTATATTATTATTTGTCAGTGTTATAATTAGGTATGCTATGTGTGTAAGGTTAATGTGAGGATCAGTTTTGATGGAACAATTTTAATATTACTGATAAACCCTAGTTTGAAGTCAAATGAGACTTTAAAATATGTCTAGTAGTTATGTTATGTGATTAATGATATTTATTATAATATTAATTATATTTTGATTTTTTCAGTGCTATAATTATGTACTGTATGTGTGTATGAAAAATGGTTGGTCAATTATGGTGTTTAATGTCAAAACCCTAGCATTAATTTATTTCACCCAATTTTGAAATTCAGATGGGAGATTCAAGACTGTGTTGTAACCGTGTTATGTGAATTATGTCGTGTATTACAGAATTTAAAATAATTAGGTAAAGCCCTAATTATACTTAGGAAACCTAATTAATTAAGAACCCTAATTACTCAATTAGAAAACCTAATTTCTAAATTTAAAAACCCTAATTTGAAACCTAATTATGAGTTCGAAACTGTTAGGTAGCTGTGTTATATAAATAATGATATGTATTGTTGAATGTAAAATTAATTAAGGAAAACCCTAATAATTTTTAAACCCTAAATAATATTGGTGAACCCTAAGTGTTAGAAAACCCTAATCACAAATTTATAATCCTAATTGCTAATTTTAAGCCTTAAATGCTAATTAGCGAGCTAATAAACTTAATTTCAAGTTAAGGTAATTAGAAACCTAAACTATTTTAGAAAATCCTAATTTATAATTTTTTGAAACTAAAATTTTATTTTTTTTACAAACCCTAAATTGGAAATCCTATAAATTTAATGTGCTAAACTTTAGGGTTAAACCCTAAGGGTTAAACCCTAAGAGTTTGTCAAGATTACCTTTGTGCCATTAAAATCATAAGGCCTATGACCAAAATACCCTTTTACATTCTTTAATGGGCTAACTTGCAAATCTTGCCAAAAACCTTTAGTTGTTCACCAACTTTTGACTTTGAATAACCTAAAAATCCAGCAAATCAGCCTGTTAACTCAGCAACATGCATTGTATCTATGTATATATAAATTCAAGAGAGAGAGAGAAAGCCACATTTTGTCCATTTTTGTTCAAACACTCAACCTAACTCTCTCAAGCACAAGACCCACGAAATATGGTGCTAGATCAGTCCCCAAGACTAGCCCCACGAACAACCACATCAAAATCAGAAGCTACAATAAAAAAATTTTCAAAGAAGGTATAAACTAACCCTAAAAAATCTGATTTTGATCTGCATGTTAGATGTTAGTTTTTGTATGTTAAACATGTTGTTTGGAGTCCATATAGTTGATCTGGATTGGTAGTTGATGGATCAATAACATCTAAGTGCACGAATTTGAAAATTTTTGAAATCTGAAAAATGTTGTTTTTGGGTCTGACAGTCAAATGTCAGACCCCATAGATCTTTTGTTGTTAAGTGTTTTTGTTGTTTAAAAGTTTTTAGTTTTAGTATGGTATGAGATCTTTCATCTGGTACAAGAATCAAAGTCAGATCATGAACCGATTGGAAGTTATTCACGGTCAAAACCCGTTAACCGGGCATGACCAAATGATTTCTGGGTAACCCAGAAATCGTATTTCAGTGACTGACAACGTTTTTTTATCGTTTTGATCTGTCAGGTGTTAAGTGATTGGTTGATGTTATTGCATCTAGGTTGTAGTGTGTCATGTGGACTCTATGTAAATGGCTTTAACTTCCATAAATAGTCAGTATATCGAGCATAGTAAATGGTCAAACGAAGCCTGTCGATCACATATGGCGTTTCAGGAATTTCCAGAAACCGGTTGAACCTTCTTTCTGACATGGTTTGACTAAGAAATATCTAGCGATTGTGAGGTTGTTTTATTGATGTTATGTATTATATCTCTTTATTAACATGTTGTCCACACACTGAAAGTATTAGATCACTTAAAACTAACCCTGAACGCGAGATATAAGAATCGAAAGTGGACATCTTAGACTGTTCTTCAATTCTGGAAAACCCAGAAATTGAAGAACATGTTTGACAATGTTTTTGATAGCTGATAACTCTTAGATATGTTGTTGAATTTCCATGAAACGTGATTCTAGTTTTAGTATTACACTAATACTACAACCTGGACACCATAACAAGCCCTGATAACGAGAAGATCTAAGTTTAATGACTGGTCAAAGTAGGGTACTTGATCACTGACTTTGAAGGCTCAAGAACACGAAAAACACCTATAGCGACAATTTCGTCGCTATAGGCAGTCTTTAGCGACAGATAATTTCTAAAATTAATTATTTTTATTAAATAAATAGAAAAAATAGTTTTTAATTATTAAAAATACAAAATAAATTATTAAAAATTATTTTAAAATCCAAAAATTAGTTTTTAATTATTTTGAATATATTTCATAAATATTTAATATTTTTTGAATATTAAAAGTATTTAATTTATTTAATTATAATATTAAATAAATTATTTAAAAATGATTTTAATACATGAAAAATTATTTAAAATTATATTATGGTATAAGAAAATAAATTAAGTTATTTTTGATAACTTTTAATATTTTTGTAATGAAATTTCATTAATAAATTAATATTAATGATATTTAAGGTATTTAATAAATGTATTAAATAAATGATGAAAAATAGAATTAATGATTTAGAAATTATATAAAAATTATATAAAGGTTATAAAAATATTTTAAGTTATAAAATATAACTTTTGATATTTTGTCATGAAAAATATTAATATTTTAATATTAATGATATTAGATTTATTTAATACTCATATTAAATAAATTAGTTTAAATATGATTTTTATATTAGAAAAATTATTTTAAATGAAAATAAAGTGTTTAAAGATATTTTAAGTTATAAATTATAACTTTTGATATTTAAAGGAAAATTTTATTAATAATTTAATATTCAATGATATTAGATTTATTTAATAATTATATTAAATAAATAGTTTTAAAATGGTTTTATTACTTTAAAAATCATTTAAAAAGGATATAAATGAATTAAAAATATTTTAAGTTATAAATATTGACTTTTAATATTTTGATAAATAATACATTAATACTTTAATATTAATGATAATTATTTAAAAATAATTTTAATTCTTTTAAAAATCATTTAAGGGTAATATTAATACTTTAAAAATATTTTGAGTTATTATAAATAACTTTAATATTCTGGTAATGGTTTCATTAATAGTTTAATATTAATTAAATATTAATGATAATAGAATTATTTAATATTTAAATCATTTAATTATGATTCTGGTGTTTGAAAATTCATGATTTATTATAATAAATGTTTAAAAATTATTATAAGTCATTTAAAAATAATATGACCGATACTTACAGATATTGAACTACAAGATAGAGTCTTAGACTCGATAATTACTCGATAAAGCTGTCAGTACACCGACATGTTTCAGAAATTGATCTGGACTAGTATAAGTTGTCTGTATATGTGTTTGTTTGTGATTCAATGACTGTTGAATATGTATGACAATGTGATTAGGTTACGTGTTGACTGTAATAAGCAGTGCTATGTGTTATAGTATGTTGTTCTAATTAGTAAAATAATTTTATGAATGATATGTTGTGATATAAAAGATAAAACTAAGTTGTGTATTGTAAGTAGCAGACCAGGCAAGTATCTTACCTTTGCATTTTCTTTCTGCAATGGACATGAGTAAGAAGTTTCAGAATTATATTATTATTATGCTATATTATTAACCCTATTGTGATATATTCTATATCCGATCATTGTTTATCAACATGTTAGTATATGATAATTCAGATATATATATTTTATTCGTTAATTTCTATATATGGTTATACAAGTGTCCCCACTTGGATAATCAATGTATTTAATCACATGTTGATATATATATATATATATATATATATATATATATATATATATATATAAGACGTCTAAGCTATTTGACCAGCTAGACACAAATATTGTTGAATATAATAAAACTTCTTTGTATCCAATCAAATTATTTTGGTTCAGATTTCAGACTAGTATGAACATCCCGATCAATGGAAAACTTTTGTGCGCCCAAGGCGGATAGAGTGAACGATCACATCATTCTTGCAATGTAGTATTGATCAATACAGGGCCCATGGGATGTACACCCTCGCGCCCGTAAGTTATGACGGTTTGCGGATGAAGTTCTGCTAAACCTATTCGAAAATTGAAAACAATGTTCGTATTATGTCAACTAAACCCCATATATAGTCATTACGTAGTTTCAAAAATTTGAGATAGAATTGTTATGTTATTATTATCGGTTCAGTTTAATTCACAACTATTGATTTGTTGTAGAAGTAATGTACAAAGAAAATATTTAATTCTTTCAGCTAATTATATTTATAATTGTTATTACTTGTTGGGCACCCAAATGCTCATTCTTGCTTTAAATTTAAATATTTTCAGCTAGGCGTGATCAACCTGAAGGTTCAGACAACAACAAGTGAAAAGGAAAGCAAACAGAATATGTTTAGTGGTATCTTTTATAATAGTTAGACTGTATTAATATAATGATATGTATTATATATCATGTAAAAAATTATAGTAAAGGTTGCGTACTTGGGATTAGACTCTGATAAATGTAAGATAAGTTTGATATTCATATTATTGTTATTTTTATTAGTATTATTCCGCTCATAGAAATGGTATCGTAAAGCACCGAGTTTGGGTTTCAAGTACCTGAATTTTGGGGCGTTACAATGCTAGTTTATATAGTCTGATATATTAATGTTGAATAGCTTTTATTGTTCAAATTGCTATTCGTTATGCATGCTTAATATTCAATTCTAAATAACCTTGGCTTAATATTGTTCAAGCAAGGTATGTTATAGTTATTCAATATTTATTCTCTTAGATTATTCCTAAACCAAAATTTTAATATACAAATGTTCATTCACTTATGATTCATTCCATAGCATAATGTGATTACCCTTTTATTCAACTAATCCTTAGTTGATATTCGTTGAATTTCAAATTACCTTGAAATGTATCCAAACCAAACTTACTTTGGTGCGGACTTGTAATCCAAATACTGAGATGAACAACCCTATTATTAGGGGTTTACGCTTAGCGTTGAAATGTTTGTGCACAATACATTGTACGAAAGGCTGATCCCCCTAAGTACGTGGGGTCCTTATAGTCTTATGACTGTTAAAGTTTAAGTTGAAAGATTGCTTATAATTGTGGACGTGGTTCATGGTCATTAGACCCTCAGTTGTATGTTTTAGAATGTTAATAGAACATATTGTTCAGTTTTATTGAGCCTATTACTTGGCAGTTGTTGTAAAGATTTTATTCATTGTTATTTCAAGTGAGCTTTGTTTGCTCACTCTTGCTTATATAACTATTACAGCTAAGGATGAAAAGGTCGATGTACCTAGCACTAGTAAAGGAAAGGGAAAGATGAACAAGTATTGAAGACTTGTAATATGTTGACAGTTATTTATCAGACTTTAATTTGATTGATGTAATGAAGTATTTATTTAATTTCTGCATTTGAATGATTGTACTTAAAGGTTAGACAACCTGGGAGATTTTTTTTTATTAATATAATCTTGTATGGGCAGGTTTTATTATTTAATTTTATTATGATTGGGTAGTTAGATACGAATGTTTTGATTAAGTGAACACCAAATCTTGAGGTAATGAAGTACCGGGATTTGGGGGTGCCACACTTTTGTTCCACGACCACTTGTCGTTCTTCACCCTGCTCTTCTAACTTACGAATACGATCTTGTAGTTCTATATTTTGATCATAAAATTCTGCTGATAAAACCTCCTCAATTTATCACTTAAAACTCAATATGAGTCCATCTCTTGACTTTTAGATGTCATTCCTAAATACTACCACAAAACAAGGGTTAATTAATGAAATTGACATGCCACATTTTATCCCTATATTCCGACCGACCAATTAAATAACAAATAAGCTTAGATTGAAGGTTTTACTTGTCTCTTTCCTCCTAGTTCTAACCTCAAATCTCCATCAGTGATCATATCCCTAAGCTCTGATACCAACTGTGACGCCCCCAAAATAAATCTACATAACCCATTCTGAGTCGCCACATACATGGTACAGAATTCAAATACAACTTCATTTATACAACTGTCGTGCAAAATACGACAACACATAAGCTGTGAGTTTTAATACAAATATTGTCTCGTAGACAATATCCAAACTCAAATAAAGTCATCATTACAATTATTGTAACACTATTTTACAAAATAGTGAGGACTACTATAAGAACCATCTTGGACCATTACTCCACTCCCCGACTAGTCCCAGCTACATTCTCGCCTCTTAAGAAGAATAATGGAACCAAAAGGAAAAGGGTAAGCTCAACTAACCTAGTAAAAAATATTATGACTAAGATAATGAAGAACAAATTATCCTTAGTCCTCAATAGTGAAAAATCTGATAGAATACAATAGACAACAAGTTTTAGATCAACAACTACAGCGGAACAAGCAATCCATTAGAAGAGTCAAGTAGAACATGATGTCTACTATCTTCTACGATTTAAAAGTCCATCATCAATATTTTATCTTTGTAACACCAATCAATAAATGTTTCAAATTAACAAATTATCCATGCACTACGGGCCAAGGATATTCTTTTGTATCACCAGTGGTCATGATCACGTCAAACACCTGTCCATCTATGCACTACGGGCCAAAGAGGACTTTCACCACATCAGTTGTCTATAACATTACATGTCATGATTATGCCAATACACAATTCCTGGTCATAATCATACCAATCAACAGTCCATCTATGCACTACGGGCCAAAGATGACTTTCACCAAAATATAAGCACGAGAATGATGATAATGATATAAAGAATCAATCAAGTGAGATCAAGGATAAATATTAGAGATTTATAATTTAATTTATCTAGAGTTTAAAAATGTCCAAATTGTCAACATGATCATTAATTGTGGAGTAAAATTCAAGAATGATATTCATGTATCAAAAATAATTTAGACAGAAAAGAAAATTAAATTCTGTTATGAATAGTACTCATGAATAGTACCCCGAATGAATAGTACCCCGACATGAAAAGATTAAAATTTCAATAAGAGTGTTCAGACCAATAGTGAAATGATAATAGATGAAGCACAAACTATTAAGAATATTCAACTAATTTTAAGGGTTTTCACCATTTAATAACAAGGTTATGGAAACAAATAATAAATTCGTACAATAAATGGAGAAATATGAAAGAAGACGATATCCCTTGATGAGTACAAGAGAAATGATATCGCATACTAGTATAAAAGAATATATGAAACTGCAAATAGATTTTCACCCGTCATGCGGTAATCTGCGTAGACAAATCATTACCACAATTTAATAAAGAATGATCACGAAGGGTTATTCACCATGGATGTGGTAATCCGAGTAGACAGGTTACTCTCGCAGATTAATAAAAAATAAACACGAAGGGTTATTCACCATGCATACGGTAATCCGCGTAGATAGGTTACTCCCGCAGATTAATAAAGAATGAATACAAAGGGTTATTCACCATGCATGCGGTAATCTGCATAGACGTGTTATTCCCACAAATTAATAAGCAATGAAATGACAACCCTCATAAGTATGAAGTAAATAACATCCTTTACTAATACGAAAGAAATAATTCCCCTTACGGATACAAAAAATAATTTTCCTTACCTTAGTAAGAGATTGGATACTGCAATAGTGTAGCAGCAGAATACTCTTCTTCTTTTTCTTTCTCTTTCTCTATAGTTTCTCTCACTATAACTTGTGATTATAACTTTTCTCTTCAACAATGGTAGGAAATAATGAATGGATGGAGGATATTTATAGGCTAGGAAGAGGTGGTAAATTATAAGATTAATTATACTTCAGTACCTTCATCTTTGCCTCTATTTTTAATTTGGTCCCTCAAGTATTATCAATCTTATATAACCTCCCCTAATAGTACTTTCATGTGAACCAATAGTTCCTTGCATGTGAACTAATAACAATTAATTGCTCATTTATCCGATTAATTACCCGTCTGGTCAATTTAACATCCAAAAATCAACTATTATCGAAATAAATGTCTATTTTCACTAACACTAATATTCCCAACACAATGAAAATATTTTTATCAATTAAATTCAAAGAAGGTTTAAATCTCAAGTTCTTTACAGAATTACATGCGATGCTAGGTATATCTCTATCCTAAACATTCATTAAGATTCCATTAAACATAGAATTCAAGAACACGTGCTAAAGTGATTAGGTCTAGATTCATACTTCATCTCTCAAATCCATACAAATCCATAACAAAATTATGATCAAGCAATTCATAAATTAAAGTGCAAATCACAATAGATAAACTGAATTGATAGTTTCATTAAACTGAAATTAATGCATGACAATTATCGTTCAACACTAAAGATCCATTGCAAGCCTAAAAAGTAATTTAGTTCATAATTAATGAATTAAAAAAATAAAATAAAGTTAAGAAATCATCATCCCAATTACAAGAACTAAATTAAAAAGATAGAATAGTAATACACCACCCTTCTTAGTCTTCAATTCTACAATCTTCGTGAATTTCCTTCCTTGCTTTGCTTCTCCAATGATATTCTCTCAACTAGAGCTCTCCAAAGTGTAATTGATTATCTCTGTGTATCCTCTTCTCTAATTGACATAAGTTATTTCAATAGCTGACCCAAATCCAATCCCAATCCATTCCAAATTCATCATGTCCAAGTTATAAGTCCTAAAAACTCCCAAATACTAAGAAATACTTTCCTCCTTAAACTCCCAACTTAATTCTATTACATAAAGAGATCAACAATTGATTTAAAACATAACCTCATGCATAAGAAATAAAAGTATGCATCTGACCCATCCGATCGGTGCTCCCCGCGTCGGGTCCTTCCTTTATGCAGCGCGACCCACACTAAGCAGGCAGATTCTCCTCCTCATGCAGCGCGCCCCATGCCGGTTCATATACAAGCATGGCGCCTCTCGTGCCGGGTGGTCAGAAAGTTGAAATCCTTAAAATTTCTTCAAATGTTAACTCTAAAATGCCTTCACCCCATTAACCTGTAAAAAGAATAAAACCCATCAAAAGTAACATGATATACTCAAAAACTAGCAACATACCAAGCTAAATAAGGTCGAATCGTACGTTAAAAACCTACTCATCAAATTCTCCGAAACTTGAAACATTGCTTTTCCTCAAGCAAAATGATATGCAATGAAAATATATTACTATACGCCTACGAATCCAGCAGTAATACAAAACATAGTCTAATCACACGGCCTCAGAGAAATAAAGCAAACACGATAGTATATCATATCTAGACCAATCAATAACTCCCCAATCAATCATCAAATCTTAAATTGTTATTACTAATATAGTGCGTGTGTTCTCAACAACTATGCTAAATGATATAATGCTAAATACAACACATAATAGGCTTCTTTAAAGGCATCATACAGTGTAAACTCACAAAATCCAAGAACAAGCTAGATCCAACTAAAGTCAAACATTTACCATGTTCAAGAGTCCAAACGGGATACTTATGCTTTATATATTTTTTCACTTACGGATTCTTTTTACTCTTTTTCCCGTTTTATTCTCTCTCTTTTTTATATAATACTTCTCATGGTTGTGCAATGTCTAATTCCCTTAGGCTTTTCAATCTTACCTTAGCGAGCTTTCGACCAACGACTCCCAAACCATTTAAGGCCTTAGGGCGCTAGGTGTAAAGACAATCTCCTCGGGCTTACTTACTCAAGCAATAAAGGTCACGAAACTAGACTAGCAACAATGTTTATGCATATATATATATATATATATATATATATATATATATATATATATAAAGCTTATATATCCCAAATTTTCCCCCAAACTTAGGCTTTTGTTTAATTTTAGCCATCTATGCCTATTCATGTCTTTTTTTTCATTCAAACTAGCATTATCCTTACAAATTCCATTATGTGTCAATTTAAACTTAATCAGTCAACATGATCGTTTCTAAGGTGCTAACCTGATTATACCAGTTTCAATCAGAAAAAGATTCAATTTATAACATGAAATCACATCAAAGCCTTAATAATCAATACTATACTTGTCTACACAATTCCAATCTCATCATTGACCAAAATAAACTTTTACTATCTAATAGCTGGATTCATGCAAGATGAACTAAATGCAAATGCAATATAAACATGCAAGTATGAAATTTTTTTTATTTTTTTTTAAATATGCATGAATGAATCAATCTAAATGTCATCATCAACAAACCAATTATATTAACAATTTATCAAAAACTAACTAGCATGCATATGTAATCACCAACAGAATTAATTAATTAAGCAAAAGCAAAACCCCCCCAAACTTAACACAAGTAATGTCCCCATTACGATAATATAAAGAAAATAAAAGTGTGAGGACTTCCCTGAAAGACGAGTCACTACTCGTCGTCATCCGAAGGAGGGTATGATGGGAGAACAGGAGGAACAAGCACGGATACTGGACCGGCACTTGGATTGCAGCAAGAAAAAGCTTCAGCAAGAGTATTGAAAGCGTTAACATTGTACTGAAGCATCAAATCCTAACGTTGAGCCAGCCATTTAAAATCATTCCTTGTACCCCGTGAAGAGGTAGCAAGCTCAGGTTGTTCTTCCATTGGATCAGCTGCAACCGGGGGTGAGGGTGGTCGAATCATGATATAACCTTCTCCTCTTAGATGCGGTCGCGACCCATCCCATACCTTGTACTTTTCAATGATAGCATGGTCAATTATGGCCATTGGTTGCTAAATCGGTTCGAAAGAATGCCATTGCACTCCAGCTTTACGGCATAAATCGGTGATGAGAAATCCATGGAGAAGGCCCCTGGTACTACCCCGTAGCAGCCTATTAATCGACTCTTGAATGCAGTCACCCACATCCATATTGTAGAACACAACTGCATTGTTCGCCCAAAAATGGTGGTGGACAATGCCATATAGCAGTCGCGCCCGTTCCTTAGTCACATCGTTCTGATGGCGTGTGGGCATCAACCGGGCACAAATGAAGGCGCACCATGATTTGCCATAACGACTTAAGGCTGAGTGGGGAAAGCTTATCTTTTCATTAGTTCCGGCTCGGGTAACCCATTGCGTTCCTGGTTTGCACAATCTTACAATCAGTTCATCCAGATAAGGCAAGCCATCTTCATAGCGTGTATCAGTCGTTGTCTCCAGCCCAAAATACTCGTTGATGGCATTGGCATGGAACAACACTGGTTTTATAACAATCCAGATTTTTATTATAATATTTAAATATTTATTGAATTATATAAATATTTAATGGATGTGTTTATTGTTGAATAAGTATTTGATTTGATGTGATTTGATTATTTATTTGTTTAATAAATAATTAATGAGTTAAGAAAAGTAATTATTTTGAAATAGTAATCTAATTTAATTTAATAATTAAGTTAGAAAATTTATAATGATTAAATAAATAATTATATTATGCAATGAATTGTTATTAGAATTAATTAAATTAAGTATGAAAACTTAATTAATTAGAAGTGTGACAAATAATTATATTATAAGTGGTTATTAAAATAAATTAAAGTAGTTTTAATTTATTTTGCCAAACAAGGCTTAAATATATTAAGTCTTTAGTTTTAAATTATTTTGCCAAACAAAGCCCTATGGCTTTTGGTTTTTAAATTTTGAATTTTTATAAATAATATATAATAAAATATATTTATAATGGATATACACTTATTATTTTGGTAACTGATAATAGTTATGGTGATTATTAAGGCCATATCAGTTTTTAGTTTACGCAATGTATATATGTATATATGTGTGGTATGCTAAATTACGTTCATAGAGAAAGAGAAATTAGTTTTTACAGTAAACATTCACGTGTGAAAGTGGTTTGTAGAAATATCAAAATTAGTATATGTTAATTGTGAAGTTATGAAATTGAAGTGTGATTATGTTAATTGGATATGAACTACAGAGAATTGTAGTTTAAAAGTAATCAAATTTGTGGTTATTAGAGATTATAGTGTTCACTGTGTTTAACAAATGTCAAACATGGAGTTTTGTTTTAAAATATGATTTTCAAGGAATTTAGTTTTCTGTGATTATTGTTTAGTAATTTAAACTAGTATATGCATGTTGGGTAGTGTGTATATTTGTAATTTATATAAGTTATACATGTTAATTGGGGTTAATTGCTGTTAAAAATAAAGACAGTAGCTTTGTTCTGTTCTTCGTGGTTGGGTTCTGCAAGTTTCGGCGCCCCAGCGCCAAAATTTGAGCCCCAGCGCCAAAAATCGCGCCCCGACGCCAAAATTCGCGCCCCAGCGCCAGAAGTTGGCGCCCCAGCGCTGAAATTCGCGCCCCAGCGCCACTAGTTGGCTTAGTCCTCGCGCCCCAGCGCGGGGACAGAAGTCTGACTTGGACAGTTTTGACCTCCTGTAGTAAAATGGGCATAACTTCCTCATACGAACTCCGATGAGGTGATTCAAGATGATCCGGAACGAGGACAAGTAGACCTACAACTTTTGTTCTTTAAGTTTTTCAATTTGAGGTCATTAGGATAGGTAAAAATGGTCATCTTTAGGACTGTTGTGTTTTCGGAGGCAATCGGAGGGTGTCGGGCATGCACATATGCATGTGTAGTGCTCCAGACCATAAAAGATGATGTCCTAAGTTATAAAACATGAATCTTAATAAATATAATGATGCTTAACATTAATAAATAATGTATTAGATAAGTTATAGAAGCATAGTAAGCATACACAAGAGAGGCAAATCGGGCGTGTGACGATTGAACGTCGAAACGCCGTGCCAAGTGTTAATGAACTTAAAAAGTGTTTCAATTCCATTGAAATGGATATTATAAGATATGGAATGGGTTTAATATAAAACCAATAAGTACTCCTAGCAAGACTTAAGCACTTGAACTTCGAGTTTGACTAAGAAGAAATATAGTGAGTCATAAGTCAAAAAGTTAACACAATCTAATTGACCATTGTGTATTTATTAATAGGAAAGATTATGAGATGTGGAGTAGAGTTTACATTACAATTGTTATGTGTTGTTATGTGACTAATAGTTGATGTGTATGATTATATAATTGTGTAGGGCACGTGAAGTGCAGATAACTGTAAGCTGTTAAGCTATTATTGGTAAACAACGATCAAGGCAAGTCTTTTGGTTCCTATTTTTTACGTGGACTTGATGAACTGTTTTAAATTGCATGATATGTTATGCATGTTGAAATCATGAAATGTTAAAGTCAATATATGACTGCATTATTTTGGCTAAGTAATAATGATTGAGTGAGGAACTCAATCTTTATATTTGCTATGTGAATTAAAAGCATGTATGCCATGTTACTTTAATGAGATGTATATCGAGCATGTTATTATGTGCTATGTGATGCATGAAAACTGTTAGACTTTGCTGGGCTGTCGAGCTCACTCTTGCAAATAACCACTTTTGCAGGTCAAGATTTTAAGGTAAAGATACGTGCTATGTGAGTTATAGAGAGATCTATCCAATGTATATGGATATTTAGTTATGATGTAAGACTTTGTATAGTCATTTTGTTGTAACGATTCATGATATAAGATTGAATCAAAGAGATGTAATGTAATGGTTGCGATTCAGGGTAAGAAAGAAGGAAATGTATAAAAGTTTTAAATATTCCGCAATTTTATTAAGTTTAACATCGAATAATGATGTATTATTTAGAGGTTGAATGTATGGTTAACGACCGAAGTCGGGATTTAAATTGTATAGATTTTGGGGTCGTTACAGGTTTACCCCGTACCATAACTGTGTGATCAACATGCTCAAGTACGTTAACATAAAACTCCTTTACGATGTTGATCACCGCGGGTAGTGACTGCTCCACTAGTTGAAACCAGTTGCATTCCAAAATAATTTGTGCTATATCC
Source organism: Panax notoginseng (assembly GCA_016801055.1). Taxonomy (NCBI): domain Eukaryota; kingdom Viridiplantae; phylum Streptophyta; class Magnoliopsida; order Apiales; family Araliaceae; genus Panax; species Panax notoginseng. The sequence goes on from CM029023.1 coordinate 94,907,007, forward strand.
CCGTCTAAATTTGCATCTGGCTTCAACCCCCATTCTAATACCAAAGTCTTCTTACCAATTATCGTTTTGAACCTTGCCTCGACACCCTCACTTATAAATTTGGTGCTATCAAATTGAGCCCGAGCACTAGAGATGGATGCACGAGGTCTCTTATGCGAAGACATGGTTTGTTTGGAGTTATAGAGGGTAAAAAATTGGTTGAGATAAATTAACGAATAGTTGGCGGGCGTTACCACAATTACTCCCAAACTTAACTCTTTTAGATGAACAGTTTGCCACAAATAGAGATAATCCAATATAATCCTTGGGTAACAATATCCCAAGGCTTTCCAACCAATATGATGAAAAAGAAAGAATGCTTCAAGAGAGAGTTAGATATCACCAATTTGGAAATACCTTATAGAAGAAAGTCAGTCGTCCCACCTTGAATCCGCCTAGGTTGATACCCAATTGGTGAGAGCAAGCATTGGTAGTGAAGGCGAATGTGTGGAAATAAGAGAATTAGCTTGCACAATTTGTGTGGGAATGGATTCTGGAGGTCATCCCTTAAAAAGGTTATGGGTATAGGAGAGAAGATGAAGGAGATGAGAAGGTAAGTAACGGAAGAGTTGGAGGTTTGAATGTGCACGTTACAAGAGTTGTTGGGTAAGTGGAAGACTTTGGATTGGGCACGGATTTGGGGAGGATTGGTGTTATGTGTGGTTAGAGTAGGAAAAGATAATGACAACTGATTTTTAAAAAATGAAGGTACCGACCGGCACGGCCCGCACTGTGGCTTTACTTATGGTTGCGCACCCCGCGCTAGTGTAGCAGTGATGGAACTTAGGATGGAGCTCCCCACACCGTATCACTATGTAACCTAGCGCGCCCTGCTCTAAGTAATCAGAAATTATACTCTGTATGGCGCGACCCGCGCTATGTCTTCAAGTAATGTGCGTGCCCGGCGCTAGTTTGGCAGTTTCTAACTGTTGAGGCAGTGCGTCTCGCGCCATCCTGCCTGAGCTCTTGGCGCGACCTGCGCTATAGGGGCAGTGTCTAAGTTGGTGGACTTTTTCCTTGATGCCCTACAAATAAACCAACATTACGTCATTACAACTACTATATTATTGAAAAATAACTATCTATTTTATGATATGAACTAAAATTTAATGAACAAAATGAAAGAGAAAAGGTTTAGTGCTTGGGTAACCTCCTAAGTAGCGCTTGTTTTAACGTTGTCAGCCCGACGGTGTCTCTTGTTTCATGGTGCATTGGCAAGTGTGATTGCAATGGCTTCGTTGTCAATGTCACCACCCCAGTAATGCTTTAACCGCTACCCATTGACTTTAAATGTTTTGAGTGGATTTCTGCTGTATAGTTCAACGGCGCCATGTGGGAAGACTGTCTTAATAGTGAATGGCCTCTACCATTGAGATTTGAGTTTTCCAGGAAATAATCTCAGTCGTGAGTTGAACAATAATACTGATTGTCCCGATTCGAACTTTCTCTGTAAAATTTTCTGGTCGTGCCACTTCTTGACTTTTTCTTTGTACAACTTTGAGTTCTCATATGCTTGCAGTTGAAATTCGTCGAGTTCATTCAGTTGGAGTAACATCCTGCAGCTGTTTGATCAAAGTTGAGTTTCTAAATGGCCTAGTATGCCTTATGTTGTAATTCCACTAGGAGGTGACACGCTTTCCCGTAGACCAACTGATATGGAGACATCCCTATTGGCGTCTTGTATGCTGTCCTGTAAGCCCATAATGCGTTATCCAACTTTAGAGACCAATCTTTTCTGCTCGGATTCACCACCTTCTCTAAAATTTTCTTCACCTCTCTATTGGAAACCTTAGCTTGACCACTAGTTTGGGGGTGATACCCATACTTCGCCAAGAGAGCTGTAAATGACCTATTGCAGAAGTGACTTCTCTCGTCACTTATGATTGCTCTTGGTGTGCCAAACCTCGTAAAGATATTCTTCTGTAAGAATTTTAGAACGATCTTGGCATCATTGGTAGGGAGTGTTACGGCTTCAACCCACTTTGACACGTAATCCACAGCTAGCAAGATGTACAGGTTGTTGAATGAAGGCGAAAACGGTCCCATGAAGTCCATCCCCCAAACAACAAAAACCTCGACTTCCATGATTGTGTTGATCGGCATCTCATTCCATTTCGAGATATTACCCACCCTTTGGCATCTGTCACAGTTTTTCACGAATTGATGGGCATCCTTGAACACAGTAGGCCAATAAAATCCTGCTTGAAGTATCTTGGCCGATGTCCGCTCACTACCATAATGTCCCCCATACGCAGATGAATGGCATTAGTGCAAAATATTTTTCACTTCGTTGTACGACACACATCTCTGAATCATTTTGTCTGCACACTATTTGAATAAATAGGGCTTGTCCCACATGTACCACTTGACGTCATGTAGGAACTTCTTTTTCTGTCTGCGTGTCAGATCAGGGGGAAGGATTTTGCTTACCAAGTAATTGGAAAAATCTGCATACCATGGAAACTCGGAGTTTACTCCAAAAATCTGCTCATCCAGAAATGATTCATTGATTACACACTTATCCTCCCCATCCTTTTCCAGATTTTCCAGTCTTGAAAGATGATCTACCACTTGATTTTCTGTCCCCTTCCTATCCTTTATTTCCAAGTCGAATTCCTGAAGGAGTAGAATCCATTTGATTAGTCTAGGCTTATCATCCTTCTTTGAAATCAAATAACAAATCACCGAGTGATCCGTGTATACCACCACCTTTGTTCCAATCAAATAAGCTCTGAATTTGTCAATGGCATATACTACTGCAAGTAATTCCTTCTTGGTGGTTGTATAGTTCAATTGGGCATCTGTGAGGGTTTTATTTGGGTAATATATGGCATGGAATATCTTTTCTTGGCGTTGACCCAAAATAGCCCCTACTGCGTAGTCGCTAGCATCGCACATTAATTCAAACGGCATTGTCCAATCCGGTGCTACGATTACGGGAGATGTGGTCAATTTCTTTTTCAATTGCTTAAACGCTGGCATGCATTCTTCATCAAACTTAAAAACTGTGTCCTTCTCTAAAAGACTGCATAAAGGTTTAGCAATCTTAGAGAAGTCTTTAATGAACCTTCGGTAGAATCCGGCATGTCCTAGAAAATTGCGGATTCCCATAACTGATGTCGACGGTTGAAGATTTTCCATTATGTCCAGCTTTGCCCGGTCAACTTCCAAATCCTTCACAAAGACTTTGTGCCCTAGGATAATTCCTTCTTCAACCATAAAGTGGCACTTCTCCTAATTCACCACCAAGTTTGTTTTCACACATCTTTTTAGAACCACGACCAAGTTTTCAAGACACATATCAAAAGTATTTCCATAGACTGAGAAGTCATCCATGAAAACTTCGACATTCTGCTCCACCATGTCCGAAAAAATGGCCATCATACATCTTTGGAAAGTTGTTGGTGCATTACACAATCCAAGGGACATTCTCCTGAATGCAAAGGTGCCATACGGGCATGTAAAGGTAGTCTTTTCTTGATCCTCAGGAGCTATGACTATCTGGTTGTACCCCGAGTATCCATCCAGCAAATAAAAATATTCATGCCCAGCCAACCTGTCCAACATCTGATCGATAAAGGGTAGAGGAAAGTGGTCCTTCCGGGTTGTCTTATTTAACTTTCTATAGTCCATGCACACCCTTCATCCGGTCACCGTCCTCGTCAGAATCAGTTCATTGTCGTCGTTCTTCACTACTATCATTCCACCCTTTTTCGGAACACATTAAACTGGACTTACCCATGTACTATCTGAAATTGGGTAAATTATTCATGCATCCAACCACTTCAGTATTTCCTTCTTTACCACTTCTTTCATGATCGGATTTAGTAGTCTATGTTGTTCCACTGTTGGCTTTAAATCCTCTTCCAAGAGAATCTTGTGCATGCAAAAAGGAAGGGTTGATCCCCCTGATATCAGTGATCGTCCATCCTATAGCCGACTTGTACTCTTAAAGAACCCTCAGCAACTTACTTTCCTGCAATTCGTTAAGCGTAGATGCAATAATAACAGGTAAAGTATTAAAATTTCCCAAATAAGCATATCTGAGGTGTTTAGGAAGAGGTTTAAGCTCAAGAGTGGGTGACTCCTCGAGCGAAGGTTTCATTCGTGCCGAAGCTTTTTCTTCTGTGTGTAATGGCTTGAATGGTACCTTGAACCTGCTAACTCTAGGCAAAGAATCCAACATGTGCAAGTAGTCTACAAACTTTGGATCATCCAAGTCCTCATCCCCCAATAGAGTATTTTCCAACGGATCCCTGACCAAACTTTTAACCAATTCTTCATTTACTATTTTGTCAATCATATCCAACTGAAAACACTCCTCTTCATCTGTAGGGAACTTCATGGCTTTGAACACATTGAATTTGACTTCCTGGTCTTGTACCCTCATAGTTAATTCCCCTTTCTGAACATCGATGAGAGTCCTACCCGTAGCCAAAAATGGTCTCCCTGAGATGATTGGGATGTTTTTGTCCTCTTCATAATCCAAAATTATAAAATCTGCCAGAAAAATAAATTTATCCACCTTAACTAAGATATCCTCGACGATTCCTCTTGGATATGTCACCAATCTGTCCGCTAACTGTAGAGATATGTTTATAGGTTTTGGGGCTGGCAAACCCAACTGAGTATAAACTGACAACGGCATGAGGTTCACACTTGCCCCCAAATCACACAAACACTTATTGAAGAACATGTTCCCGATTGTGCAAGGAATGGTGAAACTCCTGGGATCCTTCAACTTCAGAGGTAACTTTCTCTGTAGAATTGTACTGCATTCCTCCGTCAATGTTGCAGCTTCGTAATCTTCTAACTTCTTTTTTCTTGACAAAATCCCCTTCATGAATTTAGCATAACTCGGCATTTGCTCTATGGCTTCTGCGAAAGGAATGTTGATATGAAGTTTCTTAAAAACTTATAAAAACATTGAGAATTGCTTATCTAGTTTCTGTTTCTGAACTCTCTGCTGAAACGGTGGTGGAGGATACACAGCAGGCTTAACATCTGTCTTACTCTAGTCCTCTTGCTTTTCCTCACCCTGTTTCTTTTCAACCACTTTGTCTTCACCTTCTTTGTAATATACATGGTACAGAACTAAAATACATAAAGAGATCAACAATCCATATAAAACACAACTTCATGCATAAGAAACAAAATTCTGCATCTAACCCGTCCGACCGACGCGCCCCGCACTGGGTCCTTCCTTTATGCAGCGCGGCCCGCTCTAAGCAGGCAGATTCTCCTCCTCATGTAGCGCCCCCCGCGCCGGTTCCTATACAAACATGGCGCGCCCCGCGCCGGGTGGTCAGAAAGTTGAAATCCTTGAAATTTCTACAAATGTTAAATCTAAAATGCCTTCACCCCATTAACCTGTAAAAAGAACAAAAACACATCCAAAGTAACATGATATACTCAAAATCTAGCAACATACCAAGCTAAATAAGGTCGAATCGTTGGTTAAAAACCTACTCATCAATAGATGATGTCGAATTGTTGGAAGATTAACTGCCACCTGGACAATCGACAATTTAGCATGGGCTTGCTGAAAATGTATTTTAGAGGATCTATGCGGTATATGAGATAGGTTGCGTGACTGTGGAGGTAATGTTGTAACCTCATAGCTGTGACGCCCCCAAAATAGGTATAGACAACCCATTCTGAGTCGCCAAATACATGGTACAGAATTTAAATACAACTTCATTTATACAACATAAGTTGAGAGTTTTAACACGAATATTGTCTCGTAGACAATATCCAAACTCAAATAGAGCTCTCATTATAATTATTATCACATTATTTTATAAAATAGTGAGGACTACTACAGCCACCATCTCGGACCGTCACTTCGTTCCCCGACTAGTCCCGGCTATGTTCTCATTTTCTGAAGAGAACAATGAAAGTAAATGGTGACTAACCCAGTAAGAAATATGATGACTAAGATAATGCAGAATAAATTATCGTTAGCCTTCAACAGTGTTAAACTAATAGAATACAATAAACAACAAGTTTAACGGTAGTGGAACAAGCAATCCATTAGAAGAGTCAAGTAGTGCATGATATCTACTATCTTCTATGATTTAAAAGTTCATCATCAATATTTTAATGCTGTAATGCAGCTCAATAAATAATCCACATCACTGGATTATCCATGCACTACGGGCTAAGGATATTCATTAGTATCACATCCACGAATCATCCATGCACTACGAGCCAAGGATATTCGTTATTATCACCAGTGGTTATGATAATGCCAACAACTGTCCATCAATGCACTACGAGCCAATGAGGACTTTTATCACATCATTTGTAACATTATAGGTCATGATTATAATGATACATAGTCATAATCATACCAATCAACAGTCCATCTATGCACTACGGGCCAAAGATGACTTTCATCATAATATAAGCATGAGGATGATGACAATGATATAAGAATTCAATTAAATGAGAGCAAGGATAAATTTTAAAAATTTATAATTTAATTTATCCAGAATTCAATAATGTCCAAATTGTCAACATGGTACTGCTTTGTGGAGTAAAATTCAAGAATAATATTGTATCAAAAATAATTTGGACATAAAAAAATTAATTTTTGTCATGAATAGTACTTCGTGAATAGTACCCCGTGAATAGTACTCCGACATGAAAAGATTAAACTTTAACAAGAATGTTCAGAAAAATATCCTTGTGAAATGATACTAGATAAAGCGCAAATTTCAAGGATATTCTACTAATTTCAAGAAGTATAGAAGCAATACTTGTCAACATAAGTGTAGAATTAAGAATATGAAATGAAATAATATTATCAAAAATGACTTGGACAGAAAAGAAATCAATTTTTGTCATGAATAGTTCTCCGGGTGAATAGTACCCCGTAAATAGTACTTCGGGAATAGTACATCGTACCCCGACATGAAAAGATTAAAATTTATTAAGAATGTTCATAATAATATTTTCGTGAAAAGATACTAGATGAATCGCAAATTTCAAGGATATTCTACTAATTTCATGGAGTATAGAAGCAATACTTATCAAAATGAGTATAGAATTCGGAATCTGATACGAAATAATATTACTTACATACTACAGAGTATGGAAGAAAATATTATTTATTGCGAATATTGAACAAAAATAATATCTCTTACCTTAAAAGGAGAGAACTTCTGAATGGTATAACGTGGATATTCTTGAAGAAAACTTGCACTGTTTTCTACACTCAAAGCTTTCTTAAAGTCTCAAGAAATACGCTCAATATTATAGAAGAAGAATTCTCTGATTCTAGTGTGATTTTTAATTCTAAATTAAGTATCCTATTTATAGGAGAATGGCAGGGGCATTGTTAAGAGGATTCACGGACGAAATAATTTGCAGATTCACGGACGAAAGAAAAAAAAACTTCAGACATCCCATTTTTCAAATTAATAATATAATATTCAAGTAAAACAAATAACTTTATATATAATATAATATATTCTATTTATAATCTATTAAAACAAAACTTATATATATATATATATATATATATATATATATATATTCCCACCATGCACCACACGGCAACCACATTGTTTATATTGTTAGAGTTTATGCCCTAGAGGCCAATTATTTGATATAATTATTTAACATTTTGATATTATATTTGATTGAATAAATGAATGATTTTATTATAGTTTTATTTACTGCGTTATATAAATGTTAGCATAATAAAAGTCCTTAGAATAGTGATACAAATTATATAGCTTCAAGTATGTGACTTGAACATGAGATTATATAATTATAATTAGTATCATTACTCTTAAATGTCCCTAGTCGAGTATCATTGCTAATGGGATAACAATAATACATTGAGGCTAGTATGTGGATTGACTGATGACCAAATCTCATTGGTCATAAATATATGAAATATTGAGTCAATGCATAGGTACATGTTAGAGAATAGGTATACATCACCTATTCTGAGTCGTCAAATACATGGTACAGAATACAAATACAATCTTAAATATACAACATGAGCTGTGAGTTTTAATACAAATATTATCTTGTAGACAGTATTCAAACTCAAAATAAGTTCTCAATACATTTATTATCACACTAGTTCATAGAATAGTGAGGACTACTAATGCTATCATCTGGACCGTCACTCCGTTCCCCGACTAGTCCCTGCTACGTTCTCATTTCCTGAAGAGAATAATGAAAGTAAAAGGGTGAGCTCATCTAGCCCAGTAAGAAATATTTTGACTAAGATAATACAGAATAAATTATCGTTAGCCTTCAATAGTGTTAAACTGATACAATATAACAAACAACAAGTTTAACTGCAGCGGAACAAGCAATCCATTAAAAGAGTCAAGTAGAGAATAAAATCTACTATCTTTTATGATTTAAAAGGTTTTTCATCACTTTTATCGCTGGGACTTAGCTTAATAAATAATCCACATCATCGCTACACTACGGCCAAGTATATTCATTAGTATCACAACCACAAATTATCTATGCACTACGGGCCAACGATATTCGTGCATTCATCAATGGTCATGATCATGCCAACAACTGTCCATCAATGCACTACGGGTCAATAAAGACTTTTACCACATCATTTGTAACATTACGGTCATGATTATACCGATTAATCCCTGGTCATAATCATACCAAGTCCATCTATCCACTACAGGCCACAGATGACTTTTAACATAATATAAACATGAGGATGATGACAATGATATAAGAATTCAATAAAAACAAGAATTAATTTATCCAGGAACCAATAACGTCCAAATTGTCAACATGATACTTCTTTGTGGAGTAAAATTCAAGAATGCTCAGAAGAATATTTCCATGAAAAGATACTGGATGAAGCGCAAATATCAAGGATATTCCACTAATTTCATGGAGTATAGAAGTCAAAGCTTTAACAAACTGAGTATAAGAGAATATATGAAACTGCAAATGGATTTTCATCCGCCATGCGGTAATCCACTTAGACAGATCATTTCCACAATTTAATAAGGAATGAATACAAAAGATCATTCAACATGCATGTGATAATCCACATAGACAGGTTATTCTAACAGAATAATAAAGAATGGAATAACAGAAGAAATCGCCATGCATGCGATAAACCGCACAGACAGGTTATTCTAACAGAATAATAAAGAATAGAACCAGATCATGCATAATCCGCACAGACAGAATGTTCCAACAGAATAATAAAGAACGGAACCAGGTCATGCGTAAACCGCACAGATAGGATGTTCCAATAAAATAATAAAGAACGGAACCAGGTCATGCGTAAACGCACAGACATGATGTTCCAACAGAATAATAAAGAATGGAATAACAGAAGAATTTCACCATGTATACGGTACTTCGCATAGACGGGTTATTCCAACATAATGATAAAGAATGGAATAACAGAAGTTCTCTTCATGAAGACGAAAGAAATAATACCCCTTACCTTAGAAAAAACTGGATATAGGAGTAGTAAAGTAGCAGAATACTTTTCTTCTTTCTCCCTATAGTTTCTCTCTCTAGAGTTTCAGTGAATTCGTAAGAAATAATGAAGAAATGAGCTTCTATTTATAGGAGAATGGACTGAATAGTAACTAATTCTTGAACGGTCCAGATTGATTTACTTTTAAACGGACGGTCTATATTGATTTACTATGCAGTATTAATAGAATATTCTAATAAAATAAAATCTTTTAAATAAGATATAATATATTCTATTTATAATCTAATAAAACGAATAAATTTATAAAAGTATTCTGTTTTATATAAAAAGATTTTACTATGCAAACACTATGCATAATAGAATAATATATATTCTATTTATAGTCTAATAAAATAAATAACTTTATAAAAGTATTCTGTTTTATATAAAAAATTTTCTGTTTTATTACATTTATAATAATAATAAAACAAACTTTATCATCATTATTATAATTCACAATATTAATCGACCAGGTCGTTTCCAGGAAAGATGGGGCTTTCCAATAAGGATTTCTCCCTATTGGCGCGCAATTAGGTGACCAAACCTCTCCTTAACAGAACTTCTAGACATCGTTAATATTGTAAATAATAATATTAATAACTTTGTCATCTCAATTATTGATTTAATAATATATAAAATATTAATAATAATTGAATCCAATAACGTGAGATACTATGCAGCAATTACTGTAGCAATAATTGAACAAAACTGAGTGACTTCTCATGTAAGCATCAATAATCAATACCGTGTACTACTATGCAACCACACGTATTACTGTACTTTTAACACCGGGTGTTTCAACAGTTAACGGTTAAACTTCTGCCGTTATTTTCATAAAGTATTTTTGTCGTTTTCTCAATCCGATAATAATTCCGTTACAGGATCCACCAATAATTGTGCCGTTGTACGAATATTCCCTGTTAAAACGAATATTCCTTGACCAATCGAATATTATATAACAACTTGCGTACTTCGCAAAATTTATAAATATTACCCAAAACTATAACATTATATCAAATTCATTGCATAATATTAAAAATAATAATCATAGAAAAATCATCTTTATTCATAAAAGTTGGGATCTTACAACCTCCCCTTCTTAAGAAATTTCGCCCTCAAAATTAGGGTACGTACCTGGTATGTCGAAGAGGTAAGGATACCTTGATTTCATTTCAGATTCTAACTCCTAGATCATTTTCTCAATATCGTGGTTTCTCCACAAAACTTTGACTTGAGGTATAACCTTGGAGCGTAGAATATGTTCCTTCTTATCCAAGATTTGAACAGGAACCTCTTCATACGTTAAATCTTCCGCTATTTCGTTCGATTCTAACTCAATAATGTGGTTCAGGCTTCCACATATTTTCATAATATGGATATGTGAAAAACGTTATGAACACGAGACATACTTGGCGGTAAAGCGAGTCTATAGGCCACAGTTCCTACTCGATCGAGGATTAAAAATGGGTCAATAAATCGAGGATTGAGTTTTCCTCTCTTTCCAAATCTCGTAACTCCTTTCTATGGAGCAACACATAAGAACACATGATCTCCAATAGAATTTCATGTCCTTTCGATGAAGATCAACATAACTCTTTTGTCAATCTTGTGAGGTTTTTATACGTTATCGGATCGTTTGAATCTTTTTCGTAGTCATACGTACCAACTCTGGTCCCAATAACGCTGCTTCACCCACCTCATTCTAGCATACTGGAGAATGGCACTTTCTTCCATACCACGCCTCAAATGGAGCCATGCCAATACTTGCTTGATAACTGTTATTTTAGAAAAACACCACCAATGGTAAGAACTTGTCCCAACTTCCCTTGAAGTCAAGGACACAGAGTCTTAATAGATCTTCAAGAGTTTGAATAGTCCTCTCTGACGGCCCATCCGTCTGAGAACGATATGCCGAGCTAAATCGTAAATCTGTGCCCATAGCTTTTTGCAAACTAACCCAAAATCTTGAAGTGAATCTTGGGTCTCGATCAGAAACTATGGATACTGGCATACCATGCAATCTTACAATCTCGTTTATGTACATACGAGTAAGACGTTCAAGTGTATAAGTTTCTCGTATCGATAAGAAATGAGCAGACTTGGTCAATCTATCAACAATGACCCAAATCACATCTATGCCTTGAGAAACCTTGGGAAGACCAGTAACGAAATCCATGGTAATGTGCTCCCACTTTCATTCTAGAATTTCAAGTGGTTACAATGGACCTTTTGGTACTTGATGCTCCACCTTAACTCGTTGACAAGTTAGACAACTTGAGATAAACAGCGCTATCTCTCTCTTCATATTGCTCCACCAAAATGTATGACGAAGATCATGATACATTTTGGTACTCCCAGGATGGATTGTAAACGGTGTGTTGTGCGCCACCATCATGATTTTATACTTTAATTCAGGGTCGTTAGGAACACAAAGTCTAGAGTTGACTCGAAGTATTCTTTTTTCATCGATTCTTGCTTCCGACATAGCACCTTCTTGCACTTTTTTCCTCATACGCGTCAGTTCCAGGTCTGTAGCTTGAGCAGCTTTAACTTTATCGATTAAAGTCGGTTCTACTCGTATATTCTCCATCATCACATGGGTCCTCGGAGTCTTTAACTCTATCTCCATCCTTTGCAAGTCACACAAAATGGGCCTTTGCGTTGATAATATCGCACTCGTACCCGCATATGATCTTCTACTCAATGCCTCAGCTACTACGTTCGCTTTTTCAGGATGGTATTGAATGGTATGATCATAATCTTTCAACAGTTCAAGCCAACGTCGTTGTCGCATGTTGAGTTCCTTTTGAGTGAAGAAATATTTGAGGCTTTTATGATCCGTAAAGATCTCCACTTTCTCCCCATACAAGTAATGACTCCAAATCTTTCGTGTAAAAACGATTGTGGCCAACTCTAGATCATGAGTGGGATAATTCCTCTCATATTCTTTGAGTTGTCGTGAGGCATAGGCTATGACTTTCCCATATTGCATGAGAACACATCCCAACCCTTTGCCCGAAGCATCACTGTAGATGACAAATCCCTCCGAGCTAGATGGTATTGTCAGAACAGGTGCTGAAATGAGTCTCCTCTTGAGTTCTTGAAAACCCTTCTCACATTCCACGCTCCAACCGAATTTTGTATCTTTCCGAGTCAGCTGAGTTAATGGAGTAGCGATTCGAGAAAACCCTTCTATGAATCTCCGATAATAACCAGCTAAGCCGAGAAAACTACGTACTTCGGTCACTGATTTAGGTTGCTCCCAGCTTTGAATAGCTTCAATCTTTGTTGGGTCAACAGATATTCCATGACTTGATACTACGAGCCCAAGGAATGCTACTTCCTCAAGCCAGAACTCGCATTTCTTCAACTTGGCATAAAGCTTGTTTTCACGAAGCTTTTAGAGTATCAGCCTCAAGTGTTGCTCATGATCTTCACGACTTTTGGAATAAATAAGGATGTCATCAATAAAGACGACCACAAAGTGATCCAAATATTCCTTGAATACTCGGTTCATCATATCCATGAAGGCAGCAGGAGCATTAGTCAATCTAAAAGACATGACTAGAAATTTATAATGCCCGTACCGAGTTTTGAAAGCCATCTTTGGAATATCCTCAGTTCTAACCTTCAGCTGATGATATCCAGAACGAAGACCGATCTTTGAAAAAAATTATGCTCCTTGCAACTAGTCAAACAGGTCATCAATGCGAGGCAACGGGTATCAATTTTTGATGGTGACATGATTCAACTCTCGATAATCAATACAAAGTCGCATACTCCCATCTTTCTTCTTCACGAATAGAACAGGAGCACCCCAAGGAGAAGTAGTAGGATGAATAAAGTCAATGTCTAACAATTTCTGCAGTTGGGTCTTTAACTCCTGAAGTTCAATAGGAGCCATTCGATATGGGGCTTTGGAAATGGGTTTTGTACCGGGTTCAAGGTCGATACAAAATTTAATTTCACACTCTGGGGGTAGGCCAGGAAGTTCTTCAGGGAATACGTCAGGAAATTTATTAACAATAGAAATATCATTCAAATCTGACGTATTTTTGTTTAAATCTGTGACATGAGCTAAGAAAGCTTGACATCTGTTTTTCAATAAACGAATAGCTTTATGGCTTGAGATGACCGTGATTGATTTTAATGGTTTGGTTGCTTGAATTCGCATAATAGATTGGTTAGGAATATGAAAGCTAACAACCTTACGAAAATAATCAATTTAGCATGATGAGTAGTTAACCAATCAATCCCCTAGAATCACATCAAATGCAAGTATTTTCAATGAAATAAGATCGACAGGTAATTTGAGGGTACCGATTTGAACCAAACAAGACTTATAAACAGTGGATGTAATGAAGGTTTCTCCTAACGGAGTTTCAACAGATAAGTCAAAGTCTAATTTCTCCGGAGTCAAATTTAAACATTGAGCGCAAGTAGGAGAAATAAAAGAATGGGTAGAACCGGTATCAAATAAGGTATATACTTCGCTAAAGTTTATGATAAGCTTACCCGTGATGACCTCGTTTGGGTTCCTTGCTTTCTGGGAGATCACAACAAACGCTCTCCCTTGCACTACCGGCTTTGACTTTTCTGGGACGGCCTTTGGTGCCTCCATCCTAGCTGAACTTGTCTTCGGTGAACAACAAAATTGGGCTAGGTGACCTTCTCTTCCACAATTATAACATGCTTTGGACGGCATCGCGCAGTTTGGACTGATGTGTCCCTCCCCTCCGCATTTGAAGCATATGATAGGTGGTCGTTCTCCTTCCTTAATAATGGGTGCTGGTGCTGACGTCTTTCCATCATTGTTGAATCTCCACTTTTTGAAATGTCCATTCTTATTGTTTTGGCCCTGATTACCACCGAAGTGGTTACCATTTCTGGCATGTTGATTCCCTTCACGCTTGTTGTCACCGCTTCGATGACTGCTCTCACTGGTATTATCATTTTGTCGGCTGCTCTCTTTTGGTTGGGTTGACTCATTATCGCGTTCCAATAACTGAGCCCTATTAACAACATCTGAATACAAACACAGTTTATGAGAGATAAGATATTGACGTATCTCGGGTTTCAACCCTCTTAGAAACATTCGCGTCATTCTCTCCTCATTATCAACCAAATGGAACGCAAATCGGGACAACTCGACAAACTTGGCTTCGTACTGCGACACAGTCATGTTGTTTTGCTCCAGTTTAATGAACTCTACCTCTTTAATGTGACGTGTGACGAACGAGAAATTTGTAATTTAATTTTAATATTTATTGAAGCAAATAAATATTTTTCGACGATTTAATTATTGGATTTAATAATTAATTGATGCAATTGTGATAGATTAATTTAATCATATGTGTTACATTTATTAAATTAATGTAGAGAATTTTATTATTCAAGTATGTGATTATGTTAGCTTATTGAATTAAATGAATAATTTAATTAAGCATGATGTTATTTAATTAATTTAATTATTAATTAAAGATTTAATAAATTGACATTATTTATTAATGAAATAATTAATTATATGACTATGTGAAATTATGAGAAGTTATTATATTTTATTTATATTAAATAAGATATATAAATTATTGTGCAAGTGGGTGTGACATGATTTAAACTATAGTATAAGAGGTTTATTTAATTAAATGACTTTTGGAATCTATTCTAGCTAGCCAAACGGAGCCCTAATGGGAGTTAGGAGCAGTTAACCTATGATGGGTAACTGATCTCCATAACGCGCGTCAGTTTTCCCCTTTATTATCATACGTCTTTTCTTTTCTTCATTTGTTAAGTCTGGCATAGCATCACAGAGAGAGATTTAGAAATTTTTGAAGGAGAGTGTAAGTTGTGTGAATTAAAGGATTAATTGAGAAGGTTTTAATTCTACTCATTCATACTCTGGGTAATTTTCTCCAAATCCAAATTCTTATTTCACGTCTTTTTAAGTTTTATGATTATGGCTTTCATATATTTTGTTAACCTCTGTGAAGTGAGAAATTGTGTTATGTTATATCAAATCGTATTTAATTATATATATGTTGCAAACCATATCATCAGTGTTGTGAAAACATGTCGTACATATGTTATTTCAAAATAAACAGAGTACGTGATATGGCCATATGGCCTTATATGTGATAATTGATGTATTGATTATATATTATCCCTAAAATTTACACCCTTACATTATTGAGCATGTCGATACGGAGAGATCGGAGTTTAAATGAACGGATTCGGTGTTATAACGAATCCGTAGGGAGAATTTTCATATAAAGTTTTCTAAACTTCACGAACATCAAAGTCAGTAATTTTGTTAGGCTTTAAATATGTTAATAAGTGTTTAAAATTGGTTTTGTCAGTATATAAATGTTGGGTAATGATTATATATAAATTATAGCATATGGGTATGTTTAATTTCGAGTAGAACTTTAAGAAATTGGGAGAAATTGGCAAGTTCTGCGATTTTCGCGAACTGCCATTTCTGTACCTGGTACGCCGCACCGCCGGCTGCCTGTTCATTTCCCGCGCCGCAGCGCCACCGCGCCACATCGCCAGAGGCCCGGCCGCAGCGCCATGGCGCCGCAGCGCCAAGGGCCAGTTCAAACGTGGCGCCGCAGCACCACTCCCCAGAAAACTCAGAAATGAGATTTTAAAAATATTTAAGTCTAACAATGTGTTAGTGGATTATTGTAATGAACATGTAAACATGTTAGAAGAATAATGTGATGATAAGATAGTTGTATAACATGTAAATAACATAATTACATGTGGATTAAATTATTGATTTCATAATTAGATTATTATTCATGAAGTGGTTTTATGTGGCAGTAAATGTGATAAAGTGATTAAGTATAGTCAATAAATCAAGTAGACAAAGAGAATGGGTTTATGTTAATTAGTTAAGTCGTAATTAACTGGTATTGTAAATGTGAATGGTATGTAGGATTTAATTCAAAGAACGTGCTTAGTTAAAGTGTAATCTACGCACGAGGCAAGTATCCTATTCCTAACTCCATTCTATTGAGCAAGTTTATTTAAACTTAAACGTTAATTTTATGTTGAGCAAGTTTCCCTAACCCTACTTGTCATTATTGTTCAAGTTTATTATTTAACTTGAATAAATTATCCTTGTTATTATTCAAGTTCAAGCATGATATTAAAGATTAATTATCTTTCCAAAGCATGATTCAGTTATACAATAATTGTCCTATTGTATACTTTTGAGGTTATTATTCAAATCGAATATCAATTATTGTTGAACCTTATTAGACTAGTGAACCTTATTGATTCAACTAGTCCATAGTTGATGAGCGTTCTAAATTTCAGAACCCTTGATGAATTATCCAAACCAAACTTCCTTTGGTGCGGACTCGAATGTCAAACTGAGATGAACAACCCTGAAAAGGGATTCACTTATGCGTTAGCGTTAAGATATTGTGCACAGTATGGTACTAAGGGCTGATCCCCCTAAGTACGAGAAGAAGGTCCATAGTCTTATGACTGTTAAAGGTTTCAAGTATATTTCTTGTTAACCTAGGACATAGTTCAAGGTCTTATGACCCTCAGTATTCTTTTGATTCATGTTATTTATTCTTGATTCAAAAGTTGAGCTTTATTCAGATGTCTTTGATTATTCGCATGTTATTATACTGTTGTTTCATTTTTTTTATACTTGTGGGCATTTGTGCTCACTCTTGCTTAATAATAACATTGCAGTTAAGAATGAAAGAAGCGATGAACCCTCCACTAGTAAGGGCAAGGGCAAAGTTAGCAAATGATGAAGACCTATTTTTTTTACTGATGTATTTGTTTAAGACTTGAGTTATGTTGATGTTAAGACTTATTTGTTTAGAATTCCGCACAGATGTTTTAAGGTTAGAGTAACCTGGGATTTATTTATGATTCAGTTGATGTAACCCTTAAGGGAAGAGATTTTTTTTATGATTTCTATCTATTGTATGGTTTGATATTATTTATGGGTAGATAGATAGATGATATTTGTACAGTGAACACCAAATCCCGTGGAATCGAAGTACCCGGATTTGGGGGTGTCACATGACGAATACTTTCGGGAAAGTACTTGTCGTTGAACAGTTCTTGGAACTTCTCCCAAGACATCTTCAGTGCGGCAGGTTGAGTACGCTTTACAGATTCTCACCAGTAATCTACTTCTGCCCGCAACATGAAGGTGGCAAAGGGAACTTTTTGCTCCTCAGAGCATCCCAAGACATCAAATATCTTGTTGATTTGCTTTATCCACGTCTCCGCCTTAAGTGGTTTTGGCTCTCCAAAAAACTCCGGTGGTCCTAGCTCCTTGAACTGCTTAGCGGTGACCGTCCAAGAGTTGCCAGTGTTTCCACCTGCATTTTGGACAGGAGCCGCTCTTGTCTGATGTTGCATGAATTGCATAAAGCCTCTGAACATTCCATCATTCATCGTTTGGTCAGTGTTGTTGTTTGCATGAGGATTGTCACCTTCCTGATGCACATTATCCTGATTATTGATCTGTGGAGATTCAACGGTCTCCTGTGCTCCATTGATATTCTCAACATTCTCGGATGTCATTTTCAAATACTGCCAGAAAATAAGGGAAAATTAGCATATCACATATTATTCCCAGACTCTGACAGACCAATTAAATATCAAAAAAACTTAAGTAGGTCATACTAGCGAAAGAACTCCCCGTCTCTCCCCTCCTAGTTCTTATCTCACATCTCAGCCAGGGATCATATCCCAAAGCTTTGATACCAACTGTGACGCCCCTAAAATATGTATACATCACCTATTCTGAGTCGCCAAATATATGGTACAGAATACAAATACAATCTTAAATATACAACATGAGCTGTGAGTTTTAATACAAATATTGTCTTCTAGACAGTATTCAAACTCAAAATAAGTCCTCAATACATTTATTATCACACTAGTTCATAGAATAGTGAGGACTACTAATGCTATCATCTGGACCATCACTTCGTTCCCCGACTAGTCCCTACTATGTTCTCATTTCCTGAAGAGAATAATGAAAGTAAAAGGGTGAGCTCAACTAGCCCAGTAAGAAATATTATGACTAAGATAATGCAGAATAAATTATTGTTAACATTTAACAGTGTTAAACTAATACAATATAACAAACAACAAGTTTAACTACAGCGGAACAAGCAATCCATTAAAAGAGTCAAGTAGAGAATAAAATCTACTATCTTTTATGATTTAAAAGGTTTTTCATCACTTTTATCACTTTTATCACTGGGAGTCAGCTTAATAAATAATCCACATCATCCCTACACTACGGTCAAGGATATTCATTAGTATCACAACCCCAAATTATCCATGCACTACGGGCCAAGGATATTCGTGCATTCATCAATGGTCATGATCATGCCAACAACTGTCCATCAATGCACTATGGGCAATTGAGGACTTTTACCACATCATTTGTAACATTACAGTCATGATTATACCGATTAATCCCTGGTCATAATCATACCAAGTCTATCTATGCACTACAGGCCACAGATGACTTTCAACATAATATAAACATGAGGATGATGACAATGATATAAGAATTCAATAAAATAAGTTCAAGAATTAATTTATCCAGGAACCAATAATGTCCAAATTGTCAATATGATACTTCTTTGTGGAGTAAAATTCAAGAATGCTCAGAAGAATATTTCCATGAAAAGATACTGGATGAAACGCAAATATCAAGGATATTCCACTAATTTCATGGAGTATAGAAGTCAAAGCTTTAACAAACTGAGTATAAGAGAATATATGAAACTGCAAATGAATTTTCGTCCTCCATATGGTAATCCACTTAGACAGATCATTTCCACAATTTAATAAGGAATGAATACAAAGGATCATTCACCATGCATGTGATAATCCACATAGACAGGTTATTCCAACAGAATAATAAAGAATGGAATAACAGAAAAAATCACCATGCATGCGATAGACCGCACAGACAGGTTATTCCAACATAATAATAAAGAATGGAACCAGGTCATGCATAATCCGTACAGACAGGATGTTTCAACAGAATAATAACGAATGGAACCAGGTCATGCGTAAATCGCACAGACAAGATGTTCCAACAGAATAATAAAGAACGGAACCAGGTCATGCGTAAACGCACAGACAGGATGTTCCAACAGAATAATGAAGAATGGAATAACAGAAGAATTTCACCATGTATGCGGTACTTCGCATAGACAGGTTATTCCAACATAATGATAAAGAATAGAATAACAGAAGTTCTCTTCATGAAGACGAAAGAAATAATACCCCTTACCTTAGAAGAAACTGGATATAGGAGTAGTGAAGTAGCAGAATACTTTTCTTCTTTCTCTCTATAGTTTCTCTCTCTAGAGTTTCAGTGAATTCGTAAGAAATAATGAAGGAATGAGCTTCTATTTATAGGAGAATGGACTGAATAGTAACTAATTCATGAACGGTCCAGATTGATTTACTTTTAAACGGACGGTCCATATTTATTTACTATGCAGTATTAATAAAATATTCTAATAAAACAAAATCTTTTAAATAAGATATAATATATTCTATTTATAATCTAATAAAACGAATAACTTTATAAAAATATTTTATTTTATATAAAAAGATTTTACTATGCAAACACTATGCATAATAGAATATTATCTATTCTATTTATAGTCTAATAAAACAAATAACTTTATAAAAGTATTCTGTTTTATATAAAAAGTTTTCTGTTTCATTACATTTATAATAATAATAATAAAATAAACTTTATCATCATTATTATAATTCACAATATTAATCGACCAGGTCGTTCCCAGGAAAGAGGGGGCTTTTCAATAAGGATTTCTCCCTATTGGCGCGCAATTAGGTGATCAAATCTCTCCTTAACAAAACTTCTAGACATCGTTAATATTGCAAATAATAATATTAATAACTTTATCATCTCAATTATTGATTTAATAATATATAAAATATTGACAATAATTGAATCCAATAACGTGAGATACTATGCAGCAATTACTGTAGCAATAATTGAATAAAACTGAGTGACTTCTCACGTAAGCATCAATAATCAATACCGTGTGCTACTATGCAACCACGCTTATTACTGTACTTTTAACACCGGGTGTTTCAACAGTTAATGGTAAAACTTCCGCCGTGATTTTCATAAAATATTTTTGTCGTTTTCTCAATCCGGCAATAATTCCGTTGTGGGATCCACCAATGATTGTGCCGTTGTACGAATATTCCCTGTTAAAATGAATATTCTCCGACCAATCGAATATTATATAACAACTTGCGTACTTCGCAAAATTTATAAATATTACCCAAAACTATAGCATTATATCAAATTCATTCCATAATATTAAAAATGATAATCATAGAAAAATCATATTTATTCATAAAAGTTGGGGTCTTACATATGTATTGATAATGGTTAGCCAATTATGGTACAGTAGTAGAAAACCCTAGCATTAATTTGTTTAACCCTATTTTGAAACTCAAATAGGAGTTCAAGACTGTGTAGTGATGGTGTGATATGATTTATGTCGCGTATTATAGGATTTAATGTTAATTAGAGAAACCCTAATTAATATTTAGAAACTCTAATTATTTGAAACTCTAATTAGTAATAAGAAACCCTAATTGCTAAAATAAAAATCCTAATTTGCTAATTAGAAGTTCTAATTGCTAATATAGTCATCTTAATGCTAATTAGTAAGTCTTTAAACCTAATTTGTAAGTTTAGATAATTAGGAAACCTAATATAATTTAGAAAACTCTATTTTATAATTTAGGAAACTAAATTTTTATTTTAGCCCTGATTGAAAATTTCTAGAAAAGCAAATTGTAGAACCTTAGGGTTAAACATTAAGGGTCAAACCCTAAGGGTTAGACAATTGACTAGATTGCCATTAAATTTGGAAGCATAATGTCCAAAATGCCCTTATGCATATTATCTAATAGTTGCTTGCAAATCTATCCATATTTGTGGTTGGTAAACTACCATTGGCTTGCCATGTGTCTAAAATATCAACATATCAGCGCTCACATTACATACTTGATATATATAGAATTGGAGAGAGAAAAGTCATATTTCAAGATCATTTTTCCAACATACACTCCACTTAGACCCTCTCTCTCTAACCCACGAAAATCTTAAACATTTTCAGTCCCAAACCAAGCCCCACCATCACTCATAACAAATCAGAAAGCTAGAATCAAGTATTTGTTCATAGAAGGTATAAACCCTAAACAAAATCTGACCTTTGATCCTATGTTAGATGTTAGTTTTTTTGTGTTAAACATGTTGTATGTAGTATAAATAGATGATATGGGTTGCTAGATGTTAGATCCATAACATCTAGAGGCTCGGATTTGAGGTTTTACAAAATTTGGAAATTTTTGTTTTTGTTGTCTGACAACCGAATGTCAGACCTTGTAGATCCCTATCTGTTTATAATTTTGTGTGTTTTATGTTTTAGACTTGTATCTTGACATAAGGACTTTGATCTGGACTTGAAATCCTGCTTAGATCAAATCCAGATTACAAGATATTCTTGGTCAAACTCAGTTGACCGAGCATGACCAAGAGTTTCTGGGCAACCCAGAAACTCAAGTCTAGTGTCTGACAACGTTTTTAATCGCCTTGATCTGACAGATGTTTAGATATTTGTTGATGTTATTGCATCTAATTTGTAGTGTGTTATCTGGACTCTAGATCCATGTCTTTAGATCCTTAAACAAGCATCAGATCGAACGGAGTGGCTGGTCAAAGTAGGCCACTCGACCTTGACTTTGAATTTTCTGGGTAACCTAGAACCTGTTCAGCAGTGTCTGACAACAAGTTCATGGGCCCATATCTTGCATGTATTTGTTGTTTTGTTTGTGTTAGTGTATTTAGATTATACTCTTGTATGTGTACTTCATATTCATGCTCCTATATCACTTAGATAAACAACAGAATGGAAATAAATGATGGTCAAACTAGCATACTCGTTCACGAACTCGGTTTTCTGGGTAACCCAGAAAACTCAAGAACACTCCTTATGACAAGATCAGTGAGTTATACTCGGTCAAAGGGAGCCTCTTGAACACTAACTGTCAGTGTTCTTGAGCCTCAAGAACACCAACCGCGATTTAAAAAGGATATAAATGGTTTAAAAATATTTTTAAGTTATAATAAATGACTTTTAATATTTTGATAAATAGTCCATTAATATTTAAATATTAATGGTAATTATTTAAAAATGATTTTAAATGTTTTAAAAATATTTCGAGTTATTATAAATAACTTTAATATTTCGGCAATGGTTTCATTAATAATTTAATATTAATTAAATATTAATGAAAATAAAATTATTTAATATTTAAATCATTTAAAAATGATTCCAGTGTTTGAAAAATCAAGATTAATTATAATAATTATTTAAAAATTATTATAAGGTTGTGAAAAATAATACGACTGATATTTAAAATATCCAGAATAATATTGAACTACACGATAGAGTTTTAAACTTGATAATTACCCGGTAAAACCATCGGTACACCGAAATATTTCAGAAATTGATCTGAACTTAGATAGATTGACTGTTTAAGTGTTTGTTTGTGATCCAATGACTGTTATACATATGTGACAATGTGATTAGGTTATGTGCTGACTGCAAATAGCAGTTCTATGTGTTATGATATGTATTTTTAATCGATAGAATGATCTTGTTAATGATAAGTCTCGATATAAAAGATAAAACTAAGTTGCGTAACTGTAAGCAGCAGACCAGGCAAGTATCTAACCTTTGCATTTACTTTATGCAATGGACATGTGTAAGCCAGTTTCAGAACTCTATTGTTATTGTTATTGCTCATGTATCTATACTTTTATCGATATGCCAGTTCTTGAATTCTATTCGATCATTGGTTATCAATTCAGTATTATCGTATAATTCAGATATTTATTATGTTTGTTAATTTCTAAATATTGTTATAAAAGTGTCCTCACTTGGATAATTGTTATACCTATTGATACATACTTATTAAATTTCGGTATGTATACATTGATTAAAAGCTGTCTAAGCTATTTGACTCGGCTAGACATAGATTTAAAGATAGCGTTGAGAAATGTCTTAGCTAATTATTCTGGCTAGACGAATATTTGTTAGAACTTGATAGGTTCGAAAATAGAACTCAATTATTATTGACAGGTCGATGCCAATTGTTTGGACTAGATCGAAAAAGCGATTAGATATTGAAAACATAGTATTTCGTTGTTATAATTCAAATTCTGATTATAAGACTAAGAAGAACAACCTTTTATGTATAAAAGGAACCTATTGGTCGTATATTCGGTCATTGCGCGCGTGTAAGTATTATGCATAATATAGGGTATAATGAAGCTGATCACTTATTATACTTGCAGATGGGTATGACTTAATCTTTATGGTTATCTGATACACCTGGGTATATCAAAGCAAATCTTTGATAGTAATCAAGAATTAAGTTCAAGATCCTTAGGGATCACTCAGCATAAACTCTGGAAAATATTCTACTTTGTTATTGCGTATAAATTAATTCTTGTTATTCAATTGAATATCGAAAATCGAAAATAAAGTTCATAGTCTGTTGACTGCTCTCCATGTATAGTCAGTACGTAGTTTCAAAATTTAAGATAGATTTGATATGTTGTTATTATTGGTTCAACTTACTTCACAACTGTTGATTAGTTGTAGAAGTGTCATTCACAAAAAATATTTACTTCTTTCAACTAACATTTATTGTCTACAATTACTTGTTGGGCACCCAAATGCTCATTCTTGCTTTAAATATAAATGTTTTCAGCCAAACGTGATCAACCTGAAGGTTCAGATAAGAACAAAGGAAAGGGAAAGCTAGCAGAATAAACTTTATGGTATCTTATGTAATAGTTAGTCTATATTAAGATGATAATATTTATTATCTATCATATAATGTAATGTAGTAAAGGTTGAGAAACTGGGATTAGACTCTGATATATGTAAATTAAGTTTGGTATTTATATTATTGTTATTATTATTAGTATTATTCCGCTCATAGAAATGGTATCGTGAAGCACCGAGTTCGGGTTCCAAGTACCTGAATTTGGGGGCGTCCTTTAGGGTTAGAAACCTTAGGTGGGATAGACCTTAGGCTATAACCTTAGGATAAAGGGAAACGTTGAAAATACAAATAACTCAAATAAAGTTTAAAAGGAGATGAATTGAATAAATTCATCATAGAACAAATAAAAGATAACTTATACAAAACTATTATTTGCTGTGTAAATATATTATATGCTAATCTACATAATTTTCGTGTAGATGTCAGATAGGAAAGGATTAGGATACCCTCAGATCGTAAAAAATGAGTCAACCTCCATAGCCGAGACAATATCAAAGCCAATAACTGAAATAGAGGCTCACTTTGAAAGTAACCCTGATGAGGTGGTTATTGTGGAAATTGTAATACTGGATCCAGAAACGGTAGTATAACTGATAGGTAGAGTATAGTTAGAGAATATAAGGCCAAGTGCGAGTTCTTAAAACTCATATGATTGTAGTAAGTTCCTGAACTCATAATGTGTGGTAAGTTTGACGAACTTGGTACAGTTATGTGTGAATGGATTATTGAAAATAATGGGAATATAGATTTCTAAGCAATTGATCCTTAGTGAAGGCGTAGGAAATAAGTAGTATTAGTATTACTTGAATATGTATATTTTATGATGTGTAATGTAATATTCTTAACTTTTGTATAAGTTATGGCAGCGATTCCCGACTTTTGTGTCACAAAGGGATAGTGAATGTTTAAAGCAGTATGTGTTGTGCTATATGGTGTAAAGTACTAGGAATTAGTTGGATGAACATGATTTTATTTAATCAGACAATGTCGCCAAGACGAAAACGAAACCAAAGGACAGAAGAACCTGTCAACAAAGATGGAGGACAACCAGACCTGATACAAAATTTGACGAATATAGACGCTCAAGCTATGTAGAATGGAATACCATCCACGAAAAATCAGCCAGATAATCAATCGGCAAACATCAAAGACTTCAAGGAAATCGAATCGTCAGGATGTAGAGGATTAACTGACCATGTAGAAGTGTTTGTGACAGCTAGGGTAACGGAGGGGCAAAAGACAGCTTTTGCCACCAATACAACGAAAGGGGAGGCAAATTTTGGCGGGAGGCAAATCAAGTTAAAGTCGGAGAAGGGAGTAGTGGTAGTAGAACTGGAAAGAGGAAAGAAGATAAGGTTGGGAATGCCGAAAATAGACCAGGAGGTGGAAAGAAAAAAGTTGTGCAGTGTAGAAATTGTGAAAAGAATCACTCGGGTGAGTGTTTAAAGGGAAAGTTTGTGTGCTACAAGTGTGGGCAGAAGGGACATATCTCTTCTAACTGCCCCAATTCAAGAATGTATAGTGGGTGTTTTATTGGTGAATCAATGGAGCATCAGGTGAAGGACTGTCCAAAAGGGAGAAGGGAGGCAGGGAATGCGAATAAGGGGAAAAGCAGCGAGACATTGGCAACAACGGGACCAACTTCAACCAAAAAACCAACAAAATCAACCACCAGAGTCTTTAACAAGCCAGTTTAGGATACGGTAGCAGCCGGGGATGGAATACCATGTATTATTCAAATAATTTTATTTTCTTATATATGATTTTCTTATATATAGTAAAATATTTTATAAAGAAATTTTGAAAGAGGAATTTGAGTTCTTTTAAAAATCAAAATGCCATATAATCAGATAGATAAGCTTTAGGCTGAATAGTTAAAGATCAGTCGATCAAATTTGATCGAGATCTACTTGCAATGACTGCGTATGCTATATACCCTAGTATGTATAGGTTTTGAAACGGTAATTTCGGAGACAGAGTACTTATAAGGGAGGGTAAATGTAATAACCCGATATTTTTTATATAATTAAATAAGAAATTTTGCGTATAATTTTTTTTTAAAATAAATGTGGGATTATGTACAAGGTAAAGCGTATGTATATATGTGATAAATAAATTTTATTTATTACATGAATAATTACAAATAATTTTTTTCCAGATTTTTTGATAATTATAAATTATATTTTTATAATAAATTAATTTTGTTGTAGAAAGATTTTTATTAATTATTTTCCATGAAAATATGATTATATATTATTTAAATAATATATAAATGATTATAAGAATTATTATAATATCTATTTTATTATATGAATTTATTTAAGATTAATTAAGTTAATTATTTTAACTTAATAATGGTGTATATGAATGTTATGTCGGATATAGAATTCAAACCCTAATTCAAGATTTGGAATATGGGATGAGAATAATAATATTATATTATTTATATTTCAGTGCTATAAATATGTACGTATTGATAATGGTTGGCCAATTATGGTACAGTAGTAGAAAACCTTAGCATTAATTTGTTTAACCCTATTTTGAAACTCAAATAGGAGTTCAAGACTGTGTAGTGATGGTGTGATATGATTTATGTCGCGTATTATAGGATTTAATGTTAATTAGAGAAACCCTAATTAATATTTAGAAACTCTAATTATTTGAAACTCTAATTAGTAATAAGAAACCCTAATTGCTAAAATAAAAATCCTAATTTGCTAATTAGAAGTTCTAATTGCTAATATAGTCATCTTAATGCTAATTAGTAAGTCTTTAAACCTAATTTGTAAGTTTAGATAATTAGGAAACCTAATATAATTTAGAAAACTCTATTTTATAATTTAGGAAACTAAATTTTTATTTTAGCCCTGATTGAAAATTTCTAGAAAAGCAAATTGTAGAACCTTAGGGTTAAACATTAAGGGTCAAACCCTAAGGGTTAGACAATTGACTAGATTGCCATTAAATTTGGAAGCATAATGTCCAAAATGCCCTTATGCATATTATCTAATAGTTGCTTGCAAATCTATCCATATTTGTGGTTGGTAAACTACCATTGGCTTGCCATGTGTCTAAAATATCAACATATCAGCGCTCACATTACATACTTGATATATATAGAATTGGAGAGAGAAAAGTCATATTTCAAGATCATTTTTCCAACATACACTCCACTTAGACCCTCTCTCTCTAACCCACGAAAATCTTAAACATTTTCAGTCCCAAACCAAGCCCCACCATCACTCATAACAAATCAGAAAGCTAGAATCAAGTATTTGTTCATAGAAGGTATAAACCCTAAACGAAATCTGACCTTTGATCCTATGTTAGATGTTAGTTTTTTTGTGTTAAACATGTTGTATGTAGTATAAATAGATGATATGGGTTGCTAGATGTTAGATCCATAACATCTAGAGGCTCGGATTTGAGGTTTTACAAAATTTGGAAATTTTTGTTTTTGTTGTCTGACAACCGAATGTCAGACCCTGTAGATCCCTATTTGTTTATGATTTTGTGTATTTTATGTTTTAGACTTGTAGCTTGCCATAAGGACTTTGATATGAACTTGAAATCCTGCTTAGATCAGTTCCAGATTACAATATATTCTTGGTCAAACTCAGTTGACCGAGCATGACCAAGAGTTTCTGGGCAACCCAAAAACTCAAGTCCAGTGTCTGACAATATTTTTAATCACATTGATCTAACAGATGTTTAGATATTTGTTGATGTTATTGTATCTAATTTGTAGTGTGTTATCTGGACTCTAGATCCATGTCTTTAGATCCCATAAACAATCATCAGATCGAACGGAGTGGCTGGTCAAAGTAGGCCACTCGACCTTGACTTTGTATTTTCTGGGTAACCCAGAACCTGTTCAACAGTGTCTGACAACAAGTTCATTGGCCCAGATCTTGCATGTATTTGTTGTTTTGTTTGTGTTAGTGTATTTAGATTATACTCTTGTATGTGTAATTCATATTCATGCTCCTATATCACTTAGATAAACAACAAAATGGAAATAAATGATGGTCAACTAGCCTACTCGTTCACGAACTCGGTTTTCTGGGTAACCCAGAAAACTCAAGAACACTCCTTCTGACAAGGTTTGACCGAATGTTATCTTATGATTCTAATGTAGTTTGACTGACCTGATGATTGATATATGTACTCTGTCGTGTGGACTACAACCCTGAACCATTATAACACATTAACAATCACCAGAACCCTAAGATTAATGAACCTCAAAATGCCTACACAAAGCTGACTGGGTTTCTGGGTAACCCAGAACGCTCTGACAACAACATTGAATGGCCAAATCTTCATATTACATGATTGTATGACTTAGATAATGCTTGATTCATGTAGTATTACATACAAACTACACGATCATTACAAGACCTTGCCTAGAAACAACAAGATCAGTGAGTTATACTCGGTCAAAGGGAGCCTCTTGAACAATGACTGTCAGTGTTCTTGAGCCTCAAGAACACCAACCGCGACAGAAACCGTCGCTAAACCCTTTATCGACGGATTTAATTATTTTAGTTTTTTAATTTTCAAAAAATGATTAAAAATAGAAATAAATTCTAAAAATTATTTAAAAATGCTAAATAATTTCTAAAAATTAGAAAAAACTATTTTAAAAATTATTTTAAGTTAAAAAAGTTAACTTTTAATAATTTGACGTATTTTTCATAAATATTAGTATTTATTTGAATATTATTAATATTTAATTTATTTGATAAATGGATTAAATAAATAAATTAAAAATAATTTTATTATATTAAAAATCATTTTAAATGATAATAAGGTATTTAATAATATTTTAAGTTATAAAACATAACTTTTAATATTTTAGGGCAAATTTTATTAATTATTTAATATTGAAGATATTAGATTTATTTAATACTTATACTAAATAAATTTGTCTAAAAATGATTTTTATATTATAAAAATCATTTTAAATGAAAATAAATAGTTTTAAAATATTTTAAGTTATAAAATGTTACTTTTAATATTTTAAAGTTAAATTTCATTAACAATTTAATATTAATGATATTTGATTTAATTAATAATTATATTAAATAAATAGTTTAAAAATAATTTTATTGATTTAAAAAGGATATAAATGGTTTAAAAATATTTTTAAGTTATAATAAATGACTTTTAATATTTTGATAAATAGTCCATTAATATTTAAATATTAATGGTAATTATTTAAAAATGATTTTAAATGTTTTAAAAATATTTCGAGTTATTATAAATAACTTTAATATTTTGGAAATGGTTTCATTAATAATTTAATATTAATTAAATATTAAGGATAATAAAATTATTTAATATTTAAATCATTTAAAAATGATTCCAGTGTTTGAAAAATCATAATTAATTATAATAATTATTTAAAAATTATTATAAGGCTGTGAAAAATAATACGACTGATATTTAAAATATCCAGAATAATATTGAACTACACGATAGAGTTTTAGACTCAATAATTACCCGATAAAGCCGTCGGTACACCAAAATATTTTAGAAATTGATCTGAACTTAGATAGATTGACTGTTTAAGTGTTTATTTGTGATCCAATGACTGTTATACATATGTAACAATGTGATTAGGTTATGTGCTGACTACAAATAGTAGTACTATGTGTTATGATATGTATTTCTAATCGATAGAATGATCTTGTTAATGATAAGTCTCAATATAAAAGATAAAATTAAGTTGCGTAACTGTAAGCAGCAGACCAGGCAAGTATCTAGCCCAGTAAGAAATATTATGACTAAGATAATGCAGAATAAATTATCATTAGTCTTCAACAATGTTAAACTGATAAAATACAATAGACATCAAGTTTAACTGCAGCGGATCAAGCAATCCATTAAAAGAGTCGAGTAGAGAATAAAATCTACTATCTTTTATGATTTAAAAGGTTTTTCATGACTTTTATCGCTGGGACTCAGCTTAATAAATAATCCACATCATCGAATCACCCATGCACTACGGCCAAGGATATTCTTTAATATCACGACCACGAATTATCCATACACTACGGCTAAAGATAATCATATTTTCATCAACGGTTCTGATCATGCCATAAAATAATTCATCTCTGCACTACGGCCAAAGAGAATCCATAGTCATAATCATACCAAAAACTGTCCATCAATGCACTACGGGCCAATGAGGACTTTTTTCACATCATTTGTAATATTACGGTCATAATTACACCGATTAATCCCTGGTCATAATCATACCAAGTCCATCTATGCACTACAGGCCATAGATGACTTTCAACAAAATATAAACATGAGGATGATGACAATGATATAAGAATTCAATAAAACAAGTTCAAGAATTAATTATCCAGGAATTAACAATGTCCAAATTGTCAATATGATACTGCTTTGTGGAGTAAAATTCAAGAATTCTTAGAAGAATATTTTCATGAAAAGATACTAGATGAAGCGCAAATATCAAAGATATTCCACTAATTTTATGGAGTATAGAAGTCAAAATTTTAACCAAATGAGTATAATAAAGAATGGAATAACAAAAGAAATCATCATGCATGCGATAGACCGCACAGACAAGTTATTCTAACAGAATAATAAATAATAGAACTAGGTCCGGCGTAAAACGCACAGACAGGATATTCCAACAGAATAATAATAAAGGCGGAACCAGGTCCGGTGTAAAATACACAGACAGGATGTTCCAACAAAATAATAATAAAGACGGAACCAGGTCCGGTGTAAAACACACAGACAGGATGTTCCAACAGAATAATAATAAAGACGGAACTAGGTCCGGCGTAAACGCACGGACAGGATATTCCGACAGAATAATAAAGAACGGAATAATAAATAATGGAACCAGGTCAAGCGTAATACGCACCGACAGGATATTCCGACAGAATAATAAAGAAAGGAATAATAGAAGAATTTCACCATGTATGCGACACTTCGCATAAACATGTTATTCCAATATAATAATAAAGAATGGAATAACAGAAGAATTTCACCAAGTATAGGGTAGTCCGCGCATACAGATTATTCCAACAGAATAATAAAGAATGGAATAACAGAAGTTCTCTTCATGAATACAAAAGAAATACTACCCCTTACGGGTACAACAAATAATATCCCTTACCTTTAGAAAAACTGAATACTGGAGTAGTGAAGTAGCAGAATACTTTTCTTCTTTCTCTCTATAATTTCTCTCTCTAGAGTTTCAGTGAATTTGTAAGAAATAATGAAGGAATGAGCTTCTATTTATAGGAGAATGGAAGGACACTGTGTAATGAAATTATCACAGACGCAATAATTCACGGATGAAATTTTGATAACCTACGGATGCCAAAGTCAAGCCTTCCTCCAATAAGATTCAAGCCTACCAAATGTAATATATATATATATATATATATATATATATATATATATATATATATATATATATATATATAATAGACAACACATGCTAAAATGTAATAAAGTAACAAACAAAATACTCCCACCCGACAACGTTAGGATTTTTTTTCTTCTCGCCCCCATTTTTCTTTCTTCCAACATCACCCCACATGTTCCCTCCACCCAAAATCCACTCACTCAATCAATATATATATATATCATTATACTAGATTATATATATATATATATATATATATATATATATATATATATATATATATATATATATATATATATATATATATATTCACACACTCCACCACTCAAAATCAATTTATAATAAAACAACCAACATTAATTATCAACCCATCCACTTTTCCACCAAAACCCACTACCACACACACTCACACACTAAATTCCACCAACAAGTCACTCTCACACATCACTCTCACCCATATCACATTCATATATATATATATATATATATATATATATATATATATATATATATATATATATATATATATATATATATATATATATATACACATCTCACACTTATATATATAATTTCCTCCTCACACATATATACGTAACTTCCTCTCACCCCCAATTTTAAAATCAGTTTTCAACACAGATGGGCCCCACATGTGGGCCCCACCTTTAAATAATTTTCTACCGATTATTTTGAAAAATAGGTAAATAGGAATCCAAATAATAAGCAAAACTGAGTGACATATCATGTAAGCATCAATAATCAATACCGTGTGCTACTATGCAACCACGAGTATTACTGTACTTTTACTACCGAGTAGTTCAACAGTATTAACGATAAAATTTTTGCCGTTATTTTTATAAAATATTTTTGTCGTTTTCTCAATCAAACAATAATTCCGTTGTGGGGTCCACCAATGATTGCGCAGTTGTACGAATATTCCCCGACAAAAAGAATATTTCCCGACCAATTGAATATTATACAACAACTTGCATACTTTGCAAAATTTATAAATACTACCCACAACTATAACATTATCTCAAATTCACACCATAATATTTAAAAAAAATATTTCGAAAAATTAAATCTTTATTCATAAAATCTGGGGTTTTACAATCTCCCCTCCTTATGAAATTTTACCCTCGAAATTTACGCACGTACCTGGTATACCGAACAGATGAGGATACCTTAACTTCACTTCAAATTCTAACTCTTGATGTATAACCTTTGAGCGTCGAATATGATCATTCTTATCCAAGATGTTAACACGTATCTTCTCATACGTTAAATCTTCTGCAATCTCGTCTAGTTTTAATTCAATAATGTGGTTCAGGTCGTCCACATATTTACGTAACATCGATACATGAAAAACGTAATGAACACGCGATATACTTGGCGATAAAACGAGTCTATAGGCCATAGTTCTTACTCGATCAAGGATTTCAAATGGGCCAATTAAATTGAGGGTTGAGATTTCCTCTCTTCGTCGATTCTTGCTTCTAGAATAGTGCCCTCTTGAACCTTCTTCTTCATATTCATCAGCTCTGAGTATGTAGCTTAAGCGGCTTTAACTTTATCGATTAAAGTCGATTCTACTCGTATATTCGTTATCTTCACGTGGGTTAGTATATTCGCACTTGTAAACGCATACGATCTTCTCCTCAACACGTCAGCTACCACGTTCGCTTTTTCACGATGATATTAAATGGTACGATCGTAATCTTTAACAGCTCGAGCCAACGTCTTTGGCGCATGATACGTTCGTTTTAAGTAAAGAAATATTTGAGGGTTTAAGAAATGGGTTTTATACTGGGGTCAATACAAAATTCAATTTCACGCTCTAAGGGTAGGCTAGGAAGTCTTCAAGAATACGTCAGGAAATTTATTAACAATAGAAATATCATTCAAAACTGTGACTCTCATCCCAGACTTGGATAACATGTCACATTGATACCTATCAACTTGCCATCGTCATTTACAACGTCTCCTACAGAAAGTCTGGCTTCGGTGCATTCCACACCAGGAAGTCAACAACGAAAGGAATGGGGATCTT
Source organism: Panax notoginseng (assembly GCA_016801055.1). Classification (NCBI taxonomy): domain Eukaryota; kingdom Viridiplantae; phylum Streptophyta; class Magnoliopsida; order Apiales; family Araliaceae; genus Panax; species Panax notoginseng. The sequence goes on from CM029023.1 coordinate 94,940,916, forward strand.
TACTTATGGCTTGAAATGACAATGATTGACTTTAGTGGTTTGGTTGCTTGAATTCGCATAATAGGTTGGTTAGGAATATAAAAGCTAACAACCTTACGAAAAGTATGATGAGCAGTTAACCAATCGTTTTCAAAAATCACGTCAATGCAAGTATTTTCAAAGAGATAAGATCGACAGGTAACGTGAAAGTGTTGATTTGAACAAGATTTATAAATAGTGGAGGTAACGAAGGTTTCTCCCAACTGAGTTTAAACATATATATCAAAGTCTAACTTCTCCGGAGTTAAGTTCAAACATTGAACACAACTAGGTAAAATAAAAGAGTGAGTAGAACCGGTATCTAACACGGTATAGACTTCGCAAGAGTTTATGACTAACATACCCGTGATAATTTTATTCAGGTTCCTCATCACGAAAAAAAACGCTCTCTCTTACACTATTCAGGTATCTAACTACTGTACTTTTACTACCGAGTAGTTCAACAGTATTAACGGTAAAATTTCCGCCGTTATTTTTATAAAATATTTTTGTCGTTTTCTCAATCAAACAATAATTTCGTTGTGGGATCCACCAATGATTGCGCCGTTGTACGAATATTTCTCGACAAAAAGAATATTCCCCGACCAATTGAATATTATACAACAACTTACATACTTTGCAAAATTTATACATACTACCCACATCTATAACATTATCTCAAATTCACACCATAATATTTAAAAAAAATATTTCGAAAAATTAAATCTTTATTCATAAAATCTGGGGTTTTACATCAGATATTTATTATGTTCGTTAATTTCTAAATATTGTTATAAAAGTGTCCTCACTTGGATAATTGTTATACCTGTTGATACATACTTATTAAATTAAGGTATGTATACATTGATTAAAAGTTGTCTAAGCTATTTGACTTTGCTAGACAAAGATTTAAAGATAGCGTTGAGATATGTCTTAGCTAATTATTCTGGCTAGACGAATATTTATTAGAACTTGATAGGTTCGAAAATAGAACCCAATTATTATTGACAGGTTGATGCTAATTGTTTCGGCTAGATTGAAAAAGCGATTAGATATTGAAAACATAGTATTTCGTTGTTATAATTCAAATTAAGAGTATAAGACTGAGAAGAACAACATTTTACATATAAAGGGAACTTATTGATCGTATATTCGGCCATTGCGCGCGTGTAAGTATTATGCATAATATAGGGTAGAATGAAGCTGATCACTTATTATACTTACAGAGGGGTATGACTTAATCTTTATGGTTATCTGATACACTTGGATATATCAAAGCAAATCTTTGATATTTACTCGAGAATTAAGTTCAAGATCCTTAAGGATCACTCAGCATAAACTCTGGGAAATATTCCACTTTGTTATTGCGTATAAATTAATTCTTGTTATTCAGTTGAATATCAAAAATCGAAAACAAAGTTCATAGTCTGTTGACTGCTCTCCATGTATAGTCAGTACGCAGTTTCAAAATTTAAGATAGATTTGATATGTTGTTATTATTAGTTCAACTTACTTCATAACTGTTGATTAGTTGTAGAAGTGTAATTCACAGAAAATATTTACTTCTTTCAGCTAACGTTTATTGTCTACAATTACTTATTGGGACCCCAAATGCTCATTCTTACTTTAAATATAAATGTTTTCAGCCAAACATGATCAACCTGAAGGTTCAGATAAGAACAAAGGAAAGGGAAAGCTAGCAGAATAAACTTTATGGTATCTTATGTAATAGTTAGTCTATATTAAGATGATAATATTTATTATCTATCATGTAATATAATGTAATAAAGGTTGAGAAACTGGGATTAGACTCTGATATATGTAAATTAAGTTTGGTATTTATATTATTGTTATTATTATTAGTATTATTCCGCTCATAGAAATGGTATCGTGGAGCACTGAGTTCGGGTTCCAAGTACCTGAATTTGGGGGCGTCATAACATGGTATCAGAGCTTTAGGGTTAGAAACCTTAGGTGGGATAGACCTTAGGCTATAACCTTAGGACAGAGGGAAACGTTAAAAATATAAATAACTCAAATAAAGTAAAAAAGGAGATGAATTGAATAAATTCATCATAGAACAAAATAAAAGATAACTTATACAAAACTATTATTTATTGTGTGAATATATTATATGCTAATCTAGATAATTTTCGTGTAGATGTCAGATAGGAAAGGATTAAGATACCCTCAGATCGTAAAGAATGAGTCAACCTCCCTAGCCGAGACAATATCAAAGCTAATAACTGAAATAGAGGCTCACTTTGAAAGTAACCCTGATGAGGTGGTTATTGTGAAAATTGTAATACTGGATCCAGAAACGGTAGTATAACTGATAGGTAGAGTATAGTTAGAGAATATAAGGCCAAGTACGAGTTCTTAAAACTCATATGATTGTGGTAAGTTCCTAAACTCATAATGTGTGGTAAGTTTAACGAACTTAGTACAGTTATGTGTGAATGGATTATTGAAAATAATGGGAATATATAGATTTCTAAGCAATTGATCCTTAGTGAAGGCGTAGGAAATAAGTAGTATTAGTATTACTTGAATATGTATGTTTTATGATGTGTAATGTAATATTCTCAACTTTTGTATAAGTTATGGCAGCGATTCCTGACTTTTGTGTCACAAAGGGATAGCGAATGTTTAAAACAGTATGTGTTATGCTATATGGTGTAAAGTACTACGAATTAGTTGGATGAACATGATTTTATTTAATCAGACAATGTCGCCAAGACGAAAATGAAATCAACGGACAGAAGAACCTATCAACAAAGCCGGAGGACAACCAAAACCGATACAAAATTTGACGAATATAGACGCTCAAGCTATGTAGAATGGAATACCAGCCACGGGAAATCAGCCAGATAATCAATCGACAAACTTCAAAGACTTCAAGGCAATCGAATCGTCAGGATTTAGAGGATTAACTGACCCTGTAGAAGTGTTTGTGATAGCTAGGGTAATGGAGGGGCAAAAGACAGCTTTTGCCACCTATACAATGAAAGGGGAGGCGAATTTTGGTGGGAGGCAAATCAAGTTAAAGTCGGAGAAGGGAGTAGTGGTAGTAGAACTGGAAAGAGGAAAAAAGATAAGGTTGGGAATGCCGAAAATAGACCAGGAGGTGGAAAGAAACAAGTTGTGCAGTGTAGAAATTGTGGAAAGAATCACTCGGGTGAGTGTTTAAAGGGAAAGTTTGTGTGCTACAAGTGTGGGCAGAAGGGACATATGATGAGTGCATATTATTCATTTATTTTGATTCCATTATTTTTAGTTTTATTGCATGTTTCATGTGTATATGAGCTTATTATGGTGTTTATGATTTCAGGAGGAATTGGAGCTAAAATGAGGGAAAAAAAGAAAATTATAGGGTTTTTAGCATTAAGTTGCATGTATGGTCTTGGCTTAGGACTTGAATTTTATTGTAGAGCTCTTCCTTAGCTTTTTGGAACATCTTGAATCATCCCAATCGGAGTTCATATGAAAAAGTTATGATCTTTTTACCATACGAAAGTTGAACCTCAAAGTTTGGAAGTTGGAATTTGCACAGCAGTCACTTGAAGCCCACTTTCGACCTTGATACAGTTAGAATCTGTCAAATCTCAAAGAATAAAAGTTTTATATCTCGTCGATATCTTCGTTTTGATAGGTAGCAGGCCCCCTAACTCCTTCCGTATCAAAAATTATGGTCATTTTACCAACAGACGTCGCAACAGAAAATGGAAATTCTCCCCAGCGAATTTGAGCGCGAAAATTGGAAAATCTTGAATTTTTGGAAAGTTTCTAAATGCAGATTTTGGCAGATTTTAAAAATGGAATGGGATTATTTTTTCTATTAGCTTTAGGATTTACTTAATACTAAGATTTATTTCCAAATTAGATTCTATTTCTTTATGGAAACTAGTTATAATTTGTAATTCCTTTTAGGATTTGGATTTCTACTTTCCATTGGATTTAGGACTTTGTCTAGCACTATAAATAGAGGATGATAGTCAGGGTTTTATTCATTCAATCATCTACTACATTCTCTCATCTACAACATTGGAGGGTTGAAGACATGAGCTAAGTTTTTTTTATTCAGTTCTAAGGGATGTTGACCCTTATTTATAATTAATGGTTAATTGAGTATTCATTAGTTATTCCTTCTCACATGAAATTCATTCTTGATAATCTGATTTAATTTCTGAATGCTATTTGGCTTAACTGATTTGATTTCTGCAGGATTGAGTTGGTTAACAAATTTCATATGCTAGATCAAGGAATAATATTACGTGTAATTGATATTGTTTCTAATCCCAAGTAGTAATTAGTAATACATGATTGTGGACAAGCTTTTGAGTATTGCTATGATTATCAGAAGATAAGCTAAACAATCTGAGCTTATGTGTTTGTTTCTTGGAATAGTCTAATTCCCTAGTTCTTAATGTTGCTATTATATTAAATCTAGAGAGCTTGTTCTAGGTTATATAATTGTTAGAATCTTGTGAAGAGCTTATTTCATTGAGTGACAATCTAAGGGGAGTTTCGGGTAGCAGATCTTGATGTTACCTAGGGCTATTAGTTTCATTGAAGGGTAAATAATGTTACACTTGATTAATCTATTATTGTAAAAAGGTGATACTGAACTGAAGAACTGAAGCTTTTTATTCATTGTTTATTCTTATTAGTTTATTCTTGTTAATTTAATTAATTAATTCAAAATCCCCTTTTCATTAGAAATCATAGGATAAATATAAAATAAATCACTCTTTGTGGGATCGATCCTTGCTTACTACTGTGTTAATTGTTTAAATTTATAAAGTGAAAGTGAGGTTAATTTAGGAGTGTAAACGACAGCTCCCAACATATCTCTCCTAACTGCCCCAATTCAAGAATGTATAGTGGGTGTTTTATTGGTGCATCAATAGAGCATAAGGTGAAGGACTGTCCAAAAGGGAGAAGGGAGGCAGGGAATGCGAATAAGGGGAAAAGCAGCGGGACAAGGGCAACAACGGGACCAACTTCAACCAACAAACCAACAAAATCAACCACCAGAGTCTTTAACAAGCCAGTTCAGGATACGGTAGCAGTCGGGGATGGAATTCCAGGTATTATTCAAATAAATTTTATTTTCTTTTATATGATTTTCTTATATATAGTAAAATATTTTATAAAGAAATTCTGAAGGAGGAATTTGAGTTCTTTAAAAAATCAAAATTCCGTATAATCAGATAGACAAGCTTTAGGCTGAATAGTTAAAGATCAGTCGATCAAATTTGATCGAAATCTACTTGCAATGACTGTGTATGCTATGTACCCTAGTATGTATAGATTTTGAAACGGTGATTCCGGGGACAGAGTCCTTATAAGGGAGGGTAAATGTAATAACCCCATATTTTCTATATAATTAAATAAGAAATTTTGCGTATAATTTTTTTTTAAATAAATGTGGGATTATGTACAAGGTAAAACGTATATATATATATGATAAATAAAATTTATTTATTACATGAATAATTACAAATAATTTTTTTCCAGATTTTTTGATAATTATAAATTATATTTTTATAATAAATTAATTTTGTTATAGAAATATTTTTATTAATTATTTTCCTTGAAAATATGATTATATATTATTTATATAATATATAAATGATTATAAGAATTATTATAATAACTATTTTATTATATGAATTTATTTTAGATTAATTAAGTTAATTATTTTAACTTAATAATGGTGTATATGAATGTTATGTCGGATATGAAATCCAAACCCAAATTCATGATTTGGAATAAGGGATGAGAATAATAATATTATATTATTTATATTTCAGTGCTATAAATATGTACGTATTGATAATGGTTGGCCAATTATGGTACAGTAGTAGAAAACCTTAGCATTAATTTGTTTAACCCTATTTTGAAACTAAAATAGGAGTTCAAGACTATGTAGTGATGGTGTGATATGATTTATGTCGCGTATTATAGGATTTAATGTTAATTAGAGAAACCCTAATTAATATTTAGAAACCCTAATTATTTGAAACTCTAATTAGTAATTAGAAACCCTAATTGCTAAAATAAAAACCCTAATTTGCTAATTGGAAGCCCTAATTGCTAATTTAGTAATCTTAATGCTAATTAGTAAGTCTTTAAACCTAATTTGTAAGTTTAGATAATTAGATAACCTAATCTAATTTAGAAAACTCTATTTTATAATTTAGGAAACTAAATTTTTATTTTAGCCCTAATTGGAAATTTCTAGAAAAGCAAATTGTAGAACCTTACCCTAAGGGATAAATCCTAAAGGTTAGACAATTGACTAGATTGCCATTAAATTTGGAAGCCTAATATCCAAAATGCCCTTATGCATATTATTTAATAGTTGCTTGCAAATCTATCCATATTTGTGGTTGGTAAACTACCATTGACTTGCCATGTGTCTAAAATATCAACATATCAGCCCACACATTACATACTTGATATATATAGAATTGGAGAGAGAAAAGTCATATATCAAGCTCATTTGCCCAACATACACTCAACTTAGACCCTCTCTCTCTAACCCACGAAAATCTTAAACATTTTCAGTCCCAAACCAAGCCCCACCATCACTCATAACAAATCAGAAAGCTAGAATCAAGAATTTGTTCATAGAAGGTATAAACCCTAAACAAAATCTGACCTTTGATCCTATGTTAGATGTTAGTTTTTTTGTGTTAAACATGTTGTATGTAGTATAAATAGATGATATGGGTTGCTAGATGTTAGATCCATAACATCTAGAGGCTCGGATTTGAGGTTTTACAAAATTTGAAAATTTTTGTTTTTGTTGTCTGACAACCGAATGTCAGACCCTGTAGATCCCTATCTGTTTATGATTTTGTGTATTTTATGTTTTAAACTTGTAGCTTGCCATAAGGACTTTGATATGAACTTGAAATCCTGCTTAGATCAGATCCAGATTACAAGATATTCTTAGTCAAACTCAGTTGACTGAGCATGACCAAGAGTTTTTGGGCAACCCAGAAACTCAAGTCCAGTGTCTGACAACGTTTTTAATCACATTGATCTGACAGATGTTTAGATATTTGTTGATGTTATTGCATCTAATTTGTAGTGTGTTAACTGGACTCTAGATCCAAGTCTTCAGATCCCTTAAACAATCATCAGATCGAACGGAGTGGCTGGTCAAAGTAGGCCACTCGACCTTGACTTTGTATTTTCTGGGTAACCCAGAACCTATTCAACAGTGTCTGACAACAAGTTCATGGGCCCAGATCTTGCATGTATTTGTTGTTTTGTTTGTGTTAGTGTATCTAGATTATACTCTTGTATGTGTAATTCATATTCATGCTCCTATATCACTTAGATAAACAACAAAATGGAAATAAATGATGGTCAAACTAGCCTACTCGTTCACGAACTTGGTTTTCTAGGTAACCCAGAAAACTCAAGAACACTCCTTCTGACAAGGTTTGACCGAATGTTATCTTATGATTCTGATGTAGTTTGATTGACCTGATGATTGATATATGTACTCTATCATGTGGACTACAACCCTGAACCATTATAACACATTAACAATCACCAGAACCCTAAGATTAATGAACCTCAAAATGCCTACTCAAAGCTGACTGGGTTTCTGGGTAACCCAGAACGCTCTGACAACAACTTTGAATGGCCAGATCTTCATATTACATGATTGTATGACTTAGATAATGCTTGATTCATGTAGTATTACATACAAACTACACGATCATTACAAGACCTTGCCCAGAAACAACAAGATCAGTGAGTTATACTCGGTCAAAGGGAGCCTCTTGAACATTGACTGTCAGTGTTCTTGAGCCTCAAGAACACCAACCGCGACAGAAACCGTCGCTAAAGCCTTTAGCGACGGATTTAATTATTTTAGGTTTTTAATTTTTGAAAAATGATTAAAAATAGAAATAAATTCTAAAAATCATTTAAAAATGCTAAATAATTTCTAAAAATTAGAAAAAATTATTTTAAAAATTATTTTAAGTTAAAAAAGTTAACTTTTAATAATTTGACATATTTTTCATAAATATTAGTATTTATTTGAATATTATTGATATTTAATTTATTTGATAAATGCATTAAATAAATTAATTAAAAATCATTTTATTATATTAAAAATCATTTTAAATGATAATAAGGTATTTAATAATATTTTAAGTTATAAAACATAACTTTTAATATTTTAGGGCAACTTTTATTAATTATTTAATATTAAAGATATTAGATTTATTTAATACTTATACTAAATAAATTAGTCTAAAATTAATTTTAATATTATAAAAATTATTTTAAATGAAAATAAATAGTTTAAAAATATTTTAAGTTATAAAATGTTACTTTTAATATTTTAAAGGTAAATTTCATTAACAATTTAATATTAATGATATTTGATTTATTTAATAATTATATTAAATAAATAGTTTAAAAATAGTTTTATTGATTTAAAAAGGATATAAATGGTTTTAAAATATTTTTAAGTTATAATAAATGACTTTTAATATTTTGATAAATAGTCTATTAATATTTAAATATTAATGGTAATTATTTAAAAATGATTTTAAATATTTTAAAAATCATTTAAGGGTAATAAAAATGTTTTAAAAATATTTCGAGTTATTATAAATAACTTTAATATTTTGGCAATGGTTTCATTAATAATTTGATATTAATTAAATATTAATGATAATAGAATTATTTAATATTTAAATCATTTAAAAATGATTCAAATGTGTGAAAAATCATGATTAATTATAATAATTATTTAAAAATTATTATATGGCTGTGAAAAATAATACAACTGATTTTTAAAATATCCAAAATAATTTTGAACTACACGTTAGAGTTTTAAACTCAATAATTACCCGATAAAGCCGTCGGTACATCGAAATATTTCAGAAATTGATCTGAACTTAGATAGATTGATTGTTTAAGTGTTTGTTTGTGATCCAATGACTGTTATACATATGTGACAATGTGATTAGGTTATATGTTGACTGCAAATAGCAGTACTATGTGTTATGATATATATTTCTAATCAATAGAATGATCTTGTTAATGATAGGTCTCGATATAAAAGATAAAACTAAGTTGCATAACTGTAAGCAGCAGACCAGGTAAGTATCTAACCATTGCATTTACTTTATGCAATGGACATGTGTAAGCCAATTTTAGAACTCTATTGTTATTGTTATTGCTCATGTATCTATACGTTTGTTGATATGCCAGTTCTTGAATTCTATCTGATCATTGGTTATCAATTTAGTATTATCGTATAATTCAGATATTTATTCTGTTCGTTAATTTCTAAATATTGTTATACAAATGTCCTCACTTGGATAATTGTTATACCTGTTGATGCATACTTATTAAATTTCGGTATGTATACATTGATTAAAAGCTGTCTAAGCTATTTGACTCGGCTGGACATAGATTTAAAGATAGCGTTGAGATATATCTTAGCTAATTATTCTGGCTAAACGAATATTTGTTAGAACTTGATAGGTTCAAAAAAGAACTCAATTATTATTGACAGGTCGATGTCAATTATTTCGACTAGATTGAAAAAGCGATTAGATATTGAAATCATAGTATTTCGTTGTTATAATTCAAATTCTGATTATAAGACTGAGAAGAATAACCTTTTATATATAAAGGGAACCTATTGGTCGTATATTCGGCCATTGCGCGCGTGTAAGTATTATGTATAATATAGGGTATAATGAAGCTGATCACTTGTTATACTTGCAGAGGGGTATGACTTAATCTTTATGGTTATCTGATACACCTGGGTATATCAAAGAAAATCTTTGATAGTTACTCGTGAATTAAGTTCAAGATCCTTAGGGATCACTCAGCATAAACTCTAGAAAATATTCCACTTTGTTATTGCGTATAAATTAATTCTTGTTATTCAATTGAATATCGAAAATCAAAAATAAAGTTCATAGTCTGTTGACTGCTCTCCATGTATAGTCAGTACGTAGTTTTAAAATTTGAGATAGATTTAATATGTTGTTATTATTGGTTCAGCTTACTTCACAACTGTTGATTCGTTGTAGAAGTGTCATTTACATAAAATATTTACTTCTTTCAGCTAACGTTTATTGTCTACTATTACTTGATGGGCACCCAAATGCTCATTCTTGCTTTAAATATAAATATTTTCAGTCAAACGTGATCAACCTGAAGGTTCAGACAAGAACAAAGGAAAGGGAAAGCTAGCAGAATAAACTTTATGGTATCTTATGTAATAGTTAGTCTATATTAAGATGATAATATTTATTATCTATCATGTAATGTAATGTAGTAAAGGTTGAGAAACTGGGATTAGACTCTAATATATGTAAATTAAGTTTGGTATTTATATTATTGTTATTATTATTAGTATTATTCCGCTCATAGAAATGGTATCGTGAAGCACCGAGTTCGGGTTCTAAGTACCTGAATTTGGGGGCATCACAGACAATGAAGTAATGATCCTCCGACCTGAAATCACTATAATACTACATGGGAATTTATGTACTTTGATATCATCAAAGGTCACCTTTAATAGGGTGGACTATAAAGGTGATTATTGGGTACATCATGAATCGTGTGAGGAACATGAGGGATCTAGATGAAATTTAACCCTCCTATATATTAGGGGTGATATCCATAGGCTTCTTGATTGAGTAGGACTATGAAATGTATGGCCATGCTCAAATAGTGATTTGTTTCATATAGTCTACTCATTGATCAAGAAAACTCAGACTAAATTATGAAGAGTATGACACATTCCATGACTCGAGTTTAATCTAGGATGTCAAGGTTAAAAGGATTAAATTACATTGAAACATTGGTCACAAAAAGGTTGCATCGAATCATCGATCTTATTATTACTTGGGTAGCAGTGATGCATTACTAGATGTCGCTCACTGTTTATAATTTTATAATATGCTTTTAAAATTATTGCCAACTTAATAATAACATATAGGGTCACACACATAGAACGTAATTAAAAGGGAATTAATTTAAATTGTAAAGATTTAAATATGTCAATATGATTGATAGCATTTAAATTACGAATTTAAATTATTAGGATAATTTATATATAGGTATATTAATTAAGTAAGACTTAATTAAGATATATATATATATATATATATATATATATATATATATATATATATAAATATAAATTTTATTTTAATTAGATTAGGTTTTTGATTAATTCCTATTAACTACTATATATATGATATATAGCAACCATTTAGGTAACACATCATAACCTAAGAAAACCCTAGCCGCTCTTAGAGAGAAACTAGAGAGAAAACAGAAAATCCATTCCTTTGGTGGCTAGTACCGTAGCTCCCTTTTATTGCAGAATCGTGCGACGATTCGCGCGCGTTCGTGTGGAAATGGGTCACATTTTGTCGTATTTTGCACGACTGTTGTATAATGAAGTTTGTATTTGTATTATGTACCATGTATTAGGCGACTCAAAATTGGTGATGTATACCTATTTTGGGGGCGTCACAGTTGATATCAAAGCTTAAGGATATGATCCCTGGCTGAGATGTGAGATTAGAACTAGGAGAGAAAAGACGAGTAATTCCTTCGCTAGTATGACCTACCTAAGTTTAATTGTTATTTAATTGGTCGATCAGAATATATGGATAATATGTGGCATGTCAATTAACCCTTGTTTTGTGTTAGTGTTTGAAAATGACATCCAAGAATGTTGAGAATAGCAATGGAGCACAGGAGACCGTTGAGTCACCACAGATCAATACCCAGGATAATGTGCATCAGGAAGGCAATAATCCTCAGGTAAACAATGACACCAACCAAATGATGAACGACAGAATATTCAGAGGCTTTCTGAAATTAATGCAACATCGGGCGAGAGAGACTCCTGTCCAAAATACAGGTGGAAATACTGGCAACTCACGGATGGTCACCGCTAAGCAGTTCAAGGAACTGGGACCACCGGAGTTTTTGGGAGAGCCAAAACCACTTAAGGCGAAGACGTGGATAAAGCAGATCACCAAGATATTTGATGTCTTAGGATGCTCCAAGGAGCAAAAGGTTCCCTTTACCACCTTCATGTTACGAGGAGAGGCAGATTACTGGTGGAAATCTGTAAAGCGTACTCAGCCTGCCGCACTGAAGATGTCTTAGGAAAAGTTCTAAGAACTGTTTAACAACAAGTAATTTCCCAAAAGTATTCGTCACATGAAAAAGGTGGAGTTCATTAAGCTAGAGAAAAATAATATGACCGTGTCACAATACGAAGCTAAGTTTGCCGAGTTGTCCCGGTTTGCGTCCCACTTGGTTGATAATGATGAGAGAATGACGCGAATATTTTTAAGAGGTTTGAAACCTGAGATACGTTAATACCTAATTTCTCACAAACTATGTTTGTATTCAGATGTTGTAAATATGACTCAGTTATTAGAACGTGATAATAAGTCAACACAACCAAGAGATAGCAGTCGGCAAATCGATAATACCAGTGGTAGCAGTCATCGAAGCGGTGATAACAAACGTGGAGGGAATCTGTAGGACCCCAACTTATTATATATAAAATCAAATTTTCTCTAATTATTATTATAATTAATAAGGTGTTAATTTGATATAATGTTTTGGTTATGGGTGAAATGTGCAAATTTTACAAAATAAGCAAGTGATTATAAAATATTCATTTTGTCGGGGAATATTCGTTTGGTCGTGGAATATTCTTTCTGTCGGGGAATATTCGTACGACGGCGCAGCCATTTGTGCGCCCCATAACGGAAAGCGGTCGGATGAAGAAAATGACAAATTTGAGTTTTTACAAATAACGGCGTAGTTGTTACCATTAACACTGTTGGAATACCAGATGGTTAAAATACAGTAATACGCGTGGTTGCACAGTAGCACACGGTTTTGCACAGTATTTTTGAATTATTGATTCTTACGTAAGAAGGCACTACTCAATAATTATTACAGTAATTACTGTTCAATATTTTATTGATTCAATAATTGCTACGCTGATATGTTATATTATTGTTGTTTCAATAATTGTCACTGCACAGTATTTTCCATTATCATATCAATAATTCATATTATTTTAATAATATTATTAGATAGCATTATTGGCAATGTCTAAGGAAGTTCTGTCTAGGAAAGGGGTTTGGTCACCTAATTACGCGCCAATAAAGAAAAATCCTTATCAGAAAGCCCCCTCTTTCCTGGGAACGACCTGGTTATCATAATTGTGATTCTGTAATATTATTTGTGAATAATTAATTATTGATTTATATGATAAGAAAATAATTATTTTATGTGGATATAAATGATGGATATATTTATTGTGGTTATAAATAAAGGAATAAATGCTGAGGTATTTTATCAGTATTTTCTCGGAATAGAGGTGTTGAAAATCGTCCGTATATGGTTTTCAGTCATTTTTCGTTTAGAATTTGGAAAAACTTAAACTTACAAAGTTGTAGAGAATTTAATTTCCTATAGAATAGACATGAGATTTGAATTTTTCTGATAAAAGAGATATTTATTATGAATTATTGAAGTTTTAAAAATAAATATTTTTATTAAAAATATGGTGGGGCCTACTTTTGGTTGGTGAGAAATGAAATGTGCTAGAATTTATTTTCAAAAGTGGTGGGCTTGAATAGTAGCTGGTAAAGCCATCAGGTAGCAGGTTAGTCTGCTATGGCGTTCTAAGCATTTTTCTATAAATAGGGTGCTTAGTTAGAATTGAAAAATCACACCAGAAATAAGTTTTCTCTCTTTCTCTCTCTATATTATCGAGCGTATTTTGTGAGTATTTAGATACTTTATGAGTTGCTATTCATCAGTGCAAGTTTTTTTCAATCTCATACCGATATTCCGATCAAAAGTACTATTACTTTGAGGTAAGGGATGTTATTTTCTTCCTAATGATGTTATTCTTTCAATATCATTATACCGAAATATTGGTATGAGTTTTATTGTAGAATTTTTATCTTTTTGTGTCGGGGTTACTATTTACGTATACGGCACTATTCACGTATACGGCACTATTCACGAATACGGCACTATTCACCAAAAAATAAAAATTTCTTCTTTTTGTCCAAGATGTCTATTATGGTTACTATCTTTGATTGTATCCATATTTTGATCTTTATTTTTGAATTCTACTTCACAATTGGTTATTATGGAGTATTTTTGAACTTGGATAAACTAAAGTGCAAATCCTTAATCTTAGATCTTTTATCTCACTGGATTCGTTTTCTTTAAGATATTTTTCATCATCCTCAGTCCTAAATGATGATATTACTTAATATATTTGGCCTGTAGTGCAAAGATGAATGATTACCTAATGAATATCTTTGTCCTGTAGTGCAAAGATGAATGATTACCTAATGAATATCTTTGGCCCGTAGTGCAAAGATGAACAGGTGTTGAGATGAACATGACCAACTGGTGATACAAATGAATATCTTTGACCTGTAGTGTAAAGATGAATATTTGATTCAAGATGTATATTGATTGATGTTACAAGGATAAAATATTGATGATGGACTTTTAAATAGTAGAAGATAGTAGAATTCATTCTCTACTTGACTCTTCTAATGGATTGTTGTTTCCGCTGCAGTTGTTGATCTAAAACTTGATGTCTATTATATTCTATCAGATTTTTCCCTGTTGAAGACTAATGATAATTTGTTGTATATTATCTTAGTCATAATATTTTTTACTGGGCTAGTTGAGCTCACCCTTTTTCTTTTTGTTCCATTTTTCTTCTCAAGAGGTGAGAACATAGCAGGAACTAGCCGGGGTATGGAGTGATGGTTCAGGATAGTTGTTTTAGTAGTCCTCACAATTTTGTAAAATAGTGTATCAATAATTGTAATGAGGACTCCTTTTGTGTTTGTATACTGTCTATTAGACAATATTTGTATTCAAACTCACAGTATATGTGTTATCGTATTTTACACGACAATTGTATTACTGAGGTTGTATTTATTTCTGTACCGTGTATTTGGCGACTCAGAATGGGTGATGTATACCTATTTTGGGGGCGTCACAGTTGGTATCAGAGCTTAAGGATATGATCCCCGGCTGAGATGTGAGACAAGAACTAGGAGGGGAGAGACGGGGAATTCCTTCACTAGTATGACCTGACTAAGTTTATTTGGTCGGTCAGAGTATAGGGATAATATGTGACATGTCAATTAACCCTTGTTTTATGGCAATATTTGAGAATGGCAGCTGAAAATATTAACAATGGAGTAAACATGACCGTGGAGACACTTTTAATCACCATCCAGGGGAACATGCAACAGGAAGGCAATATTCCTCCTGTAAACAACACTACCGAACAAATGATAAATGATGAGATGTTTAGAAGCTTTTTACAGTTCATGCAAAATCAGACGAGGGATACTCGTGCACAAAATACGGGTGGAAATGATAGCAATGCGCAGCTTGTCACAGCCAAGCAGTTTAAAGAGTTGGGACCACCATAATTTGTGGGAAAGCCGGATCCGATCAAGGAGAAAACGTGGGTCAAGAAAATTACCAAGATATTCAATGTCTTGGGATGCACGGAGGAACAGAAGGTTCCATTCGCCACCTTTATGTTCTCCAGTGAGGCAGATTACTGGTGGGAATCTGTGAAGCGTATTTTGCACGATAATTATATTACTAAGGTTGTATTTATTTATGTACCATGTATTTGGCGACTCAAAATGGGTGATGTATACCTATTTTTGGGGCGTCACAAAATCAACATGCCAGAAATGGTAACCACTTTGGTGATAATCATGGCCAAGATAATTGAAGTAGAAATTTTAAGAAGAGGAAATTCAATAATGATGGAAAGATGTCAGCACCATCACCTGTTGTTAAGGAACGAGAACGACCGCCGGTCGTATGTTACAAATGCGGAGAGGAGGGACACATCCATCCAAACTGTACACAGCCGTCCAAAGCATGTTACAATTGTGGAAGAGAAGGTCACCTAGCCTGATTTTGTCGTGCACCAAAGTCAAGTCCAGCTGGGATGGAGGCATCAAACGTCGTCCCAGACAAGACAAAACCGGTAGTTCAAGGGAGAGCGTTTGTCGTAACCTCCCAAAAAGTGAGAAATTCGAACGAGGTGATCACGGGTAAGCTAATCATAAACTCTAGCTAAGTCTATACCTTATTTGATACTGGTTCTACCTATTTTTTTATTTTTCCTATTTGCGCTCAACGTTTAAATTTAACTCCGAAGAAATTAGACTTTGATTTATCTGTTGAAACTCCGTTGGGAGAAACCTTCATTACATCCACTGTTTATAAGTCTTGTTTAATTCAAATCGGTAACCGCGCGTTACCTGTCAATCTTATCTCTTTGAAAATACTGGCATTTGATGTGATTTTAGGGATTGATGGGTTAACTACTCATCATGCTAAAATCGATTATTTTCGTAAGGTTGTTAGCTTTCATATTCCTAACCTACCTATTATGAAAATTCGAGCAACCTATTATGCAATTTCAAGCAACCAAACCACTAAAGTCGATCACTGTCATATCAAGCCATAAAGCTATTTGTTTATTGAAAAATGGATGTCAAGCTTTCTTAGCCCATGTTATAGATTTAAATAAAAATACGTCAGATTTGAACGATATTTCTATTGTTATTAAATTTTCTGACGTATTTCCTGAAGAACTTCTTGGCCTACCCCCAGAGCATGAAATCGAGTTTTGTATTGATCTTGAACCCGGTACAAAACCCATTTCCAAATTCCCATATCGAATGGCTCCTATTGAACTTCAAGAGTTAAAAGCCCAACTGCAAGAATTATTAGACATCGGTTTCATTCGTCCTAGTACGTCTCCTTGGGGTGCTCATGTTCTATTCGTAAAGAAGAAAGATGGAAGTATGCGACTTTGTATTGACTATCGAGAGTTGAATCATGTCATCGTCAAAAATAGGTACCCGTTATCTCGAATTAATGACCTGTTTGACCAGTTGTAAGGTGCTAAATTCTTTTCAAAGATCAATCTTCATTCCGGATATCATCAGTTAAAAGTTAAAATTGATGACTTTCTAAAGACTGCTTTCAAAACTCGGTACGGGCATTACGAATTCCTAGTCATGTCTTTTAGATTTACTAATGCTCCTGCGGCCTTCATGGATATGATGAACCGAGTATTCAAAGAATATTTGGATCATTTTGTTGTTGTCTTTATTGATGACATCCTCATATACTCCAAAAGCCATGAAGATCATGAGAGGCTAATACTCCAAAAGCTTCGTGAAAATAAGTTATATGCCAAGTTGAATAAATGCGAGTTCTAGCTGGAGAAAGTAGCATTCCTTGGGCACGTGATATCAAATCATGGAATATCTGTTGACCCGGCAAAGATTGAAGCAATTCAAAGCTGGGAGCAACCTAAGTCAATTACCGAAGTACATAGCTTTCTGGGATTAGCTAGTTATTATCGGAGATTCGTGGAAGGATTTTCTCGAATCGCTACTCCATTAACTCAGCTGACTCGAAAAGATACAAAATTCAGTTGAAGCGAGGAATGTGAGAAGAGTTTTTAAGAACTCAAGAGGAGACTCATTTCAGCACATGTTCTAACAATACCATCTGGAACGGAGGGATATGTCATCTACAGCGATGCTTCAGGCAAAGGGTTAGGGTGTGTTCTCATGCAACATGAAAAAGTCATAGCCTATGCCTCACGACACCTCAAAGAATATGAGAGGAATTATCCTACTCATGATCTTGAGTTGGCAGCTACTGTTTTCGCACTTAAAATCTGGAGGCATTACCTATATGGAGAGAAAATGGAGATCTATATAGATCATAAAAGCCTCAAATATTTCTTCACCCAAAAGAAACTCAACATGCAGCAACGACGTTGGCTCGAGCTATTAAAAGATTATGATCATACCATTCAATACCATCCTGAAAAAGTGAATGTGGTAGCTGACGTATTGAGTAGAAGATCATATGCGGGTACGAGTACGATATTGTCAACGCAAAGGCCCATTTGGTATGACTTACAAAGGATGGAGATAGAGATAAAGACTCCAGGGACCCACGTGATGATGGCAAATATAAGAGTAGAACCGACTTTAATCGATAAAGTTAAAGTTGCTCAAGCTACAGACCTAGAGCTGATGTGTATGGAGAAGAAAGTGCAAGAAGGTGCAATTCCAGAAGCAAGAATTAATGAAGAAGGAATACTTCGAGTGAACTCCAGACTTTGTGTTCATAACGACCCTGATTTAAAGTATAAAATCATGATGGAGGCGCACAACACACCGTTTACAATCCATCTTGGGAGTACCAAAATGTATCATGATATTCGACATATATTTTGGTGGAACAATATGAAGAGAGAGATAGCAGAGTTTATCTCAAGGTGTTTAACATGCCAACGTGTCAAGGCGGAGCATCAAGTGCCTAAAGGTCCATTATAACCACTTGAAATTCTAGAATGGAAGTGGGAGCACATTATCATGAATTTTGTTATAGGTCTTCCTAAGGTTTCTCAAGGCATAGATGCGATTTGGGTCTTTGTTGATAGATTGACCAAGTCTGCTCATTTCTTACCTATACGAGAAACTTATTCACTTGAACGTCTTGCTCGTATGTACATAAATGAGATTGTAAAACTGCATGGTATGCCAGTATCCATAGTTTATGATCGAGACCCAAGATTCACTTCACGGTTTTGGGTTAGTTTGCAGAAAGCTATGGGCACGGATTTGCTATTCAGTTTGGCATATCATCCTCAGACTGACGGGCAGTCGGAGAGACCTATTCAAACTCTGAAAGATCTATTAAGACTATGTGTCCTTAACTTCAAAGGAAGTTGGGGCAAGTTCTTGCCATTGGTGGAATTCTCCTACAACAACAGTTATCAAGCAAGTATTGGCATGGCTTGAGGCGTTATATGGACGCAAGCGTCGTTCTCCAGTATGTTGGGACGAGGTGGGTGAAGTAACGTTGTTGGGACCAGAATTGGTACGCATGACAATAGAAAAGATTCAAATGATCTGACAACGTATTAAAACCTCACAAGATAGACAAAAGAGTTATGTTGATCTTCATCGAAAAGACGTGGAGTTCAATGTTAGAGATCATGTGTTGTTACGGGTTGCTCCATAGAAAGGAGTTACGAGATTTGGAAAGAGAGGAAAGCTCAATCCTCGATTCATTGGCCCATTCGGAATCCTCGATCGAGTAAGAACTGTGGCTTATAGACTCGCCTTACCGCTAAGTATGTCTCGTATTCATAACGTTTTTCACATATCCATGTTACGTAAATATGTGGAAGACCTGAACCCCATTATTGAGTTAGAACCGGACGAAATAGCAGAAGATTTAACGTATGAAGAGGTACCTGTTAAAATCTTGAATAAGAAGGAACATATTCTACGCTCCAAGGTTATACCTCAAGTCAAAGTTTTGTGGAGAAACCATGATGTTGAGGAAATGACATGGGAGTTAGAATCTGAAACAAAATCAAGGTATCCTCACCTCTTCGACATACTAGGTATGTACCCTAATTTCGAGGACGAAATTTTATAAGAAGTGGAGGTTGTAAAACTCCAACTTTTATAAATAAAGAATAATTTTCTCTAAATATCATTTTGAATATTATGGTGTGGATTTGATATAATGTTATAGTTGTAGGTAATATTTATAAATTTTGCAAAGTAAGCAAGTTGTTATAAAGTATTCATTTGGTCGGGGAATATTCTTTTTGTCGAGGAATATTCGTACGATGACACAATCATTGGTGGACCCCACAACAGAATTATTGTCGGGGTTAGAAAACGACAGAAATATCTTTTTATAAAAATAACGGCAAAAGTTTTACCATTAATTGTTGAAATACCCGGTGGTAAAAGTACAGTAATACGCTTGGTTACATAGTAGCACACGGTATTGATAATTGCTGCATAGTATCTCATATTATTGATTCAATTATTATCATAGTATCATCTGTATAATATTTTATATTATTAAATCAATAATTGAGACGACAAAGTTATTCATATTATTATTTGCAATATTGACGATATCTAGAAAGTTCTGTCGAGGAGAGATTTGGTCACCTAATTGCGCGCCAATAGGAAGAAATTCTTATCGAAAAGCCCCCTCTTTCCTAGAAATGATCTGATTGTTAAATATTGTGAGTTATAATATTAATGATGAATAATTGTTAAAAGATTAAAAATGTGTTAATTAAAGATAAAATGATTTGTGGTAATATTTATTCAATCTTTAATATAAATAAGAAGTCTGTTATGAGACGTTTGTGGTAAGTTTGATTTATTCTATGGGGGCCCATATGTCATCATCTAAGAGTCAATTTCGCCAATAGTAATTGCCTTTACCAGACATCGAACCACTTGTCGTTTCATATTACAGGCGTCAAACCACTTTTCTTTTCACATCACCAGTCGTCAAGCCACTTGCCTCTTCACATTGCAAGGGCTAAGCTATAAATCTTCTATAAATAGAAGCTTATTTCTTCTTTCATTCTCACCAATTCACTACGACTCACAAGAGAATTCTATAGAGAGAGAAACAGAGAGAAAGAAGAAGAGTATTATGTTACTACACTATTTCAGTATCCAATCTCCTACTAAGGTAAGGGGTATTATTTCTTTCGTATTCGTAAAGGATGTTATTTTCTGCATACTCATAAGGGTTGTCATTCTATTCTTTATTAATATGTGAGAGTAACCTGTCTACGCGAATTACCGCATGCATGGTGAATAACCCTTCGTATTCATTCTCTATTAATCTGTGGGAGTAACCTATCTACGCGGATTACCGCATGCATGGTGAATAACATTTTGTATTCATTTTTTATTAAATTATGGAAATGATCTGTCTACGCAGATTACCGCATGACAGGTGAAAATCCATTTGCAGTTTCGTATATTCTTTCATACTGTATGGGATATCATTTCTTTTGTACTCGTAAGGAATATTATTTCTGTTCAATATTCGTAAGAAATAATATTTTTTCCATACTCTGTAGTATGTAAGTAATATTATTTCCCTTCATATTCCTAATTCTACACTTATGTTGACAAGTATTGCTTCTATACTCCTTAAAATTAGTAGAATATCCTTGGAATTTACGCTTCATCTAGTATCGTTTCACAAGGATATTTTTCTGAACATTCTTGTTAAAGTTTAATCTTTTCATATCGGAGTACTATTCATGAGGTACTATTCACGGGGTACTATTCACGGGGTACTATTCATGACAAAAATTAATTTTTTTTCTGTCTAAATTATTTTTGATACAATAATATTCTTGAATTTTACTCCACAAAGCAGTATCATGTTGATAATTTGGACATTATTAAATTCTTGATAAATTAAATTATAAATCTTTAAAATTTATCCTTACTTTCATTTAAATTGAATTCTTATATCATTGTCATCATTCTCATGCTTATATTGTGATGAAAGTCATCTTCGGCCGTAGTGCATAGATAGATGGTTGATTGGTATGATTATGACCAGGAATTATTCGGTATAATCATGACCCGTAATATTATAAATGATGTGGTAAAAGTCATCATTGGCCCGTAATGCATTGATGGACATTTGTTGGTATGATCATGACCATTGGTGATAATAATGAATATCCTTGGCCCATACTGCATGGATAATTCAGTGATGTAGATTATTTATTTAGCCGAGTCCCATCGATAAAATTGATGATAAACTTTTTAAATCATAGAAGATAGTAGATATCATGCTCTACTTGACTCTTCTAATAAATTGCTTGTTCCGCTGCTGTTAAACTTGATGTTTATTGTATTTTATCAATTTAACATTGTTGAAGGCTAATAATAATTTATTCTGCATTATTTTAGTTATAATATTTCTTACTGGGCTAGTTGAGCTCGCCCTTTTGCTTTCATTGTTCTCTTAAAAAAATGAGAACATAGCCGGGACTATTCGGAGAATGGAGTGACGGTCCGTGATGGTTGTTTTAGTAGTCTTCACTATTTAGTGTGATAATAAATGTAATGAGGACTCCTTTTTGAGTTTGAATACTTTCTATTGGACAATATTCGTGTAAAAACTCTCAGCTACGCTTTGGCGTATTGTATAAATTAAGTTTGTATTTGTATTCTGTACCATGTATTTGGCGACTCAGAATGGGTGATGTATACCTATTTTGGGGGCATCACAGTTGGTATCAAAGCTTAGGGATATGATCCCTGGCTAAGATGTAAGACTAGAACTAGGAGGGGAGAGACGGGTAATTCCTTCGCTTGTATGACCTACCTAAGTTTAATTGTTATTTAATTGGTCGGTCATAATATATCGATAATATGTGGCATGTTAATTAACCCTTGTTTTGTGGCAGTGTTTGAAAATGAAATTCGAGAATGTTGAGAATAGCAATAGAGCACAGGAGACTGTTGAGTCACCACAAATCAATACACAGGATAATGTGCATCAGGAAGGCAATAATCCTCAGGTAAACAACAACACCAACCAAATGATGAACGACGGAATGTTCAGAGGCTTTCTGCAATTCATGCAATATCAGGAGAGAGAGACTCCTATCAAAAATGCAGGTGGAAACATTGGCAACTCACGGATGGTCACCGCTAAGCAGTTCAAGGAACTAGGACCACCGGAATTTTTGGAAGAGCCAAAACCACTTAAGGCGGAGACGTGGATAAAGCAGATCACCAAGATATTTGATGTCTTGGGATGCTCCGAGGAGCAAAAGGTTCCCTTTGTCACCTTCATGTTGAGAGGAGAGGCAGATTACTGGTGGGAATCTGTAAAGCGTACTCAGCCTGCCGCACTGAAGATGACTTGGGAAAAGTTCCAAGAACTGTTTAACGACAAGTAATTTCCCGAAAGTATTCGTCACATGAAAGAGGTGGAGTTCATCAAGCTAGAGCAAAATAATATGATCGTGTCACAGTACGAAGCTAAGTTTGCTGAGTTATCTAGGTTTGCGTCCCACTTGGTTGATAATGAGGAGAGAATGACGCGGATGTTTCTAAGACGTTTGAAACCTGAGATACATCAATACCTAATTTCTCACAAACTGTGTTTGTATTCAGATTTTGTAAATAGGGCTCAATTATTGGAACGTGATAATGAGTCAACATAACCAAGAGACAGCAGTTGGCAAATCGATAATACCAGTGGTAGCAGTCATCGAAGCGGTGACAACAAACGTGGAGGAAATCAACGTGCCAGAAATGGTAACTACTTCGGTGGTAATCATGGCCAAGATAATAGAAGTGGAAATTTCAAGAAGAGAAAATTCAATAATGATGGAAAGACGTCAGCACCATCACCTGTTGTTAAGGAACGAGAACGACCGCCGGTCGTATTTTAAAAATACGGAGGGGATGGACACATCAGTCCAAACTGTACGCAGCAGTCTAAAGCATATTACAATTATGGAAGAGAAGGTCACCTAGCCCGATTTTGTCATGCACCAAAGTCAAGTCAAACTGGGATGGAGGCATCAAAGGCCGTCCCAGACAAGATAAAATCAGTAGTTCAAGGGAGACCGTTTGTCATAACCTCCTAAAAAGTGAGGAATCTGAACGAGGTGATCACGGGTAAGCTAATCATAAAATCTAGCGAAGTCTATACCTTATTTGATACTGGTTCTACCCATTCTTTTATTTTTCCTACTTGCGCTCAACGTTTAAATTTAATTCCGGATAAATTAGACTTTGATTTATCCATTGAAACTCCGTTGGGAGAAACCTTCATTACATCCACTGTTTATAAGTCTTGTTTGATTCAAATCGGTAACCGCACGTTACCTGTTGATCTTATCTCTTTGAAAATACTGGCATTTGATGTGATTTTAGGGATTAATAGGTTAACTACTCATCATGCAAAAATCGATTATTTTCGTAAGGTTGTTAGCTTTCATATTCCTAACCAACCTATTATGCGAATTCAAGCAACCAAACCACTAAAGTCGATCACTATTATATTAAGTCATAAAGCTATTCATTTATTGAAAAACGGATGTCAAGCTTTCTTAGCTCATGTCACGAATTTAAATAAAAATACGTCAGCTTTGAATGATATTTTAATTATTAATAAATTTCTTGACGTATTCCCTGAAGAACTTCCTAGCCTACCCCTAGAGTGTGAAATTGAGTTTTGTATTGATCTTAAACTCAGTATAAAATCCATTTCTAAAGCCCCATATCGAATGGCTCCTATTGAACTTCAGAAGTTAAAAACCCAACTGCAAGAATTGTTAGACATCGGTTTCATTCGTCCTAGTACGTCTCCTTGGGGTGCTCCTATTCTATTCGTAAAGAAGAAAGATGGAAGTATGCGACTTTATATTGACTATCAGGAGTTGAATCATGTCACCGTCAAAAATAGGTACCCGTTACCTCGAATTGATGACCTGTTTTACCAGTTGCAAGGTGCTAAATTCTTTTCAAAGATCGATCTTCGTTCTGGATATCATCAATTAAAAGTTAAAACTAATGACATTCCAAAGACTGCTTTCAGAACTCAGTACGGGTATTACGAATTCCTAGTCATATCTTTTAGATTGACTAATGCTCCTGCGGCCTTCATAGATATGATGAACAGAGTATTCAAAGAATAATTGGATCATTTTGTTGTTGTCTTTATTGATGACATCCTCATATACTCTAAAAGCCGTGAAGATCATGAGCAACACTTGAGGCTAATACTCCAAAAGCTTCGTAAAAATAAGTTATATGCCAAATTGAAGAAATGCGAGTTCTGACTTGAAGAAGTAGCATTCCTTGGGCACGTGATATCAAATCATGGAATATCTGTTGACCCGGCAGAGATTGAAGCAATTCAAAGCTGGGAGCAACCTAAGTCAGTTACCGAAGTACGTAGCTTTCTGGGCTTAGCTGGTTATTATCGGAGATTTGTGGAAGGATTTTCTCGAATTGTTACTCCATTAACTTAGCTGACTCAAAAAGATACAAAATTCAGTTGGAGCGAAGAATGTGAGAAGTGTTTTCAAGAACTCAAGAGGAGACTCATTTCAGCACATGTTTTGACAATTCCATCCAGTACGGAGAGATATGTCATCTACAGTGATGCTTCAGACAGAGGGTTAGGATGTGTTCTCATGCAACATGAGAAAGTCATAGCCTATGCCTCACGACAACTCAAAGAATATGAGAGGAATTATCCTACTCATAATCTAGAGTTGTCAGCTTTTGTTTTCGCACTTAAAATCTGGAGGCATTACCTGTATGGGGAGAAAGTGGAGATCTATACAGATCATAAAAGTCTCAAATATTTCTTCACACAAAAGATACTCAACATGCGGCAATGACGTTGGCTCGAGCTGTTGAAAGATTATGATCATACCATTCAATACCATCCTAGAAAAGTGAGCGTGGTAGCTGACGCATTGAGTAGAAGATCATATGCGGGTACGAGTGCGATATTGTCAACACAAAGGCTCATTTGGTATGACTTACAAAAGATGGAGATAGAGATAAAGACTCCAGGGACCCACGTGATGATGGCAAATATACGAGTAGAACCAACTTTAATCGATAAAGTTAAAGTTGCTTATGCTACGGACCTGGAGCTGATGCGTATGAAGAATAAAGTGCAAGAAGGTGTAATTTCAGAAGTAAGAATTGATGAAGAAAGAATACTTCGAGTCAACTCCAGACTTTATGTTCCTAACGACCCTAATTTAAAGTATAAAATTATGATGGAGCCGTACAACATACCGTTTGCAATCCATCCTGGGAGTACCAAAATGTATCATGACATTCGACATATATTTTGGTGGAGCAATATGAAGAGAGTGATAGCAGAGTTTATCTCAAGGTGTTTAACGTGTCAACGTGTCAAGGCAGAGCATCAAGTGCCAAAAGGTCCATTGCAACCACTTGAAATTCCAGAATGAAAATGGGAGCACATTACCTTGGATTTCGTTACAGGTCTTCCCAAGGTTTCTCATGGTATAGATGCGATTTGGTCATTGTTGATAAATTGACCAAGTCTGCTCATTTCTTAACTATACGAGAAACTTATTCATTTGAACGTCTTGCTCGTATGTACATAAATGAGATTGTAAGACTGCATGGTATGCCAGTATCCATAGTTTCTGATCGAGACCCAAGATTTACTTCACGATTTTGGGTCAGCTTGTAGAAAGCTTTGGGCACGTATTTGCAATTCAGTTCAGCATATCATCCTCAAACGGACGGGCAGTCGGAGAGGACTATTCAAACTCTGAAAGATCTATTAAGACTATGTGTCCATGACTTCAAAGGAAGTTAGGACAAGTTCTTGTCATTGTTGGAATTCTCTTACAACAACCGTTATCAAGCAAGTATTGGCATGGCTCCATTTGAGGCGTTGTATGGACGCAAGTGTCGTTCTCCAGTATGCTGGGACGAGGTGGGTGAAGCAACATTGTTTGGACCAGAATTGGTACGCATGACAACAGAAAAGATTTAAATGATCCGACAACGTATAAAAACCTCACAAGATAGACAAAATAGTTATACTGATCTTCATCGAAAAGACGTGGAGTTCAATGTTGGAGATCATGTGTTGTTACGGGTTGCTCCATGGAAAGGAGTTACGAGATTTAAAAAGAGAGGAAAGTTCAATCCTCGATTCATTGGCCCATTCGAAATCCTCGATCGAGTAGGAACTGTGGCTTATAGACTTGCCTTACTGCCAAGTATGTCTCGTGTTCATAACATTTTTTACATATTCATGTTACGTAAATATGTAGAAGACCCGAATCACATTATTGAGTTAGAACCGGACGAAATAGCAGAAGATTTAACGTATGAAGAGGTACCTATTAAAATCTTGGATAAGAAGGAACATATTCTATGCTCCAAGGTTATACATCAAGTCAAAGTTTTGTAGAGAAACCATGATGTTGAGAAAATGACCTGTGAGTTAGAATCTGAAATGAAATCAAGGTATCCTCACCTCTTCGACATACCAGATATGTACCCTAATTTCGAAGACGAAATTTCATAAGAAGGGGAGGTTGTAAAATCCCAACTTTTATGAATAAAGAATAATTTTCTCTAAATATCATTTTGAATATTATGGTGTAGATTTGATATAATGTTATAGTTGTAGGTAATATTTATAAATTTTGTAAAGTAAGCAAGTTGTTATAAAATATTAATTTAGTCGAGGAATATTCTTTTTATCGGGAAATATTCGTACGATGGCACAATCATTAGTGGACCCCACAACAGAATTATTGTCGGAGTTAAAAAATGACAGAAATATCTTTTTATAAAAATAACGGCGAAAGTTTTACTGTTAACTATTAAAATACCCGGTGGTAAAAGTACAGTAATACGCGTGATTGCATAGTAGCACACAGTGTTGATTATTTATGCTTACGTAAGAAGCCGCTCAGTTATACTCAATTATTGCTACAGTAATTACTGCATAATATCTCATATTATTGATTCAATTATTATCACAGTATCATTTGCATAATATTTTATATTATTAAATCAATAATTGAGACGACAAAGTTATTCATATTATTATTTACAATATTTACGATGTCTAGAAAGTTCTGTCGAGGAGAGGTTTGGTCACCTAATTGCGCGCCAATAGGAAGAAATTCTTATCAGAAAGCCCCCTCTTTCCTGAAAATGATCTAGTTGTTAAATATTATGAGTTATAATATTAATGATGAATAATTGTTAGAAGATTAAAAATGTGTAGATTAAAGATAAAATGATTTGTGGTAATATTTATTCAATCTTTGATATAAATAAGAAGTCTGTTATGAGACGTTTGTGGTAAGTTTGATTTATTCTATAGGGGCCCATATGTCATCATCTAAGAGTCACTTTCGCCAATAGTAATTGCCTTTACCAGACGTCGAACCACTTGTCGTTTCATATTACAGGCGTCGAACCATTTGTCGTTTCATATTACATGTGTCGAACCACTTGTTGTTTCACATTATAGGCGTCAAACCACTTTTCTTTTCACATCACCAGTCGTCAAGCCACTTGTCTCTTTACATTGCAAGGGCTAAGCTATAAATCTTCTATAAATGGAAGCTTATTTCTTCTTTCATTCTCACCAATTCACTACGACTCACAAGAGAATTCTATAGAGATAGAATCAGAGAGAAAGAAGAAGAGTATTTTGTTACTAAACTATTTCAGTATCCAATCTCCTACTAAGGTAAGGGGTATTATTTCTTTCGTATTCGTAAAGGATGTTATTTTCTTCATACTCATAAGGGTTGTCATTCTATTCTTTATTAATCTGTGGGAGTAACCTATCTACGTGAATTACTGCATGGATGGTGAATAACCCTTCGTATTCATTTTCTATTAATATGCGGGAGTAACCTGTCTATACGGATTACCACATGTATGGTGAATAACCTTTTGTATTCTTTATTTATTAAATTGTGGAAATGATCTGTCTACGCGGATTACCGCATGACGGGTGAAAATCCATTTGCAGTTTCATATATTCTTTCATATTGTATGTGATATCATTTCTTTTGTAGTCGTAAGAAATATTATTTTCTTCCATACTCTATAGTATGTAAGTAATATTATTTCGTTTCATATTCCTAATTCTACACTTATGTTGACAAGTATTACTTCTATACTCCTTGAAATTAGTAGAATATCCTTGGAATTTGCGCTTCATCTAGTATCGTTTCACAAGGATATTTTTCTGAACATTCTTGTTAAAGTTTAATTTTTTCATGCCGGAATACTATTCACGAAATACTATTCACGCGGTACTATTCATGATAAAAATTAATTTTTTTTCTGTCCAAATTATTTTTGATACAATATTATTATTGATTTTTACTCCACAAAGCAGTATCATGTTGACAATTTGGTCATTATTGAATTCTGGATAAATTGGATTATAAATATTTAAAATTTATCCTTGCTCTCATTTAAATTGAATTCTTATATCATTGTCATCATTCTTATGCTTATATTGTGATGAAAGTCATCTTTGATCGTAGTGCATAGATGGACGGTTGATTGGTATGATTATGACCAGAGATTATTCGGTATAGTCATGACCCGTAATGTTACAAATGATGTGATAAAAGTCATCATTGGCCTGTAGTGCATTGATGGACAGTTGTTGGTATGATCATGACCATTGGTGATAATAATGAATATCATTGGCCCGTAGTGCATGGATAATTCAGTGATGTAGATTATTTATTTAGCCGAGTCCCATCGATAAAATTGATGATAAACTTTTTAAATCATAGAAGATAGTAGATATCATGCTCTACTTGACTCTTCTAATGAATTGCTTGTTCCGCTGCTGTTAAACTTGATGTTTATTGTATTTTATCAATTTAACATTGTTGAAGGCTAATAATAATTTATTCTGCATTATTTTAGTCATAATATTTCTTACTGGGCTAGTTGAGCTTACCCTTTTGCTTTCATTGTTCTCTTCAAGAAATGATAACATAGCCGGGACTATTCGGAGAATGGAGTGACGGTCCGTGATGGTTGTTTTAGTAGTCTTCACTATTTAGTGTGATAATAAATGTAATGAGGACTCCTTTTTGAGTTTGAATACTGTCTATTGGACAATATTCGTGTAAAAACTCTCAGCTACGCTTTGGCATATTGTATAAATAAAATTTGTATTTGTATTCTATACCATGTATTTGGCGACTCGGAATGGGTGACGTATACCTATTTTGGAGGCGTCACAGTTAATCTCTATCTAATATAACCTGCTCCCCTTTTAATATTATATGTATAACTGGTGTCTTAAACATTACTTTTATTATTATTATGTTCCAGTGTTTTATTTTATTTGGTTTCTTTTTCAAAATAAAGTTTTGATTGGCCTAATTTGCAACTCAAAGATAGAAAAACAGTATGAATATATTCTTCAAATTACAATTTGCAATTTGATTAAAGAACAATGTATTATCTAAATTGTATTCTTTTCGTTTTAAAATTAGAGATATAATTTGACTTTTAAGATCAACAAATATATTAAACTTCAATTTGATGTGAATTTAATTTTAGTTGATACAATTATTATAATTTTATAGTAATATTTTTATTTGGATATTTGTATTTGATTATAGATTTATTTTTTCTTTGATTAAATTTATCTTGCATAATTTTATTCTTGAATCAATTGTTAAAATTAATAGAAGGATAAATTTATAAAAATGATATTTTTCTTTTCTTTTCATTAGAACTTAAAAATGCAAGAATTTTTTTTTTAATTTTCTATTTTTTCCTATTAAAAATTCAGAAACAACACAAAAAAAAAAACCTTTAACTTTTCTATTCTTTTGTTTTTTGTTACAATTTAAGTTTTCTACTCTTTTTTCCCCTTCCGAGACTAGAAAGAGAGTCTTGCGCTCTGTTTCTGAGTTTTAAAATGGACAAAAAATAAAAAAAATGGACGGAAAATTTAAATTTTTTTTCTAATTCTTATGTTTGTGAGTTTTTTAAAAAATGGAAAAGAAAAGAAATGGATACAAAACTTGGTCACTTTTTCAGCCAAAATTTTCCGTCCAAAATTGGCCTGATTTGGACGGAAAATGTGACGCCCCCAAAATAGGTATACATCACCCATTCTGAGTTGTCAAATATATGGTACAGAAACAACTACAACTTTATTAATACAATTGTCGTGCAAAATACGACAACACTTAAACTGTGAATTTAAATACAAAAATTATCTTCTAGACAATATTCACACCCAAATAAGTCCTCATTACAATTATTATTTTATAAAAATGGTGAGGACTACTAAAACAACTTCTAGAACCTTCATTCCATACCCCGACTAATACTCGCTACATTCTCGCTTCCTAAGAAGAAAAATGGAACAAAAAGGAAAAGGGTGAGCTCAACTAGCCCGGTAAAGAATATTATGACTAAGATAATATAGAACAAATTATCGTTAGTCTTTAACAGGAAAAAATTTAATAGAATACAATAGACAACAAATTTTAAATCAATATTCGCAACGGAAATAATAATTCATTAGAAGAGTTAAGTAGAGAATGAAATCTACTATCTTCAATGATTTTAAAAGTCTATCATCAATATTTTATCCCTGTAACATCAATCAATATATATCTGGAATCAAATATTCATCTTTGCACTACAAGCCAAAGATATTCATCAGTTGGTCATGTTCATCTAAACACATGTTCATCTTTGCACTACGGGCCAAAGATATTCATCATAAAATCATTAATCTTTGCACTACCGGCCAAAGATATTCAGTTATATAATCATTTAGGACTGAGGATGATGAAAAATATTTTAAAGAAAACGAATCCAGTGAAACAAAAAGACAAGGATTAAGGATTAAGGATTCGTAATTCGATTTATTCATATCCAAAAAATACCTCAATAATAATCATAGTGAAGTAAAATTCAAGAATGATTAAAACTTGGATACAATCAAAGCTAGTATCCATAATAGATATTTTAGACGAAAAATAAAATTTTAATTTTTCTGTGAATAGTGTCGTATTCGTGAATAGTGTCGTATACGTGAATAGTAACTCCGACACCAAAAAGTTCTAAATTTGATAAAAAGTTCAGATCAATATTTTGGCATAATGATATTGAAAGAATAACATCATTACAAAAAAAAATAATATCCCTTACCTCAGAAAATACAGTACTTCTAGCTGGAATACTGGATATAGTGCTGAAGGGAACTTGCACCGTATAACAATACTCAAAATCTTAAAATACTCACAAGAATACGCTAGATAATATAGAGAGAGAAAGAGAGAGAAAACTTCAGTTTCTGATATGATTTTCAATTCTAACCTAAGCACCCTATTTATAGGAAAATGCTTAGAACACCAAACCAGAAAATTTAATAAAATATTAATATATATTTATTAAATTCTTATGCACACATAATCTGATTCAAAACATCAGCCACCAAGAGTGACCCATCTCACCTAAATAAAAAAAACTTTTTTCTTATTAAAAATATTTAAAACTTCAAAAATCAATTATTCTGGAATTTCGGAAATTCAATAATTCATAATAAATAGCCCTTTTATCAAAAAAATTCGAACCTTATGTCTTTTTCATAGAAAATTCCATTATTTACAACTTTGCAAAAGAAAGTTTTTCCAAATTCCAAACAGAAATTGACCGAAATTCACAAACGGGCGATTTTACAGGCTATAATCAAATTTCAGTCAAGAAATGGGGTCCACCGACATGTTTAACATGTTTTTAACATTTATTGCAACAAAAATACTCTTCCTCCTCATATACTCATATATCCCACATTCATTGTAAAAATATCACCATTATTATATTTTTAAAATATAATAATATATTTAAATAAATTATTTATCAAAAAAAATAAATTTTCAATTTTTCAACAATTGTCACTTTAAAATTTTCTCCATCTATATCCACATAAAATGAATATTTTTCTTATCATATAAATCAATAATTAATTATTCACAAATAATATTATAGAATCACAGTACTGACAACCAGGCCGTTCCCAGGAAAGAGGGGGCTTTCCAATAAGGATTTCTCCTTACTGGCGCGCAATTAGATGACCAAACCACTCCTTAAACAGAACTTTCTAGACATTATCAATAATGTTATCTAATAATATTATTCAGATAATATGGATTATTGCTCCGATAATGAAAAATATTGTATAGTGACAATTATTGAAACAACAGTAATATAAAATATCAATGCAACAATTATTGAATCAATAAAACAAAATATTGAACAGTAATTACTGTAACAATTATTGAGTAGTGCCTTCTTACGTAAGAATCAATAATTAGTGCAATACCGTGTGCTACTGTGTTTTAACCACCGAGTATTTCAACAGTATTAACGGTAATAACAACGTCATTATTTATAAATAACTTATTTTTGTCGTTTTCTTCATCCAATCGCTTTCCGTTATGGGGCCCACGCAAGGCTGCGCCGTCGTACAAATATTCCCCGACAGTAAAAATATTTCACGACCAAACGAATATTCTCCGATAAAAATGAATATTTTATAACCACTTGCTTATTTAAAATATTTGCGTATTTTACCCATAACTAACCACATTAATCAAATCAACCCTTACTATTTCAAAATAATAAATAGAGGAAATTTCATTTTATTAATAAAAAAACCGGGGTCTTACAATCTCCCATCCTTATGAAATTTCGTCCTCGAAATTGACGTACATACCTGGTGTTTCGAAAAGATGAGGATACCTTGCTTTCATTTCCGTTTCCAACTCCCAGGTCATTTCCTCTATAGCATGGTTCCTCCATAAAACTTTAACTTGTAGTATAACCTTCGTGCGTAGGACATGCTCTTTCTTAACCAAGATCTTGACAGGTACTTCTTCATACGTTAAGTCTTCGGCTATCTCGTCCGGTTTTAACTCAATAACGTGGTTCAAATCTTTCATATATTTACGAAGCACGGATATGTGAAAAATATTATGAACACGAGACATACTTGGAGGTAACGCGAGTCTATAGGCCACATTTCCTACTAGGTCAAGAATCTGAAATGGACCAATAAATCGTGGATTGAGCTTTTCTCTTTTCCTAAATCTTGTAACTCCCTTCCATGGAGCCACATGCAATAATACATGATCCCCAATATTAAATTCTACGTCCTTTCGATGAAGATCCGCATAACTCTTTTGTCGATCTTGTGCCGTTTGTATACGTTATCGAATCATTTGGATCTTTTCTGTAGTAATACGTACCAACTCGGGTCCCAACAATATTGCTTCACCCACCTCATCCCAACATATTGGAGAGCGACACTTTCATCCATATAATGCTTCGAATGGAGCCACCCCTATACTTGCCTGATAACTGTTGTTGTAAGAGAACTCCACCAATGGTAAATACTTATCTCAACTCCCTTTGAAGTCTAAGACACAGAGTCTTAATAGATCTTCAAGAGTTTGAATAGTCCTCTCTGATTGTCCGTCCGTTTGAGGATGGTATGCCGAACTGAATCGTAAATCCGTGCCCAAAGCTTTTTGCAAGCTAACCCAAAATCGTGAAGTGAATCTTGGGTCACGATCCGAAACTATGGATACTGGCATGCCATGCAACCTCACAATCTCATTCACGTACACAAGAGCAAGACGTTCAAGGGAATAAGTCTCTCGTATCGGCAAGAAATGAGCAGACTTAGTTAATCTATCAACAATAACCCAAATAGCATTTATGCCTTGAGAAACCGTGGGAAGACCTGTAACGAAATCCATGTTAATGTGTTCCCACTTCCATTTCGGAATCTCAAGTGGTTGCAATGGACCCTTTGGCACTTGATGTTCCGCCTTTACACGTTGACAAGTTAAACACATCGAGATAAACTTTACAATCTCTCTCTTCATATTGTTCCACCAAAATGTATGTCGAAGATCACGATACATTTTGGTACTTCCAGGATGGATCGCAAATGGTGTATTGTGTGCCTCCATCATGATCTTGTACTTCAAATCAGAATCGCTAGGAACACAAAGTCTGGAGTGGACTAGAAGTATTCCTTCTTCATCAATTCTTGCTTCTGGAATAGCACCTTCTTGCAGTTTCTTCTTCATCCGCATCAGCTCCAGGTCTGTGGCTTGAGCAACTTTAACTTTTTCGATTAAAGTTGGTTCTATACGTATACTTGACATCATTGTATGGGTCCCCGGAGTCTTGAATTCTATCTTCATCTTTTGTAAATAACACAAAATGGGCATTTGTGTTGACAACATCGCACTCGTTCCCGCATATGATCTTCTACTCAACGCGTCAGCTACCACGTTCGATTTTCTAGGATGGTATTGAATAGTGTGGTCGTAATCTTTTAATAGCTCGAGCCAACGTCGTTGCCGCATGTTGAGTTCCTTTTAGGTGAAGAAATATTTGAGGCTTTTATGGTCTGAATATATCTCCACTTTCTCCCCATATAGATAGTGCCTCCAGATCTTTAGCGCTAAAACGACTGGTGCCAACTCTAAATCATGAGTAGGATAATTCCTCTTATATTCTTTAAGTTGTCGCGAGGCATAGGCTATGACTTTACCATGTGGCTTGAGAACATACCCTAACCCTTTGCCCGAAGCATCACTGTAGATAACAAATCCATCCGAACCAGATGGTATTGTCAGAACAGGTGCCAAAATGAGTTTCCTCTTAAGCTCTTGGAAACTCTTCTCGCATTCCTCGCTCCATACGAATTTTGTATCCTTCCGAGTTAGCTGAGTTAATGGAGTAGCGATTCGAGAAAACCCTTCTACGAATCTCCGATAATAACCAGCTAAGCCTAGAAAGCTACGTACTTCAGTCACCGACTTAGGTTGCTCCCAACTTTGTATTGCTTCAATCTTTGCCGGGTCAACAGATACTCCATGTTTTGACACCACGTGCCCAAGGAATGTTACTTTCTCAAGCCAAAACTCACATTTCTTCAACTTGGCATATAGCTTGTTTTCACGAAGCCTTTGGAGTACCAGCTTCAAATGGTGCTCATAATCTTCACGACTTTTGGAATATATGAGGATGTCATCAATAAAGACAACAACGAACTGATCTAAATATTCCTTGAATACTCGGTTCATCATATCCATGAAAGTCGCAGGAGCATTAGTCAATCCAAAAGACATGACTAAGAATTTATAATACCCGTACCGAGTTCTGAAGGCAGTCTTTGGGATATCCTCAGTTCTAATCTTCAGTTGATGATATCCAGAACGAAGATCGATCTTTGAAAAGAATTGTGCTCCTTGCAATTGGTCAAACAGGTCATCAATTCGAGGTAGCGGATACCTATTCTTGATAGTGACATGGTTCAATTCCCGGTAGTCAATACAAAGTCGCATACTCCTGTCTTTCTTCTTTACGAATAAAATAGGAGCACCCCAAGGAGATGTACTAGAACGAATGAAACCGATGTCCAACAACTCCTGTAGTTGGACCTTTAACTCCTGAAGTTCAATAGGAGCCATTCGGTATGGGGTTTTAGAAATGGGCTTTGTACCAGGTTTAAGATCAATAAAGAATTTAACTTCACGTTCTGGGGGTAGACCGGGAAGTTCTTCAAGAAATATATCAGGAAAGTCACTAATAACAGGAATATTATTCAAATCTGATGTGTCTTTATTCAAATCCATAACATGGGCTAAGAAAGCTTGACATCTATTTTTCAATAAATGAATAGCTTTATGACTTGATATAACAGTGATTGATTTTAGTAGTTTAGTTGCTTGAATTCGAACAACAGGTTGGTTAGGAATATGAAAACTAACAACCTTATGAAAATAATCAATTTTGGCATGATGAGTAGTTAACCAATCAATCCCTAAAATCACATTAAAAGCAAGTACCTTTAAAGAGATAAGATCAACAGGTAATGTGATGGTGCCAACTTGGATCAAACAAGATTTATAAACAGTGGATGTTATGAAAGTTTCTCCTAACGGAGTCTCCATAGATAGGTCAAAGTCTAATTTCTCCGGAGTCAAGTTTAAACGTTGAGCACAAGTAGGAGAGATAAATGAATGGGTAGAACCAGTATCTAGTAATGTATAAACTTCGCAAGAATTTATGATTAGCTTACCCGTGATCACCTCGTTTGGGTTCCTCACATTTTGACCAGTCAAAACAAACGCTCTTCCAAGAACCGCTGACTTTGACTTCTATGGGACAGCCTTTTGAGTCATCATCCCCACTGGACTTGGTTTCGCTACCGTACAATCTCGAGCGATATGTCCTTCCTTTCCACAATTATAGCATACCTTGAACTGTTGTGGACAGTTTGGGCTGATATGTCCCTCTTTTCCGCATTTGTAGCATACGACCGGTGGTCGTTCTCCTCCCTTAGAACCAGTTGCTGCTGGTGCTGACGTCTTCACATTGTCATTGTTGAATTTCCTCTTTTTAAAATCTCCCCCCCACTCGCTTCTTCTATTATCATGGTCACGATTACCACCAGAGTGGTTACCGCTTTTGTCCGTGTTCTTCTTTCCCCACTGATTATCGTTGCTCTGATGACTACTTTCACCGGTATGACCTTGGTTATGGTCCCTCGGTTGAACGTACTCGTTATCTCGCTCTAATAATTGTTCCCTGTTAGCAACATCTGAATATAGAGAAAATTTATGAGAAATGAGATACTGACGTATGTCGGGTTTCAAACCTCTCAGAAACATCCGTGTCATACGTTCCTCATTCTCCACCAAATGAGGTGCAAACCTGGATAACTCCGTGAACTTCGCCTCGTACTGGGACACCGTCATGTTGTTATGCTCCAGTCTAATAAACTCCACCTCCTTCATATGACGAATACTTTCAAGAAAGTACTTGTCATTGAACAGTTTCTGAAATGTCTCCCAAGACATGCTGAATGCGACTGGATGGGTACGCTTCACAGATTCCCACCAGTAATCTGCCTCATTACGGAACATAAAGGTGGCGAATGGAACCTTCTGTTCCTCCGTGCATCCCAAGACATCAAATATCTTGATAATTTGCTTGACCCGCGTTTCTGCCTTAATCGGATCCGGCTTTCCCCAGAATTCTGGTGGTCCCAACTCTTTGAACTGCTTGGCTGTGACCAACTGTGCGTTGCCATTGTTTCTACCTGTATTTGGAACAGGAATCTCCTTTGTCTAGTTTTGCATGAACCGCAAAAAGCTTCTAAACATCTCATCATTCATCGTCTGCTCTGTGGTATTGTTTACAGGAGGAACATTGCACATTCTCCTCATTATAGACACTCGAAATTTTCTGTACACCTGTCACTAACATTGCAGGAGAGCAGATTCGTGTTTTAAGAGGGAACCCTGAAAGACGATCCATATCCATGCCGGATACTACCGGAAGTTCAGCATCAACCCCGAATCGCAATCTGGGAGTAACAATTCCAATCTCGGAGATAACCCTGAGGCATGCAGATATAATACCGGAACACACACCGGAGAAGACCGATTAATCTCGGAGATAACCCCGAGGTATCCAGTCTCAGTCCCAACCATGGGAATAGCCACCAACCTAGGTGATAACCCCAAGGAATGCAATTTCGGCGATAACCCCGGAAATGCTTATTACAAGTGCGACCAGCTTCAATCTCGGCACTCACAACGAGATCCACTGTACCAGCCCGGCGATAATATCGGAAAGACAGACACACCTCAAAGATGACAATGAGGACCTTCAACAAATTGTAGCAATCCAATCTCAGCGAAGCTGAGCAACACCTGCTTTATCAGCCCAATCCGGCGATAACACCGGTGAGGGGAAACATCGTCATCTGACCAACACGATGTCATGCCACGTCACCTCAACATATCTACGCAATAATGTCCCACAAGACTAATCAATCCCGAGTGACTATTGTGCGGGGTAACGGATGAAAGTTGAAGCTTGAAGACCGTAGGGCACCGTCCCATCTTTAATGACTTCGCACAACTCTAATCCCATGCCATCGTACAACTCTCGACAACGGCGGTCCGAAATAGGTCCTGTATACCTCAAACGGATGCCCGGATTGCACTTCTGAAAGTTCGAGTGGACATTACAGTGCCTGAGTGCACGTACTTCGAGACGACCCGAGCCAAAAAACCCGAGCCCACCCGGGTTGCCTCTGGTACACCTGCGGCTCAGCCGCAGGTCCACCCTCTATAAATAGAGGGCTTGGGGTGGCCATTTTTTAAGAGAA
Organism: Panax notoginseng; assembly: GCA_016801055.1. Classification (NCBI taxonomy): domain Eukaryota; kingdom Viridiplantae; phylum Streptophyta; class Magnoliopsida; order Apiales; family Araliaceae; genus Panax; species Panax notoginseng. The sequence goes on from CM029023.1 coordinate 94,979,673, forward strand.
AACGGCTAAGAAGCCCTGCCCAATTTGCTCTGCACTCATCCCAGGCAGTGTACTTTCCCCTTTTAAACACATGTGAGCTCATATATAGCCCTTTTATACCTACAAAAGTCTGTGTTTACTCACTTTAAAGATATTGAAGTCTTCTTTGGCAGCCCACTGTAAGCCTTCTTTCACACTTTAAAGTTTTTCTCTTCATCTTTGCACACACCCTTCTACACGTTGAGAGTCGTGTTGCACATTTTGTCCGGACTTCGGTCCGTGGTTTATTTTTAGTTTGTATATACATATATATTTATATATATGGACTAATATTATCGAGTTATGCCTCGATTGAGCCTAGACTTCGGTCTGGAGCGTTTACTTGCTTTCCTATATATATATTTATATATATGAACTGCGTGTCGAACTCTGTTCGATGAGCCTAGACTTCGGTCTGGAGCGTTTACCTGCTTTAATATATATATACTTATATATATTATCTGTGGTCGAACTCTGTTCGATGAGCCTGAATTTTACATCCGGAGCGTTTACGTGCTTTAATATATATATATACTTATATATATTAACTGTGGTCGAACTCTGTTCGATGAGCCCGGATTTTATATCCGGTGCGTTTACATGCTTTTATATATATATATATATATATATATATATATATATATATATATATATATATATATATATATATATTTACATTTCGTCCCACCTGGAGTTTACTTCGTGGTGGTTGACCGTTTTTTACTACTTTCTGTACATTTCGTCCCACCTGGAGTTTACTTCGTGGTGGTTGACCGTTTTTACAATTTTCTGTACATTTCGTCCCTCCTGGAGTTTCCTCCGTGGCGGTTGATAGCTTTTACAGCTTTATTTACATTTCTGATCCCCCTTGGAGGTACTTCGTGATTGGTGATCATGTCTGTATATATAGATTTACAGCTTTTATATATATACCTGCTTACTGAGTTTATATCAATTGCGTCATCATGTGAGCCTAGGAATCATGTGATCACAGATTCATCCCATTGGATCTAGATTCGGTTCCCATGATAGACATTTTCAGCTGTAAGCAGCTTGTAAATTATTCTGTGATGTTTGAATTTCCTCAGATGGTTTACATACCCACGAGGAATTCAGCACCTTTTTGTACATTATTTTCGTACGGATGCCTCGCATCTGTCAAATAAAATCAATCTAGCCGAATACGGAATAAAATGGGAGTGTAAAAGGTCTCAATTACTATTGAGCATCAAGGTTTGAAAAATCTCTTTTATAAAACATCACTGCCATATCTTGCTTAAAATTGAATTTTTACATAAAATTCAAATCCTGTGTATATAGGTGCGAACGAGGCCTCGCACTAATTCCAAATAACAGCACATTGACCCACACACACACACACATTCAGATAACAGTTTCTTGAAAAGAGGCGGTCACCGTGGTAACACGGATGTCGGGGGGTGCCTAACACCTTCCCTCCGCATAACCAAGTCCCCGGACCCTAATGAATCTCGGTTTCACCGACCCGTTTAGCAGTGCCACATCACTGGGTCAATGTGCAAACTTTTTCTCGGTTGTGTTGGTACAACCATTTAAAAAATCAACTAGCGACTCTTATAGTCCAATCGTCGACATTATACATGTCGGACCTTTTTCACTTGTTTTTTCAAACAAATCTCACCTAAAATGAGAACACCAAAGAACAAGTAACGGAGAGGGACAATTAAAAATCCCGAAATCGACAGGTGGCGACTCTGCTGGGGACTCCAGTAAGAGGACTTAAGCTGTTATTACAATTTTTTCAAAATTGTTATATGCTTGTGTGTGGATGTTGCATTTACATTTTATGATGAATGTGTACGAATGCATTTCCTTACTTAGTGCTTCGCACTATAAACTGCCTATAATCTTAGTGCTTCGCACTATAAACTGCTTGTGATATTAGTGCTTCGCACCATAACTGCTTGTGATATTAGTGCTTCGCACATGTCATCATGTCATACGGTGAGATTCGATGTATGTGAATGTATGTTGTGTGGTCCCTCCACCAGGAGGCTATCCCGTCGGTGTTTGATTACTGGACTCGTGAGAAGACTAATTCTCCGAGGCTTAGGAAAGGCACCACCCAAATTCGCTCCAGTTGAAAGACCGGATTAACTTCCAGTCAAGTAGATTGCGATGATTTGGGAACCTTCATGCCAAAAAGTCGCGTGAGTAACCTAAGATAGGTCAGCCTCTGATAAACCCAAAACGGAGGAAAGTCTCTTCACGCTCTCATTTCAAATACTTGTAATTATCTTCCATATCTATCTCCATGTAATGAGAAATATGAAGAAATGTGTACACATACATGCTATAAACAGCTGACATCCGTTTTGCAGGATAAAATTCCTAAACTGGACACACCGCATCGCATGTTATTATCCACCCTAAAGACTAAACTATGCAAGTCTATTGCAGGGAATCAATCGGACCTATCACTCGTTCAAAGTCCAAAAAGGTAACAGGCCTACAGTCAATCATGTCGTCATCCGACCAGACTGAACTTAATCCAGTTTCTCGCAAAGAATTCGACGGATTAAGCAAACAGATTACAGATTTGGTTGTTCTACTAAAAGAATTACACTAGTCTACGCAGGGTCAGAAAATACCCGTACATGCTGAATCCTCCACACAAGGAGGAACCCAGGTCGTTACAATACATGAACTGCAGTTGGATCCGACCAACAAAACTCATGATGCTGCCCATCCCACTAGAGACCCAGACACTGGTGACATCAAAAAGAAAGTCCTCCAAATGGAAGAGACTCTTCGCACTATCAAAAGAATTGGAACACACGGGAGTGTTTCATATGCTGATTTGTGTATTTTCCTTGGTATTCATTACCCAGAAAAGTTTAAGACTCCTGACTTTGAAAAATATGACGGGTTAGGAGATTCTTACACACATCTAAAGGTGTTTATTGGAGAACTTGGATCTTATGCAGAGGATGAAAAACTCAGAATGCAACTGTTCCAAAAAAGTCTAACTGGAGAAGCCTGTTCGTGGTACACGAGATTAGACAATTCAAAGATCCATAGTTGGGAAGAGCTAGCACACGCTTTCCTCACCCAATACAACTTTTAATCTCAAATGGCTCCTGATCGGTATCAAATTACTAAGATCAAGAAACAGTCTAATGAGTCTTTCAGAGAGTATGCTCAGAGGTGGAGACGTCTGGCTGCCCAAGTTAGTCCTTCCATGACAGAATCAGAGATGGTCATGACTTTCATAGACATACAAGAAGCACCTTTCTATAAAAGAGTTTTAGCCGGCATCGGCAAACCATTTTCTGAAATGGGATTGAAATCCAGAAAGATTCAAGACCTAGCTGCACTCAAAGCGGTTGCTGATCACATCCAATCTGGAAATTATGGGAACAACCCCCGGAGGGTCCATAAAAAGAAAGAAGAGGATGTTTCCCTGATACTACAGGGTCAAAAAGGCAGTCAAAACATGCCTATCCAGAGGAAAAATTACACTCCCTTTCAAGCACAGTCTTCAAACCCTCCAGTACCAAAAGGTGGAGAAGCCAAATGACCTCGAGTATTCACACCCTTAGGGGATACCCTCGAGAACATTCTCAATCTTCTAACAACACAGAAGAAAATCACGCATCTTCTTCCACCAGCCAGCCCTAATGGTCGGGATTTTAATGCTGCTCGGAAATGTGCTTATCATGCCGGGGCACCTGGACATGATACTCAGGATTGTTGGGCCTTGAAACATAAAATCCAAGACCTGATAAACAACGGGGAAATCGTGGTCACCAAACCCAATCAGCCTCACGTTCAAGACAACCCTCTTCCTCAACACAAGGAAGAAGAGGTCAACATGATTAATTGGAGCAGTGGACAGAGTTCCAATTTCAGCTGTGAATCCTCCCAAACCTCCAAAGATAGTGATGACAGATGGGATTATGCCAAGTTCCAATTCACAATGGAACGAAAGATGAAAGCTCTTTGTAAACAAATTGAGCAATTGGCGGAACTGGTGACTTATCAGCATCAAGTGACTCGTCAGCTAATTAGCCAGGAGCATGCCAGTCTCCTACCTATTGTCATGATTATTCCCTCTTCACTTTCAGAAAATAAAATGCTAGAAGACAAAGTAACGAAGAGAGCGAATGCTAAGGCCCGTCGGGATTTTGCCAACAAAAGGGAATTCACATATTTGGGCCAACCTATGGAGGAAATCCTTCATATGTTAATCAATGAAGGAAGGATTAGTTCCCTTCTACCTCCAATCAATCCCCGTTCGGGACGATACAACTCTGAGGGAATATGTTAATATCATTCTCAATCTCGTGGTCACAGCACAGAAGAATGTTGGGCACTCCGCCACCTTATTCAAAATTTAATCGACAGTGGCATACTGCGTCTGGCAGATAACGACACTGTGTTACGGGCAAGTGAGGATTCGTGTCCTACTAAGTGGAAGAGTGTAGTAGCAGTCATATCCACTGAAAGTGATGGGGTTAACAAATCACTTGTTATGCCAGTAATTCAACTCAAGGGAATCAACAATCCTTTGAAAGTGGCCGCTCCCGAGCCAATCAACTTGCCGTGCAGAGCACAATATCCTATTGCTAGCTTGCGTGCAGTTCCGTGGAATTATGAAGAAGGTGAAGGATCCACCTCACATACAACTACTGCAGTGTCAAAGGAAAATCCACTGTATCTTTCCCAACGGGTAATAAATCCTGTCATCAAGTCTAAGGGGAAAGTACCCATTGAGAAGATTGAAAATTTCCTCCGCACTATGGGTCATAACGAAGACAAGGTGGTTTTAAGCTTGAAGGAAGCTCCACAACAGATATCAATCTTGGACTTGGTCTTGACTTCCGAGAATCACCGGAAGGTCTTATTAAAGGCTTTAGAAGAAGCCTATTTACCGACATCAGTTGATACGGAAAAGTTTCAACATCTAGTTGATCACATTTTCAACAACAATGTGATATCCTTCACTGATGATGACATACCGCCCGAAGGGACCGATCATTGCAAACTGTTGCACATTGCGGTCTTGTCCTCCAGATATATGGTGGCGGGAGTTTTAATAGATGGAGGTTCCTCTATGAATACTGCCCATATGCTACCTTGGTGAAGATGAATATCAATCCCAATCGAATTCGGAGTAGCCATACCATCATCAAAGCTTTTGATGGAGCCCGCCGTAACTTGGTCGGAGTAGTTGAGCTGCCAATTGAGATTGGTCCTCATACATTCTGCGTATCCTTCCATGTGCTCAAGATAGATTCGGGATACAACCTGCTCTTGGGACGACCATGGATTCACATGGCAGGGGCAGTCCCCTCCACTCTTCACCAATAGTTGAAATACATCATCAACAATAGCCTGGTCACAGTCAACGCTGAACCAGAGTTTCCTCAGCCTGGGGACATGCCGCTCATCAATGCCAATAAGGATGTTGAGCTAATTAGTTTTCATGCTTTGGAAATAAGCAATACCCAATACCATGCTATTGGAACGCCACTGCCTGAACCCCAGATTTCTGCCGAGGTAATGTCGGCCACGCAAGAAATGATGTCGTTGAGTCATAAACCGGGACAAGGGTTGGGTAAAGATTGCCAGGGTGTCAAGTATCCTATTCGTTTAACCCAGCAAATTGGGACAGCTGGACTAGGTTATTCTGCCAACTCTAGTCACAGGAATCCTCATAAGCATCAACAGATTCCTGCAGCTTCAACCATGCAGCGTTTAGCTTCGCCTTCAAGCACTGAGTCCGCACAACCTCCCATAAAGGTGCCGGCCAATATAATGGCAATGTTATTTCCCAAGCCGGTACCGGTGAAGGAGAAAGAAATCTTTGTTCCAGATCCCGCAGTGGAGGAAGAGGAACGAAGAATCAAGTAAGACGTCATCAGGATGATGTCCGACATACGCATCATTGTTCATGATGAGCATACCAACAGATACACCCCAGACGATGATTGTCCAGATGTAATGGCTATCATTCGGGACAGGGAAGATGATGATAATCCCTTTATCACTACAGTTCACCCGAAATTTGCTCTTGCCAATTGGAACAACATTCCTTGCATTGGTCGTCAAGGGTAAAGCGGGTAGAAACTCTTTCTGCCCTGTAGATATAATAACTGTTTACTTTTCTGTACAGTATTAGCAGTTTATTTTGCCAGTATATGCTAACACTGTGTATGATCAACACATTTCATATATACTAAGTGAAAGCATATTTTGTTTCAGGACTCTGAATTTAGATGTGCATGTGCTTGCTGATACGGTGCCTCTTCTCCACAAGGATTGTACCTTTGATGTAGAGATGAATTCAGCCTTGGTGGATATACCATATGACATTGAGGTGCCTCCAAAAATTAAAGAATGGGTCAAAGACAAACCTAAACCCAACCTTGATCAAACTACTCCTTTCAATCTCGGAACCTTAGAAAACCCTAAGTTAATCCAGATTGGTTCATACCTTACCCCAAACCAACGGAATGACATGGTTACGCTACTAACCCAGTTCCAGGATCTGTTTGCATGGTCTCATGAAGATATGGTGGGTTTGTCCACTGACATTGTCCTTCATCGCATTCCCATCAAAGAGGGATTCAAGCCAGTCAAGCAAAAGCTCAGACGATTGAAACCTGAATGGAGTTTAAAGGTGAAAGAAGAAATTGTAAAATAATTTCAAGCCGGCATCATAATGGTGTCTACATATCCTAAGTGGATATCCAACCTGGAGGGAAGGTACGAGTTTGCGTGGACTACCGGGACTTGAACAAAGCTTGCTTAAAGGATAGCTTTTCCGTGCCATTTATCCACATTCTCATTGACAATACTGCGCAATACGACATGTACTCCTTTGCAGATTGCTTTGCGGGGTATCATCAGATCATGGTTGCCGAGGAAGATCGTGAAAAAACTGCTTTCATCACTCCTTGAGGAACTTTTTCCTATAGACGGTTATCATTCGGCCTCATCAATGCTGGAGCTACCTATCAATGAGCTATGATGGCTCTTTTCCACGACTTAATGCATAAAGAGATTGAGATCTATGTAGATGACATTATTGTCAAATCCCGGAAGGAGGATGACCATATAGACCATCTCAGGAAATTGTTCAACAGGTTGCGTAAGTACAACTTGAAGTTGAATCCCGCTAAGTGCGCCTTTGGCGTTAAATCAGGCAAGTTGCTAGGATTTCTAGTCAGCCACAAAGGGATAGAGCTGGATCCTGCCAAAATCTAAGCCATCACTGAAATGCCCATTCCTCAGACAGAAAAGGAAATACGGGGATTTTTTGGGAAGAATCAACTTCATTAGCAGATCTCCTCAACCTGTGAGCCAATTTTCAAGCTGTTAAGGAAGAACTCCTCCATGAAATGGAATGAGGAGTGCCAGAATGCCTTCCTTACAATCAAGAAACAGCTAATCAAAGCTCCCATCTTGGTACCACCCAGGGTTGATGTTCCCCTGTTTATGTATCTGTCCGTAAGTGACAATGCCATGGGCTGCCTGCTGGGACAGAAGGATGATAGAGGCCTAGAACGAATTACCTCAGCAAAAGATTCAGCAGCAGTGAACACAAGTACACTCTGATCGAAAAGACGTGTTGTGCTTTAGCATGGGCTGCCATGAGGTTACAGCATTATCTCCATGGTCACACAACCCATCTCATATCCCGCGTGGATCCTCTCAAGTACGTGTTCAGTAAACCCATACTGAATTGTCGATTCCTACAACAATTTGGCATCGTATATGTGACTCAAAAGTCCATCAAAGGTCAAGGAATTGCGGATTAACTGACCGCCGCACCATAAGGGGATTTCAAACCCTTGGAGACGTATTTCCCCTATGAAGGAGTAATGACAATTCAGCAACACCATCAGTACGATACATGCCAAACGTGGAAGATGTATTTCGATGGAGCTGTTAATATGGAAGGTTCTAGAGCTGGAGCAGTTCTAGTATCTGATACGGGGGAGCAGTATCTCGTCGCCGTCAAATTATAGTTTGTCAGCACCAACAATACGGCTGAGTATGAAGGCTGTCTTATGGGGATAAAACTTGCCCATTCAATGGGCATCAGGCGGTTAACTGTCCTTGGAGATTTGGAGTTGGTAATCAAACAATCCACCGGAATTTATCAAACCAAGGAACTACATTTGCTGCCTTACCATCGGCAGGTCTTAAAGATGGCTTTGGGATTCGAAGAAATATCCTTTCTAAACATTCCTTGTAATAGGAATGATTTCGCAGACGCGTTAGCAACTTTGGCCTCCTTGATTCGCATATCAGACAAGGAACACTTGCCAAGCGTCACAATTTTCCTACACAAGGCCCCAGCCTACGAGAATTACATTGGAGAAGTATCGGATGAGCTACCTCCCATCCAACATCCTTAGTATCAGCATATCAAGGAATATCTGCGAGATGGATTTACACCCGCTGAGGCGAGCCCGATTGAACAAAGGCGGATCCACCGACTGGCTATGAAATTCTACCTGAGTGGAGATGCGCTCTACAAAAGAGATGCAGGATTGGGCCTCCTCAGATGTTTTGACAAAGATCATGCCCAAAGGCTTATGGATGAAATCCATGGTGGAGTCTGTGGCCCCATCCTTGTTAAGAAAGTCCTCGGGACGGGACATTATTGGCTATCTCTCCAAGCTGATTGCAATGACCATTTCAGGAGATGCTATCAGTGCCAGATTCATGGGAATGCTATACACGCCCCTCCACGGGAACTTCACAATATGAGTTCACCTTGGCCCTTCTCAATATGGGGAATGGACGTTATCGGGCCCATTGAGCCTAAAGCCAGTAATGGTCATCGATTTATCTTCACCGTGATCGACTACTTCACCAAGTGGGTAGAAGCAGCCTCCTTCCCCATGGTTACTAAAGAAGTCATCATTGCTTTCATCAGAAACAATGTCATTTGTCGATATGGACAACCAGAGGTGATTGTGTCCGACAATGCCAAGAACCTCAACAACAAAATAATGGGGGAATTATACAGTAAATTCCACATCAAACATCTCAACTTAGTCATCTATCGTCCGAAGATGAATGGTGCTGTTGAAGCGGCTAACAAGAACATCAAGAAGATTATGTAAAAGATGTCCGCCAATCATGAAAATTGGCCTGACCTATTGTCTTTGACTCTGTTAGCCTACAGAACCTCAATGCGCACTTCCACTGGGGCAACCCCCTACGTATTGACCTATGGGATGGAAGCAGTGCTCCCCATAGAAGTTGAGATGGAATCCCTCAGAGTATTGATAGACGCTCAGTTGGATGAAGACCAATGGGTACAAGATAGGTATCACCAATTGTCTCTAATAGACGAAAGGCGAACCGCGGCTATCTTCCATGGTCAATTATATCAGCAAAGGATCGCCCGATCCTACAACAAAAAAGTTCGACTATGGCAATTCAGACAACATGACTTGGTTTTGAAGAAAATCCTAGACAACCAAGATCAGTCTAAGGGAAAATTAGCTCCTAACTGGGAAGGCTCGTTTATTGTCAAAGAAGTATTGACAGGAGGCGCTCTCAGATTGCAAGAAATGGACGGCGATGAATTTCCGTAACTCATCAACTCAGACGCCGTGAAACGGTACTATATCTGAAGTTACCCTCAAGTAAACATCCTGGTGGTAGACCATCAAGTTACCAGTCATTCCGGTTCTTTAAACCTTTACCACAAACAACTTTGCTACACTTTGCCCCTCAGGGAAACATACCTTTCAAGCCAGCAACCTGGCTTTCTCCTTTGTGTTCCTATAACTTAGGTCATCCCACCGTGGATTGAACCTCTTGCGTATACAGTTTGGCTACCCATACATGGGATCAAACTTTTCACCTGCAATTTATCCTCAACCTAGGATTAAACTCTCTCCTCCCCGCACTCTGACCTGCACATGGGATTACGTTTTTCATCTCGCCCTGAGGGGTGAACTATGTCGACCTGATCTCCTCTTCAATAGGAGTACGTAGGCAACCATTTCATATGGCCCGGTCACAATAAAATAAAAACAACAAAAACATTCCTACACCATTCCTGCCACATACAGCGTTGAACCTCTTATACCATTTTCGAACTACGCAGACCTGATCTCCTCTTCAATAGGAGTACGTAGGCAGCCATTCATGGTGCGGTCTCACCCCCTACCAAAACACAAACCCTTGTCAGTTGGTACTGGGATCATCCTTCAATCCACTACATTTCATTTGGCTTCAGACCAAAGGGATGGAATTACCTGAACTCCTCTTAAATAGGAGATTCTGCGACCATCTAAGCGGCGGTTGTACCTCAAAGAGCAACACTAGTCTATAAGAGATGGAATTAACTAGGCTTCTCCTAAATAGAAGTACTGGCGACCATCTGTGGTACGGTCAATCTCAGAGAGAAAAGCCACACTCCTCTCCTCATTTCCATACAAAAACCAGTCCCAAGACACCGAGAGATGGTAGGGATACATACAGATCGATGATCCATTCTGAACTATCCAGAGACAACTCAATGTCCATCCACCGAGAAGGAATTCAGAATACATCAAGATCACAAGCCCTGAAGCAGCAGGCAAAATATCAAGCAAGTAGCAAAGCATATCTAAAAGGGAAGTGATCCAAAAATATATTTCCCTATCATATATATAATGTTATTTGATATACACAATGTAAACTGTACATGACAAAATGGCTAAGCTAGTCTGTGCAGGAAAATACAAGATCACCTACAAGTCAGGGTATATGCGAGCTAACAAGCCCAACATGGCATCCCTCTCAGAAGATGGAGGTAAAGTTGTGGTCTCCTGTATGAGAATATCCATACGACTTAACAGATCTGTAGCCATATGCATGGTGACCATATGATCATCAATATATGTGCTCATCTCTGCGATCATGTCAGTGGTAAGGGACCTCACTGCAGTACTATCTGTGACGGCTACATCTCGGGCAGATATGGCAATATCCCGCTCAACTATCACTGCATCTCTGGCTGATATAGCCTCATCCCGCTCAACGACGGTGGCATCTCTGCGAGCCAAGGCCTCGTCTCTCTCCAATAGAGCGGCCTCCCTCCCATCAAGAGCCGTCGACATCATAGATCGAATCTGATCTCTCTCAAAGGTCATCAGATGAAGACTCTACTCTAAGTACTGTGCCGAGTGTTGAATCACAACAGTACTAGTACTAGGAGAATCCGGAAGAAATGTTGGCAACCCAGCAATGGGCTCCTCCTCGATGTAGGTATCAATGTCCTCCATGGGCTCTACATCATCTAACTCGCTCTCCGGTACTGTAAATACTGTTGCAGTCGATAAAATCTCTGTCTCCATCCACGCAGAATACTCTGCGGAATAACCAGGATGACTAACAGAAAAAGCCGCTATCTCGCGCCGATCCCAGCAGGCGTATATCTGAGATCGGTCCTCTGCTGAGAGATACCGAGAAGCTGAACGCTGACCTATCGCCCCCTCAAAAGGATGAAAATCCTAGAACTGGTCGAACTGCGACATCACGGCCAATGGGTGATAAGTGGTCACTCCCCTCAAACCAGCCAAAGGGAGATAGTCCATGCCCGGAGCATGAGTAATGAAGCTGTATGGTGAGCTAAGCCCCGAACACAGGAACATGCTGAATGGATCTCTGATATCTGCCAAGAATGTGGACCAGGACAGAGCATCTATACACTCTGATGGCTGAAAAGAGTATGACATAGCTACATCATGGGTGAAGTAGTACCCATGCCGTCTAAAAGTGCCAATCAGTCTCAAGTGTGACATGAACCACACATATAGCATGATTGAACTCCTAGTGAACACTCCTGTAGGATACGTGCAACAATATGATGCCGACCGCAGAGTCTCTACTACAATCATAAGTACAATGGTACAACCCTCCCTGAGAGCTCTCACGGCCATAATAATGCCTATATATATCTCATCCATATACCGCGGCATATACACATATGATAGTGCACATAGCATCAGTACGTCAACTCTGGCCAAGCGCCAATGAGCCTCCGGTGTGGTGAAATCCCCTGAATGTCGTGAATAGTTATCCTCCGAGCCAAATCTGTCGTACAGAAAATGCTGGAATATCACGTGGCCAGATGTCAACTCATCCTGTACCACTCTACGCCTCAATCCTATGAGAGTCATGAATCGTCTGCTCATGTCTCCCAAAGCCAGATGCACGCAAGGTCTGTCTAGAGGCAGCATCGTCAAACGTGCATACTCCTCCAGAGTAGGAGTCAACTCATGGGTGCCGAATCGGAATACCTGCCTATCCGGTAGCCAATGCGCTATCATCCCGTCCACAAATCCTGCGGGAACCTAAAAAGTCAAAAATGTCATGGTATGCTGCAATAAATGATCTACAGTCACCCTGTCTGGTGGTGACATGCTATTATACCACGATCTCATACCTGATACCACCACTGACGGTGGGGTATGATCTATGCGGCTAACTGTCGAAGAAGACATCTGTGCGGGTCGTGTCATAAGACCATCCATGGGTCAATACCAAATATCTCTGGACATACATACATATGCATAACATGATACATGCATAACAGATAATAGATGGCAATATGATATAGGGAATGAAAAAAATAGTACATACATTCCTAAGTATATCATCATCTAATACATCATCTCTGTACAGCTACAAATACAGGGAAATGGGGCACAACCACCCAATATCTAACAGAGGCCTATCAAAAGATATAACGATAATATACATCAGAAGAAGACAATGGTGTCGATGTCCACATCATCAATCCTGTCCACCTGATGTAACTCCTCCTGAGTCACTGGATCTCTATCAACAGGGATGTCAGGCCTATATAAAGGAGGATCTGCGCCGGCAAAACCGAATGGGTCACCTGAGGGGCCAGCGCCTGAGCTGGAAGGATCAAATGAAGTCGCCTCAGTCGGGTCTCTTCCCAAATGCCGGATAAATATATGTGCCTGGTTCAACTGCCGGGTCAAATTATCAATCTGGGTCATATGAGTCAGATCTCGGACACAAGCTATCCAATCCGTCATCATCAAAGATCCTGGATCCTGGAACCATATCCCCCATAAACTGTGTGGCGCAGAACTGAGCTCCAATAGTGCGAGGGGACCACCACCGATGGAACGTCTCCTAAGTACATGGACCCTCTGACAATGCAAAATCATCAACCCCCAATAATGGGATATCAATGGCGGGTGACTGCGATACAGGCCAATAACGCCTGGCAGGAGGCAAGATCGGTATACGAATCTCCCCTGTGGTACTCCTAATAGCACGCTCTCCTAAATAGAGCTCCCAACCTCCATCTGTGAAGAGAGGAACTCTCCTAGTGGAAATCACATACTCGACTCCAGTCGGGTATCCATCCTCAAAACCCACAGTCAGGTGTTCCCTAGAATAGGGAAGCCATGTAATGGTGTCGGCCGTCAGCAACTCCAGCTGCATACGGCAATGAGTGAATCCCTCAGCTACAGGGACCTCTGGCAGAATCGAATGATGCCATCGTCGTCCTCGTGGATAGGTATCTAAACCTAACACACTCACGGGACGCAAGCATGGAAGCCTCTCACAGGCCCAAAACTGTCAACACAAAGGCAAACATCTACTATCAGTTAACACTCTTAACCTATACATGGTAAATGACAAGAGAAATACTCACCAGCAGAAATGGGTAAAATCATAGCCAAGCCTCGGTCAAACCCTGTGAGCGCATACGCATGCCCCGGAGGAAATAGGCAAAGGTATAGGAGCCCCAATCATACTCTCCAATACGGTCCACATCACGTGTAGCGCTGATCAAAGCGAAAGATACCGTAGAAGAGTTATCTGCTATGAAGCAGCCTCTAATGATCATCAGGAACAATCGCCGCAGAATGCGATCCCTGATTCTGACATCATCAGGCATAGACTCACTCAATAGCCCGCTTATAGCATCTACGCTCAAAGGACCTGAACGGACAGTCCTGCCTTTGAGCGCCGCCGCTGGAACTCCTAATAAGGATCTAACGGCAGTAGGGGTAATATTTGCCATGCAAGGCACTGGCTCCCCTCCAAACTCCATACATGTGATAAATTGCCAATCCATAGGCATCATCATCACCTCGCAATCTAGCAGATGGAGTGACTGAGTCTGATGAAACCATCGCTCAGACAATGCCCTGAGATAACCCCAGGGACAACGACGGGGAAGGATGGAGAAAAATGCCCCAAATCCCCACTCATGCACTACCGCTCTATAGTCAGGATGAAGCGCCTGATATATGGAGTGAATGCTAAACCAGTTCCCTCGAGGCTGTGTAAAACCAGGAACCTGCATGAAATGCAGATCAACATCAAAACCCTTTAATCCTCATCAATAGGAAAGAAGAAATATCAAAGTCTAATGCCATACCTCGTTAGCATGCAAATACATCGATGGATGTCTGCCCAAGTCACCCAGCAACTCTGGGTTTACCACCTGAATGCTCGGAAGCTCCCTGCGAGGGACATGTGCAGCAGGAGCGAGATCCTCTATCAGAATATCCGCCTCCTCGTCCTCAACATCGGGAACATCTACCTGGACAGGACGTATCACGGCCTCCACCAACCGTCGAGGCTATCTGACAAAATGGGGACGAGGTACTTCAGAAATCCTCCGTCGTACACCAGAAGTGGTCCTATAGGAACTGCTCAGCTGATCCGGATCCATAGTATCTGGACAATAAGTCTCCAAATTACCTCAGAAAGGGTGTGGTATTTCCTTACCTGGAGCTTTCTAGAATGCATTTTATGACTATATGCATGCATGCATTTACTTTAACATATATAGTAAAGTTAAAATGCATGACTACCCAATGCCTACATTTGAAAAAATTTTGTCATAGTCCTCTCTGAAAATAGGACTATCCACATGCATACAGGCATGTCTAGGTGGTCATTCAGTAGCACACCTGCCCCAAAGTCATATACATTATATATGCTTTAAAAATTAAAATCATCATGCATCAAGCCAACCTCAATACTAGGAGTACTTTGCCTTGCTACCTTATGCTCATTGGACCTCAAATAGGACAAAAAATAGCAGAAAAAGGTGCCAATTTGACTGTCTCCAAAGTCAAATTTTTTCACATCATTATGTTCAGCATGGTTTAATACTAACATTTACAATGTTGAATATTTTTTATCTAGTCATTTGTGCATACATAATCACTACTATGTGTTTAGATGCATCTCATGCGATAACTCAAGATCCAACGGACAGAAATGAGAGAAAATACAGCTATATGTTACCAGGATAGTGTAGAACACTCGTACGGTGATAGAATTTGCAGAAAGTAGCCCGAACTCAGTAGATCTGAAGATGGCTCACGTATTTTCCTTCGCGCAACAAGTTAAAAGTGACTTGTGAGACCAACCTACTAGAATTTATCATCCACGATTGGCCGCAGGCCCATCTGCGGCACTCCCATGTGGGTACCATCACTCCGGCTCGGTCCAGTTCAAGTTGCAAAGGAGTTCTTACAAGCTGAAAAGGCCAAACCCGGGATAAAAACACTACGCGATTGAGCACAATAGCCTGAAACCTTGGTTTTTCTGGATCCAACTGTGGCTTTCTTTTCATCCATTGGTATTCGCCCGAACACAAGGTTTACTATACCGATGATTCAAGTCTTTGCATACCACATTCGGCAATACCGTACAGAGGTCTGATGCCGTTAGCGTAAGGTTGTCACCCCAATCTTTTCACACAAGCTAATCCCCGGCGGGGCTTACAACGCATGCTCATCCGTTGACACACAAATCAATGAAGGTCAAGCAGCCTTGACGTTGTTTCAGCCAATGGCAAATAAACCCATCGAAGCATGGAAAGTTATCCAATCATTGCGTACGTTTATATTCATCACTCCCCAGTGGATCCCCGGCGGGGGTTACAACTGTAAGACTCCAACTTTTATAAATAAAGATGAATTTTCTACAAATATCATTTTTGAATATTATAGAGTAAATTTGATATAATGTTATAGTTGTGGGTAATATTTATAAATTTTACAAAGTACGCAAGTTGTTATATAATATTTGATTGGTCGGGGAATATTCGTTTTAACAGGGAATATCCGTACAACGGCACAATCATTGGTGGACCCCACAACAGAATTATTGTCGGATTGAGAAAACGACAAAAATATTTTATTAAAAATAACGGTGGAAGTTTTACCATTGATACTGTTGAACTACTCGGTAGTAAAAGTACAGTATTACGCGTGGTTGCATAGTAGCACACGGTATTGATTATTAATGCTTATGTGAGAAGTCACTCAGTTTGATTCAATTATTGTCAGTTAATAATATGAATTATTTAGCGATAATGACGTTTTGTTTTATTCATATTATTAACGTAATAAAACAGAAACATCTTTTTATATAAAACAGAATACTTTATTAAAGTTATTTTATAAATAGAATATATTATATTTTATTTAAAAGATTTTTCTTTAAATATGGACCGTCAGATTAAAGTAATCAATCTGGACCGTTCATGGATTAGTTACTATGTATTCTATTTTTCTATAAATAGTAGCTCATTCCTTCATTATTTCTTTGGAATTCACTGAACTCTAGAGAGAGAAACTATAGAGAAAAACTATAGAGAGAGAGAGAAGAAGAGTATTCTGCTACTTAACTACTTCCTTATTTCAGCTCTTCTTTAAAATGGTAAGGGGTGTTATTCTTTCTTATTCATGAAGAGAACTGTTGTTATTCCATTTCTTATTATTATGTTAGAATAACCTGTATACGCGGTCTACCCTATACTTGGTGACATTCTTCTGTTATTCTGTTGGAACATCCTGTCTGAGTGTTTTACACCGGACCTGGTTCCGTCTTTATTATTATTCTGTTGGAACATCCTGTCTGTGTGTTTTACACCGGACCTGGTTCCGTCTTTATTATTATTCTGTTGAAAAATCCTGTCTGTGTGTTTTACACTGGACCTGGTTCCGTCTTTATTATTATTCTGTTGGAATATCCTGTCTGTGCATTTTACGCCGGACCTGGTTCCATTATTTATTATTCTGTTGGAATAACCTGTCTGTGCGGTCTATCACATGCATGGTGATTTATTTTGTTATTCCATTTTTTATTATACTCAGTTGGTTAAGTTTTTGCTTCTATACTCCATGAAATTTGTGGAATATCCTTGATAATTGCGTTTCATCCAGTATATTTTCATGAAAATATTCTTCTAAGCATTCTTGAATTTTACTCCACAAAGCAGTATCATGTTGACAATTTGGACACTGTTAATTCTTGGATAAATTAATTCTTGAACTTGTTTTATTGAATTCTTATATTATTGTCATCATCCTCATGTTTATAAAATGTTGAAAGTCATCTGTGGCCTGTAGTGCATAGATGGACTTGGTATGATTATGACCAGGGATTATTCGGTATAATCATGACCGTAATGTTACAAATGATGTGGTAAAAGTCCTCATTGGCCCGTAGTGCGTTGATGGACAGTTGTTGGCATGATCATGACCATTAATGAATACACGAATATCCTTGGCCGTAGTGCAGGGGTGATTTGATGATGTGGATTATTTTATTAAACTGAGTCTCAGCAATAACAGTGTTGAAAAACCTTTTAAATCATAGAAGATAGTAGATTTTATTTTCTACTTGACTCTTTTAATGGATTGCTTGTTCCGCTGCAGTTAAACTTGATGTTCGTTATATTTTATCAGTTTAACACTGTTGAAGGCTAATGATAATTTATTCTGCATTATCTTAGTCATAATATTTCTTACTGGGCTAGTTGAGCTCACCCTTTCTTTCACTGTTCTCTTCAGAAAATGAGAACGTAGCTGGGGCAAGTCGGGGAACGGAGTGACGGTCCGAATGATAGTATTAGTTAGTAGTTCTCACTATTCTATGTAGTAGTGTGATAATAATTGTAATGAGGACTCCTTTTGAGTATGGATACTCTCTAGAAGATAATATTTGTATTCAAACTCACAGTTTATGTTTTGTCGTATTGTACACGACATTTGTATTAGTAAGTTGTATTTGTATTCTGTACTATGTATCTGACGACCCAAGATGGGTGATGTATACCTAATTTTGGGGACGTCGCAGTTGGTATCAAAGCTTAGGGATATGATCTCTGGCTAAGATGTGAGAATAGAACTAGGAGGGGAGAGACGGGGAATTCCTTCGCTAGTATGACCTACCTAAGTTTATTTGTATGGTATTTAATTGGTCGGTCATAATATAAGGATAATATATGACATATCAATTAACTTTTATTTTGTGGCAGTATCTGAAAATGGCATCTGAGAATGTTGAGAATAGCAATGGAGCACAGGCGACTGTTGATTTACCACATATCAATAATCAGGATAATGTGCATCAGGAATGTGACAATCCTCATGCAAACAACAACACTGACCAGATGATGAATGATTGAATGTTCAGAAACTTTATGCAGTTCATGCAACAGCAGGCGAGAGCGGCTCCTGTCCAAAATATAGGTGGAAACATTGAAAACTCTCGGACGGTCACCGCTAAACAGTTCAACGAGCTGGGACCACCAAAGTTTAAGGGAGAGCCAAAACCACTTATAGCGGAAACATGGATAAAGCATATTACCAAGATATTTGATGTCTTGGGATGCTCCGAGGAGCAAAAGGTTCCCTTTGCCGCCTTTATGTTGCGAGGAGAGGCAGATTACTGGTGGGAATCGATTAAGCGTACTCAACCTGCCACACTGAAGATGTCTTGGGAGAAGTTCCAAGAGCTGTTTAATGATAAATACTTTCCCGAAAGTGTTCGTCACATGAAGGAGGTGGAGTTCATCAAATTGGAGCAGAATAATATGACCGTGTCGCAGTATGAGGCTAAATTTGCTGAGTTGTCCCGGTTTGCGTCCCACTTGATGGATAATGAAGAGCGAATGACGCGAATATTTTTGCGAGGTTTGAAACCTGAGATACGTCAACATCTTATTTCTCATAAACTGTGTTTGTATTCAGATGTTGTGAATAGGGCTCAGTTAGTGGAGCGCGATAACGAGTCAACGCAACCAAAAGAGAGCAGTAGGCAAAATGATAATACCAGTGAGAGCAGTCATCGGAGCGGTGACAACAAGCGTGAAGGGAATCAACAGGCCAGAAATGGTAACCACTTCGGTGGTAATCAGGGCCAAAACAATAAGAATGGTCATTTCAAGAAGAGGAGATTCAACAATGATGGAAAGACGTCAGCACCAGCACCCGTTGTTAAGGAAGGAGAACGACCACCTATCATATGTTTCAAATGCGGAGGGGAAGGGATCATCAGTCCAAAATGCGCGATGCCGTCTAAAGCATGTTATAATTGTGGAAGAGAAGGTCATTTAGGTCGATTTTGTCGTTTACCAAAAACAAGTTCAGCCAAGATGGAGACACCAAAGGTCGTCCCAGAAAAGTCAAAAAGCAAGGAACCCGAATGAGGTCATCACGGGTAAGCTTATCATAAACTCTAACGAAGTCTATACTTTATTTGATACCGGTTCTACCCATTCTTTTATTTCTCCTACTTGCGCTCATCGATTAAATTTGACTCCGGAGAAATTAGACTTTGATTTATCTGTTGAAACTCCATTGGGAGATACCTTCATTACATCCACGGTTTATAAGTCTTGTTTGGTTCAAGTTGGTACCCACACGTTATCTGTCGATCTGATTTCATTAAAAATACTTGCATTTGACGTGATTCTAGGGATTGATTGGTTAACTACTCATCATGCAAAAATTGATTGTTTTCGTAAGGTTGTTAGCTTTCATATTCCTAATCGACCTATTATGCGAATTCAAGCAACCAAACCATTAAAATCAATCGCTGTCATCTCAAGCCATAAAGCTATTCGTTTATTGAAAAACGGATGTCAAGCTTTCTTAGCTCATGTCACGGATCTAAAAAAAAATACGTCAGTTTTGAATGATATTTCTATTGTTAATAAATTCCCTGACGTATTCCCTGAAGAACTTCCTGGCCTACCCCTAGAGCGTAAAATTAAATTTTGTATCGACCTTGAACCCGGTACAAAACCCATTTCCAAAGTCTCATATCGAATGGCTCCTATTGAACTTCAGGAGTTAAAGATCCAACTGCAGGAATTGTTAGACATGCTTTATTCATCCTAGTACTTCTCCTTGGGGTGCTCCTATGCTATTCGTGAAGAAGAAAGATGGAAGTATGCGACTTTGTATTGATTATCGGGAGTTGAATCATGTCACCATCAAAAACAGGTACCCATTGCCACGTATTGATGACCTGTTTGACCAGTTGCAAGGAGCACAATTCTTTTCAAAGATCGATCTTCGTTCTGGATATCATCAGCTGAAGGTTAGAACTGAGGATATTCCAAAGACGGCTTTCAGAACTCGGTACGGGCATTATAAATTCCTAGTCATGTCCTTTAGATTGACTAATGCTCCTGCTGCCTTCATGGATATGATGAACCGGGTATTCAAGGAATATTTGGATCACTTTGTGGTCGTCTTTATTGATGACATCCTTATTTATTCCAAAAGCCGTGAAGATCATGAGCAACACTTGAGGCTGGTACTCCAAAAGCTTCGTGAATACAAGCTTTATGCCAAGTTGAAGAAATGCGAGTTCTGGCTGGAGGAGGTAGCATTCCTTGGGCACGTAGTATCAAGTCGTGGAATATCGGTTGACCCGACAAAGATTGAAGCTATTCAAAGCTGGGAGCAACCTAAATCAGTAACCGAAGTACGTAGCTTTCTTGGTTTAGCTGGTTATTATCGGAGATTCGTGGAAGGATTTTCTCGAATCGCTACTCCATTAACTCAGCTAACTCGGAAAGATACAAAGTTCGATTGGAGCAAAGAATGTGAGAAGAGTTTTCAAGAACTCAAGAGGAGACTTATTTCAGCACCTGTTCTAACAATACCATCTGGCTCGGAGGGATTTGTCATCTACAGTGATGCTTTGAGCAAAGGGTTGGGATGCGTTCTCATACAACATGGAAAAGTCATAGCCTATGCATCAAGACAACTCAAGGAATATGAGAGGAATTATCCTACTCATGATCTAGAGTTGGCAGCTGTTGTCTTTGCACTTAAAATTTGGAGGCATTACTTGTATGGGGAGAAGGTGGAGATCTTTACGGATCATAAAAGCCTCAAATATTTCTTCACTCAAAAGGAACTCAACATGCGACAACGACGTTGGCTTGAACTGTTGAAAGATTATGATCATACCATTCAATACCATCCTGGAAAAGCGAACGTGGTAGCTGACGCATTGAGTAGAAGATCATATGCAAGTACGAGTGCAATATTGTCAACACAAAGGCCCATTTTGTGTGACTTGCAAAGGATGGAGATAGAGTTAAAGACTCCAGGGACCCATGTGATGATGGCGAATATACGAGTAGAACCAACTTTAATCGATAAAGTTAAAGCTGCTCAAGCTATAGACCTGGAGCTGATGCGTATGAAGAAGAAAGTGCAAGAAGGTGCTATGCCGGAAGCAAGAATCGATGAAGAAGGAATACTTCGAGTCAACTCCAGACTTTGTGTTCCTAACAATCTTAATTTAAAGTATGAAATCATAATGGAGGCGCAATACACACCGTTTGCAATCCATCCTGGAAGTACCAAAATGTATCATGATCTTCGTCATACATTTTGGTGGAGCAATATGAAGAGAGAGATAGCGCTGTTTATCTCAAGGTGTCTAACTTGTCAATGAGTCAAAGCGGAGCATCAAGTACCAAAAGGTCCATTGTAACCACTTGAAATTCCAGAATGGAAGTGGGAGCACATTACCATGGATTTCGTTACCAGTCTTCCTAAGGTTTCTCAAGGTATAGATGCGATTTGGGTCATTATTGATAGATTGACCAAGTCTGCTCATTTCTTACCGATACGAGAAACTTATACACTTGAACGTCTTGCTCGTATGTACATAAACGAGATTGTAAGACTGCATGGTATGCCAGTATCCATAGTTTCTGATCGAGACCCAAGATTCACTTCACGATTTTGGGTTAGTTTACAAAAAGCTATGGGCACGGATTTACGATATAGTTCGGCATATCATCCTCAGACAAACGGACAATCAGAGAGGACTATTCAAACTCTAGAAGATTTATTAAGACTCTGTGTCCTTGACTTCAAGGGAAGTTGGGACAAGTTCTTACCATTGGTGGAGTTTTCCTACAATAACAGTTATCAAGCAAGTATTGGCATTGCTCCATTCGAAGCATTGTATGGAAGAAAATGTCGTTCTCCAGTATGCTGGGATGAGGTGGGTGAAGCAACATTGTTGGGACCGGAGTTGGTACGTATGACTACAGAAAAGATTCAAACGATCCGACAACGTATAAAAACCTCACAAGATCGACAAAAGAGTTATGCTGATCTTCATCGAAAGGACGTGGAATTTGATGCAGGAGATCATGTGTTCTTACGTGTTGCTCCATGAAAAGGAGTTACGAGATTTGGAAAGAGAGGAAAGCTCAATCCTCGATTCATCGGTCCATTTTTAATCCTCGATCAAGTAGGAACTGTGACTTATAGACTCGCTTTACCGCCAAGTATGTCTCGTGTTCATAACGTTTTTCACATATCCATGTTACGTAAATATGTGGAAGACCCGAACCACATTATTGAGTTAGAACCGGACGAAATAGCGGAGGATTTGACGTATGAAGAAGTTCCTGTTCAAATCTTGGATAAGAAGGAATATATTCTACGCTCCAAGGTTATACATCAAGTCAAAGTTTTGTGGAGAAACTACGATGTTGAGGAAATGACTTGGGAGTTAGAATCTGAAATGAAATCAAGGTATCCTTACCTCTTCGACATACCAGGTACATACCCTAATTTTGAGGGCGAAATTTCATAAGAAGGGGAGGTTGTAAGACTCTAACTTTTATAAATAAAGATAAATTTTCTATAAATATCATTTTTGAATATTATGGAGTAAATTTGATATAATGTTATAGTTGTGGGTAATATTTATAAATTTTGCAAAGTACGCAAGTTGTTATATAATATTCGATTGGTCGGGAAATATTCGTTTTAACAGGGAATATTCGTACAACGGCACAATCATTGGTGGACCCCACAACGGAATTATTGTCAGATTGAGAAAACGATAAAAATATTTTATTAAAAATAACGGCGGAAGTTTTACCATTGATACTGTTAAACTACTCGGTAGTAAAAGTACAGTATTACGTGTGGTTACATAGTAGCACACGGTATTGATTATTAATGCTTATGTGAGAAGTCACTCAGTTTGATTCAATTATTGTCAGTTAATAATATGAATTATTTAGCGATAATGACGTTTTGTTTTATTCGTATTATTAACGTAATAAAACAGAAACATCTTTTTATATAAAACAGAATACTTTATTAAAGTTATTTTATAAATAGAATATATTATATTTTATTTAAAAGATTTTTCTTTAAATATGGACCGTCAGATTAAAGTAATCAATCTGGACCGTTCATGGATTAGTTACTATGTATTCTATTTTTCTATAAATAGTAGCTCATTCCTTCATTATTTCTTTGGAATTCACTGAACTCTAGAGAGAAAAACTATAGAGAGAGAGAGAAGAAGAGTATTCTGCTACTTAACTACTTCCTTATAATTTCAGCTCTTCTTTAAAACGGTAAGGGGTGTTATTCTTTCTTATTCATGAAGAGAACTGTTGTTATTCCATTTCTTATTATTATGTTAGAATAACCTGTATACGCGGTCTACCCTATACTTGGTGACATTCTTCTGTTATTCTGTTGGAACATCCTGTCTGAGTGTTTTACACCGGACCTGGTTCCGTCTTTATTATTATTCTGTTGGAACATCCTGTCTGTGTGTTTTACACCGGACCTGGTTCCGTCTTTATTATTATTCTGTTGGAATATCCTGTCTGTGCATTTTACGCCGGACCTGGTTCCATTATTTATTATTCTGTTGGAATAACCTGTCTGTGCGGTCTATCACATGCATGGTGATTTATTTTGTTATTCCATTTTTTATTATACTCAGTTGGTTAAGTTTTTGCTTCTATACTCCATGAAATTTGTGGAATATCCTTGATAATTGCGTTTCATCCAGTATATTTTCATGAAAATATTCTTCTAAGCATTCTTGAATTTTACTCCACAAAGCAGTATCATGTTGACAATTTGGACATTGTTAATTCTTGGATAAATTAATTCTTGAACTTGTTTTATTGAATTCTTATATTATTGTCATCATCCTCATGTTTATAAAATGTTGAAAGTCATCTATGGCCTGTAGTGCATAGATGGACTTGGTATGATTATGACCAGGGATTATTCGGTATAATCATGACCGTAATGTTACAAATGATGTGGTAAAAGTCCTCATTGGCCCGTAGTGCGTTGATGGACAGTTGTTGGCATGATCATGACCATTAATGAATACACGAATATCCTTGGCCGTAGTGCAGGGGTGATTTGATGATGTGGATTATTTTATTAAACTGAGTCTCAGCAATAACAGTGTTGAAAAACCTTTTAAATCATAGAAGATAGTAGATTTTATTTTCTACTTGACTCTTTTAATGGATTGCTTGTTCCGCTGCAGTTAAACTTGATGTTCGTTATATTTTATCAGTTTAACACTGTTGAAGGCTAATGATAATTTATTCTGCATTATCTTAGTCATAATATTTCTTACTGGGCTAGTTGAGCTCACCCTTTCTTTCACTGTTCTCTTCAGAAAATGAGAACGTAGCTGGGGCAAGTCGGGGAACGGAGTGACGGTCCGAATGATAGTATTAGTTAGTAGTTCTCACTATTCTATGTAGTAGTGTGATAATAATTGTAATGAGGACTCCTTTTGAGTATGGATACTCTCTAGAAGATAATATTTGTATTCAAACACACAGTTTATGTTTTGTCGTATTGTACATGACAGTTGTATTAGTAAGTTATATTTGTATTCTGCACTATGTATCTGACGACCCAAGATGGGTGATGTATACCTAATTTTGGGGACGTCACAACAACGCATGCTCATCCGTTGACACACAAATCAGCGAAGGTCAAGCAGCCTTGACATTATTACAGCCGATAGCGATTCAAACCTATCAGAGCTCTGGAGCTATTCGAGGTTTTCACACCCGACCGCTCAGATCCCCGGCGGGGGTCACAACACAATGTTCCGGTGATCTACACGACAGCAGAGGTCAAGCAGCCTTGACAGTATATCCTATAGGATTTTTCAGCCGTTGATTCACATGTTGGTGAGGTACATGTCAACGAAGGTCAGGCATCCCTGACAGCATTTGTTGCTGGCAGTAAACCCAACAGAATCTTGGCATATTCTGGCGATACTAACCAGGAGAGGTCAATGTCATCAAAGAGGATAGATGATGTAATATGTTATACACATCCTTAAACAGATCAAGCTTTATCCCCAGAGATCTCTTACACAAAAGAGGTACATCTGCAGGATCAAGTCATTATCCAGGAAGTTGGTGATAACTCCAACATCAACGTCCTAGCAGATTCGGATTACACATCAAATCTGGTCATCGTTGCCAATCCCCAGTTGAAGCAACAGGGAGCCAGCAATCACCCCCAGTGTGTTGGGCCACAACCCCGTACACATGCATCATACATTTGTATCATGTTGCCATCCATAGTATCATGTTTATCTTGTTGCATTTCAAGTGTCTAGGATTCTTTATCCTACCCATGCATCGCTATGCATGAGTATGATAAAGAGGGGCATCTGTAGACACTCGAAATTTTCTATACACCTGTCACTAACATTGCAGGAGAGCAGATTCGTCTTTTAAGAGGGAACTTTGAAAGACGATCCATATCCATGCCGGATACTACCGAAAGTTCAGCATCAACCCCGGATCGCACTCTGGGAGTAACAATTCCAATCTCGGAGATAACCCCGAGGCATGCAGATACAATACCGGAACACACACTGGAGAAGACCGATTAATCTCAGAGATAACCTCGAGGTATCCAGTCTCAGTCCCAACCATGGGAATAGCCACCAACCTTGGTGATAACCCCAAGGAATGCAATTTCGACGATAACCCCGGAAATGCTTGTTACAAGTGCGACCAGCTTCAATCTCGACGCTCACAATGAGATCCACTGTACCAGCCCGGCGATAACATCGGGAAGACAGACACACCTCAAAGATGACAATGAGGACCTTCAACAAATTGCAGCAGTCCAATCTCAGCGAAGCTGAGCAACGCCTGCTTTATCAGCCCAATCCGGCGATAACACCGGTGAGGGGCAACATCGTCATCTGACCAACACGATGTCACGCCACGTCGCCTCAACATATCTACGCAACAATGTCCCATAAGACTAATCAATCCCGAGTGACTATTATGCGGGGTAACGGATGAAAGTTGAAGCTTGAAGACCAGAAGGCACCGTCCCATCTTCAACGACTTCGCACAAACTCTAATCTCATGCCATCGTACAACTCTCGACAACGGCGGTCCGAAATAGGTCCTGTATACCTCAAACGAATGCCCGGATTGCACTTATAAAAGTTCGAGTGGACATTACAGTGCCTGAGTGCACGCACTTCGAGACGACCCGAGCTGAAAAACCCGGGCCCACCCGGGTTGCCTCTGGTACACCTGCGGCTCCACCCTCTATAAATAGAGGGCTTGGGGTGGCCATTTTGTAAGAGAAAACGGCGAGGAAGCCCTGCCCAATTTGCTCTGCACTCATCCCAGGCAGTGTACTTTCCCCTTTTAAACACCTGTGAGCTCATATATAGCCCTTTTGTACCTACAAAAGTCTGTGTTTACTCACTTTAAAGATATTGAAGTCTTCTTTGGCAGCCCACTGTAAGCCTTCTTTCACACTTTAAAGTTTTTCTCTTCATCTTTGCACACACCCTTCTACACGTTGAGAGTCGTGTTGCACATTTTGCCCGAACTTCGGTCCGTGGTTTATTTTTAGTTTGTATATACATATATATTTATATATATGGACTAACATTATCGAGTTATGCCTCGATTGAGCCTAGACTTCGGTCTGGAGCGTTTACTTGCTTTCCTATATATATATTTATATATATGAACTGCGTGTCGAACTCTGTTCGATGAGCCTAGACTTCGGTCTGGAGCGTTTACCTGCTTTAATATATATATACTTATATATATTATCTGTGGTCGAACTCTGTTCGATGAGCCTAGATTTAACATCCGGAGCGTTTACGTGCTTTAATATATATATACTTATATATATTAACTGTGGTCGAACTCTGTTCGATGAGCCCGGATTTTATATCCGGTGCGTTTACATGCTTTTATATATATATATCTATATATATATTTACATTTCGTCCCACCTGGAGTTTACTTCGTGGTGGTTGACCATTTTTTACTACTTTCTGTACATTTCGTCCTACCTGGAGTTTACTTCGTGGTGGTTGACCGTTTTTACAGCTTTCTGTATATTTCGTCCCGCCTGGAGTTTCCTCCGTGGCGGTTGATAGCTTTTACAGCTTTATTTACATTTCTGATCCCCCTTGGAGGTACTTCGTGGTTGGTGATCATGTCTGTATATATAGATTTACAGCCTTTATATATATATACCTGCTTACTGCGCTTATATCAATTGCGGCATCATGTGAGCCTAGGAATCATGTGATCATAGATTCATCCCATTGGATCTAGATTCGGTTCCCGTGATGGACATTTTCAGCTGTAAGCAGCTTGTAAATTATTATGTGATGTTTGGATTTCCTCAGATGGTATACATACCCACGAGGAATTCAGCACCTTTTTGTACATTATTTTCGTACGGATGCCTCGCATCTGTCAAATAAAATCAATCCAGCCGAATACGGAATAAAATGGGAGTGTAAAAGGTCTCAATTACTATTGAGCATCAGGGTTTGAAAAATCTCTTTTAAAAAACATCAATGTCATATCTTGCTTAAAATTGAATTTTTACATAAAATTCAAACCCTGTGTATATAGGTGCAAACGAGGCCTCGCATTACTTCCAAATAACAGCACATTAACCCACACACACACACATTCAGATAACCGTTTCTTGAAAAGAGACGGTCACCGTGATAACACGGATGTCGGGGGGTGCCTAACACCTTCCCTCCGCATAACCAAGTCCCCGGACCCTAATGAATCTCGGTTTCACCGACCCGTTTAGCAGTGTCACATCACTGGGTCAATGTGCAAACTTTTTCTCGGTTGTGTTGGTACAACCATTTAAAAAACTATCTGGTGACTCTTATAGTCCAATTGTCGACATTATACATGTCGGACCTTTTTCACTTATTTTTTCAAACAAATCTCACCTAAAATGAGAACACCAAAGAACAAGTAACGGAAAGGGACAATTAAAAATCCCGACGTCGACACTCATTAGTGAGTACAGGCGTCTCCACGGTCTCATTTGCTCCACTGTTAACATTCTTAGTTGCTATTCTTAAATACTGTCATAAAACAAGGGTTAATTAAACCAATTAACATATCACATAATATCCCTATATTATGACTGACCAACAAATAAGCTTAGGTATGACACACTAGCGAAGGATTTACTTGTCTCTCCTCTCCTAGTTCTATTCCCCGATCTCCGCCAAAGATCATATCCCTAAGCTCTGATACCAACTGTGACGCCCCCAAAATAGGTATACATCACCCATTCTAAGTTGTCAAATATATGGTATAGAAACAACTACAACTTTATTAATAGAATTGTGGTGCAAAATACGACAACACTTAAACTGTGAATTTAAATACAAAAATTATCTTCTAGACAATATTTACACCCAAATAAGTCCTCATTACAATTATTATTTTATAAAAATGGTGAGGACTACTAAAACAACTTCTAGAATCTTCATTCCATACTCCGACTAGTACTCTCTACATTCTCGCCTCCTGAGAAGAAAAATAGAACAAAAAGGAAAAGGGTGAGCTCAACTAGCCCAGTAAAGAATATTATGACTAAGATAATATAGAACAAATTATCGTTAGTCTTCAACAGGGAAAAATTTAATAGAATACAATCAACAACAAATTTTAAATCAATATTCGCAGCAGAAATAATAATTCATTAGAAGAGTTAAGTAGAGAACGAAATCCACTGTCTTCAATGATTTTAAAAATCCATCATCAATATTTTATCCCTGTAACATCAATCAATATATATCTGGAATCAAATATTCATATTTGCACTACAGGCCAAAGATATTCATCAGTTGGTCCTGTTCATCTAAACACATGTTCATCTTTGCACTACGGGCCAAAGATATTCATCATAAAATCATTAATCTTTGCACTACCGACCAAAGATATTCAGTTATATATCATTTATGACTGAGGATGATGAAAAATATTTTAAAGAAAACGAATCCAGTGAAACAAAAAGACAAGGATTAAGGATTAAGGATTCGTAATTCGGTTTATCCATGTCCAAAAAATACCTCAATAATAATCATAGTAGAGTAAAATTCAAGAATGATCAAAACTTGGATACAATCAAAGCTAGTATCCATAATAGATATTTTGGACGAAAAATAAAAATTTAATTTTTCTGTGAATAGTGTCGTATTCGTGAATAGTACCGTATACGTGAATAGTGCCGTATACGTGAATAGTAACTCCGACACCAAAAAGTTCCAAATTTGATAAAAAGTTCAGATCAATATTTTGGCATAATGATATTGAAAGAATAATGTGACGCCCCCAGAATAGGTATACAACACCCATTCTGAGTCGCCAAATACATGGTACAGAAAGTAAACTACAACTTCAATAATACAATTGTCGTGCAAAATACGACAACACATACTGTGAGTTTAAATACAAATATTGTCTTCTAGACAATATCCACACTCAAATAAATCCTCATTACAATTATTCAAACACTATTTTACAGAAATAGTGAGGACTGCTAATACATCTTTCTAGAACCATTACTCCATACCCCGACTAGATCCTGCTATGTTCTCACCTCCTGAGAAGAAAAATGGAACAAAAAGGAAAAGGGTGAGCTCAACTAGCCCAGTAAAGAATATTATGACTAAGATAATATACAACAAATTATCGTTAGTCTTCAACAGGGAAAAATCTGATAAAATATAATCGACAACAAGTTTTAGATCAACAACTGCAGCGGAAACAGCAAACCATTAGAAGAGTCAAGTAGAGAAAGAATTCTACTATTTTCTAAGATTTAAAAGTCCATCATCAATATTTTATCCCTGTAACATCAATTAATAATCATCTTTAACCAAATATTCATCTTTGCACTACAGGCCAAAGATATTCATTTGTATCATCAGTCGGTCATGTTCATCTCAACACCTGTTCATCTTTGCACTACAGGCCAAAGATATTCATCAAGTAATTATACATCTTTGCACTACAGGCCAAAGATATTCAGTAATATCATCATTTAGGACTGAGGATGATGAAAAATATCTTAAAGAGAACGAATCCAATGAGACAGAAGGACAAATAGTAGGGATTCGTATAACAGTTTATCCAAGATCAATAATACTTCATAATAATTAATTGTGAAGCAGAATTCAAAAATAAAGATCAAAACATGGATACAATCAAAGATAGTAACCATAATAGACATCTTGGACAAAAAGGAAAAATTTTATTTTTCGGTGAATAGTGCCGTATTCGTGAATAGTACCGTATACGTGAATAGTGCCGTATACGTGAATAGTAACTCCGACACAAAAAGTTCCAAATTTGATAAAAACTCATATCAATATTTCAGCATAATGATATTGAAGAAAATAATATCATTTAAGAAGAAAATAATATCCCTTACCTCAAAATATCAGTACTTCTGGTCGGAATACCGGTATAAGGCTGAAAGAAACTTGCTCTGATGAATAGAAACTCTCAAAGTATCTAAATACTCACAAAATACACTCAATAATCTAGAGAGAGAAAGAGAGAAAACTTGTTTCTGGTGTGATTTTCAATTCTAACTTAGCCCTCTATTTATAGGAAAATTTTGGTAGGTTTGACCTGCAACCTGATGGCTTTACCTGCTACTATTCCCACCCACCACATTTGAAATATAATTCAGCACATTTCTTCACCAACCACAAGTGGGGCCCACCAATTCTAGAATTTTCCACTAAAATGATAAACTCCGAAAATTCAACAATTTCTGAACCAGTCATCTTGTAAAATTCGTAATAAATCATACGTTCATTTTTAACGGTTCAAAATTTGTGGACATATACTCAACTTATATATGTATAACATATCCAAAAATTACCACGATCCAACGGTCGGATTAAAAATTATAACCCCCGCAAAATATCTCAAAAACCCTGATTTTTAATACCTCCATTCCGACAAAAATACTGACAAAAACCTCAACATTAACTCCTTCATTTTTAACCACAAAAATATATCCCTCATTTATATCCACATAAAATAAATATTTCCTTATCATATGAATCAATAATTAATTATTCACAAATAATATTACAGAATCACATTTATGACAACCAGGCCGTTCCCAGGAAAGAGGGGGCTTTCCAATAAGGATTTCTCCTTACTGGCGCGCAATTAGATGACCAAACCTCTCCTTAGACAGAACTTTCTAGACATTGCCAATAATGTTATCTAATAATATTATTCAAATAATATGAATTATTGATCTGATAAATGAAAATACTGTGCAACAACAATTATTGAAACAACAATAATATAAAATATCAACGCAGCAATTATTAAATCAATAAAATAAAATATTGAATAATAACTACTGTAACAATTATTGAGTAGTGCCTTCTTACGAAAGAATCAATAATTGGTGCAATACCGTGTGCTACTGTATTTTAACCACCGGGTATTTCAACAGTATTAACGGTAACAACTACGCCGTTATTTATAAACAACTTATACTTGTCGTTTTCTTCATCCAATCGCTTTCCGTTATGGGGCCCACACAAGGCTGCGTCGTCGTACGAATATTCCCCGACAGCAAGAATATTCCACGACCAACCGAATATTCACCGACCAAAAATAAATATTTTATAACCACTTGCTTATTTTGCAAAATTTGCACATTTCACCCATAACCAAAGTATTATATCAAATTAACCCCTTATTATTCACAATAATATTTAGAGAAATTTGATTTTATTCATTAATAAGTTGGGGTCTTACAACCTCCCCTCCTTATGAAATTTCGTCCTCGAAATTGACGTACGTACCTGATGTTTCAAAAAGGTGAGGATACCTCGCTTTCATTTCTGATTCCAACTCCCAGGTCATTTCTTCAATAGCATGGTTTCTCCACAAAACCTTAACTTGTGGTATAACCTTCGTGCGTAGGACATGCTCTTTCCTATCCAAGATCTTAACAGGTACCTCCTCGTACGTTAAATCTTCAGCTATCTCATCTGGTTCTAACTCAATAATGTGGTTCAGGTCTTTAACATATTTACGAAGCATAGATATGTGAAAAACATTATGAACACGAGACATGCTTGGAGGTAATGCGAGTCTATATGCCACATTTCCTATTCGCTCAAGAATCTCAAATGGACCAACAAATCTTGGATTGAGCTTTCCTCTCTTCCCAAATCTTGTAACTCCCTTCCATGGTGCAACACGTAACAATACATGATCCCCAATATTAAATTCCACGTCCTTCCGATGAAGATCCGCATAACTCTTTTGTCGATCCTGTGCCGTTTGTATACGTTGTCGAATCGTTTGGATCTTCTCTGTAGTAATGCGTACCAATTCTGGTCCCAACAATGTTGCTTCACCCACCTCGTCCCAGCATACTGGAGAACGACATTTTCTTCCATACAACGCCTCAAATGGAGCCATACCTATGCTCGCCTGATAACTGTTGTTGTAGGAGAATTCCACCAATGGTAGGTACTTATCCCAACTCCCTTTGAGATCTAAGACACAAAGTCTTAATAGATCTTCAAGAGTTTGAATAGTCCTCTCTGATTGTCCGTCCGTTTGAGGATGGTATGCTGAACTGAATCGTAAATCCGTGCCCATAGCTTTCTGCAAGCTAACCCAAAATCGTGAAGTGAATCTTGGGTCACAATCCGAAACTATGGATACTGGCATGCCATGCAATCTCACAATCTCGTTCACGTACATACTAGCAAGACGTTCAAGGGAATAAGTCTCACGTATCGGCAAGAAATGAGCGGACTTGGTTAATCTATCAACAATAACCCAAATCGCATCTATGCCTTGAGAAACCTTGGGAAGACCTGTAACAAAATCCATAGTAATGTGTTCCCACTTCCATTTCGGAATCTCAAGTGGTTGCAATGGACCCTTTGGTACTTGATGCTCCGCTTTTACACGTTGACAAGTTAAACATCTCGAGATAAACTCCGCGATCTCTCTTTTCATATTGCTCCACCAAAATGTATGTCGAAGATCGTGATACATTTTGGTACTCCCAGGATGGATTGCAAACGGTGTGTTGTGTGCCTCCATCATTATTCTATGCTTCAAGTCAAAATCGTTAGGAACACAAAGTCTGGAGTTGACTCGAAGTATTCCTTCTTCATCGATTCTTGCTTCTGGAATAGCACCTTCTTGCACTTTCTTCTTCATACGCATCAGCTCTATATCCGTAGCTTGAGCAGCTTTAACTTTATCGATTAAAGTCGGTTCTACTCGTATATTTGATATCATCATGTGGGTACTTGGAGCCTTCATCTCTATCTCCATCCTTTGCAAGTCATACAAAACGGGCCTTTGTGTTAAAAACATTGCACTCGTACCCGCATATGATCTTCTACTCAATGCGTCAGCTACTACGTTTGCTTTTCCAG
This sequence comes from Panax notoginseng, assembly GCA_016801055.1. Classification (NCBI taxonomy): domain Eukaryota; kingdom Viridiplantae; phylum Streptophyta; class Magnoliopsida; order Apiales; family Araliaceae; genus Panax; species Panax notoginseng. The sequence continues at coordinate 95,013,573 of CM029023.1, forward strand.
GATGGTATTGGATGGTATGATCGTAATCTTTCAACAGCTCAAGCCAACGTCGTTGTCGCATGTTGAGTTCCTTTTGGGTGAAGAAATATTTGAGGCTTTTATGATCTGTATAGATCTCCACTTTCTCCCATACAGGTAGTGTCTCCAGATCTTCAACGCAAAAAAAACGACTGCTGCCAACTCCAAATCATGAGTAGGATAATTCCTCTCATATTCTTTGAGTTGTCGTGAGGCATAGGCTATGACTTTCCCATGTTGCATGAGAACACATCCTAACCCTTTGCCTGAAGCATCGCTGTAGATAACAAATCCATCCGAACCAGATGGTATTGTCAGAACAGGTGCCGAAATGAGTCTCCTCTTGAGTTCTTGGAAACTCTTCTCGCATTCCTCACTCCATACGAATTTTGTATCTTTTCGAGTCAGCTGAGTTAACGGAGTAGCGATTCGAGAAAATCCTTCCACAAATCTCCGATAATAACCAGCTAAGCCCAGAAAGCTACGAACTTCGGTTACCGACTTCGGTTGCTCCCAACTTTGTATGGCTTCAATCTTCGCCGGGTCGACAGATACTCCATGTTTTGACACCACGTGCCCAAGGAATGCTACTTCCTCAAGCCAGAACTCGCATTTCTTCAGTTTGGCATATAGCTTGTTTTCACGAAGCCTTTGCAGTACCAGCTTCAAATGGCGCTCATGATCTTCACGGCTTTTGGAATAGATGAGGATATCATCAATAAAGACAACAACGAACTGATCCAAATATTCTTTGAATACACGGTTCATCATATCCATGAAGGCAGCAGGAGCATTAGTCAATCCAAAAGACATTACTAAGAATTCATAATGCCCGTACCGAGTTCTGAAGGCAGTCTTTGGAATATCCTCAGTTTTAATCTTCAGCTGATGATATCCAGAACGAAGATCGATCTTTGAAAAGAATTGTGCTCCTTGCAACTGGTCAAACAGGTCATCAATGCGAGGTAGCGGATACCTATTCTTGATGGTGACATGGTTCAATTCTCGATAGTCAATACAAAGTCGCATACTCCCGTCTTTCTTCTTTACGAATAAAACAGGAGCACCCCAAGGAGACGTACTAGGACGAATAAAACTGATGTCCAACAACTCCTGTAGTTGGACTTTTAACTCCTGAAGTTCAATAGGAGCCATTCGATATGGGGTTTTAGAAATGGGCTTTGTACCGGGTTCAAGGTCAATAAAGAATTCAATTTCTCGTTCCGGGGGTAGACCGGGAAGTTCTTCAGGAAATACATCGGGAAATTCTCTAACAATAGAAATATTATTCAAATCTGACTTGTCTTTGTTCAAATCCATAACATGGGCTAAGAAAGCTTGACATCCGTTTTTCAATAAACGAATAGCTTTGTGGCTTGATATGACAGTGACTGATTTTAGTGGTTTAGTAGTTTGAATTCGTATGACAGGTTGGTTAGGAATATGAAAACTAACAACCTTATGAAAACAATCAATTTTAGCATGATGAGTGGTTAACCAATCAATTCCTAAAATCACATCAAAAGCAAGTATCTTTAAAGAGATAAGATCAACAGGTAATGTGATAGTACCAACTTGGATCATGCAAGATTTATAAATTGTAGATGTAACGAAGGTTTCACCCAACGGAGTTTCAACAGATAAGCTAAAGTCCAATTTCTCCGGAGTCAAGTTTAAACGTTGAGCACAAGCAGGAGAGATAAAAGAATGGGTAGAACCGGTATCTAGTAAAGTATAAACTTCGCAAGAATTCAAGATTAGCTTACCCGTGATCACCTCGTTCGAGTTTCTCGCGTTTTGGCCAGTAACGACAAACGCCCTTCCAGGAACCGCTGATTTCAACTTATCCGGGATAACTTTTGGAGTCACCATCCCCGCTGAACTTGGTTTTGCTACAGAACACTCTCGAGCTATATGACCTTCCTTTCCACAGTTATAACATACCTTGGATTGTTGTGGGCAGTTTGGGCTGATATGTCCCTCTTTCCCACATTTGTAACATACGACGGTGGTCGTTCTCCTCCCCTAGAAACAGTTGATGTTTGTGCTGACGTCTTCACGTTATCATTGTTGTACCTTCTCTTCTTGAAATCTCCTCCCGACTCGCTCCTTCTATTATCACGACCACGATTACCACCAGAGTGGTTACCGCTTTTGTCCGAATGTTTTCCTCCATGCTGGTTTTCATTGCTTCGATGACTGCCGCCACCGGTATGACCCTGGTTGTGGTCCTTCGGTTGCACATACTCATTATCTCGCTCTAATAATTGAGCCCTGTTTACAACATCTGAATATAAAGAAAATTTATGAGAGATAAGATATTGCCGAATCTCGGGTTTTAGACCTCTCAGAAACATCCTTGTCATTCGTTCCTCATTTTCGACCAAATGAGGTGCAAACCTGGATAACTCTGCAAACTTCGCCTCGTACTGGGACACCGTCATGTTGTTTTGTTCCAGTCTAATAAACTCAACCTCCTTCATATGACGAATACTTTCAGGAAAGTACTTGTCATTGAACAGTTTTTGAAATGTTTCCCAGGACATGTTGAGTGCGTCAGGCTGGGTACGCTTCACAGACTCCCACCAGTAGTCTGCCTCACCGCGGAACATAAATGTGGCGAATGGAACCTTCTGTTCCTCCGTGCATCCCAAGACATCAAATATCTTGGTAATTTGCTTGACCCACGTTTCCGCCATGATCGGATCCGGCTTTCCCTTAAATTCTGGTGGTCCCAATTCTTTGAACTGCTTAGCTGTGACAAACCGCGCGTTGTTATCATTTCCACCCGTATTCTGCACACGAGTCTCCCTCGTCTGATTTTGCATGAACTGCAAAAAGCTCCTAAACATTCCATCATTCATCGTTTGCTCGGTAACGTTGTTTACAGGAGGAATATTGCCTTCCTGTTGCACGTTCCCCTGGGTAGTGATCAAAGGTGTCTCCACGGTCTGATTTACTCCATTATTAACGTTCTCAGCTGCCATTCTTAAATACTGCCATAAAACAAGGGTTAATAGTCATGTCATATATTATCCCTATACTCTGACCGACCAAATAGACACCAAATAAACTTAGTCAGTCATACTAGCGAAGGAATCCCCGTCTCTCCCCTCCTAGTTCTTGTCTCACATCTCAGCCAGGGATCATATCCCTAAGCTCTGATACCAACTGTGACGCCCCCAGAATAGGTATACAACACCCATTCTGAGTCGCCAAATACATGGTACAGAAAGCAAACTACAACTTCAATAATACAATTGTCGTGCAAAATACGACAACACATACTGTGAGTTTAAATACAAATATTGTCTTCTAGACAATATCCACACTCAAATAAATCCTCATTACAATTATTCAAACACTATTTTACAGAAATAGTGAGGACTGCTAATACATCTTTCTAGAACCATTACTCCATACCCCGACTAGATCCTGCTATGTTCTCACCTCCTGAGAAGAAAAATGGAACAAAAAGGAAAAGGGTGAGCTCAACTAGCCCAGTAAAGAATATTATGACTAAGATAATATACAACAAATTATCGTTAGTCTTCAACAGGGAAAAATCTGATAAAATATAATCGACAACAAGTTTTAGATCAACAACTGCAGCGGAAACAGCAAACCATTAGAAGAGTCAAGTAGAGAAAGAATTCTACTATTTTCTAAGATTTAAAAGTCCATCATCAATATTTTATCCCTGTAACATCAATTAATAATCATCTTTAACCAAATATTCATCTTTGCACTACAGGCCAAAGATATTCATTTGTATCATCAGTCGGTCATGTTCATCTCAACACCTGTTCATCTTTGCACTACAGGCCAAAGATATTCATCAAGTAATTATACATCTTTGCACTACAGGCCAAAGATATTCAGTAATATCATCATTTAGGACTGAGGATGATGAAAAAATATCTTAAAGAGAACGAATCCAATGAGACAGAAGGACAAATAGTAGGGATTCGTATAACAGTTTATCCAAGATCAATAATACTTCATAATAATCAATTGTGAAGCAGAATTCAAAAATAAAGATCAAAACATGGATACAATCAAAGATAGTAACCATAATAGACATCTTGGACAAAAAGGAAAAATTTTATTTTTCGGTGAATAGTGCCGTATTCGTGAATAGTACCGTATACGTGAATAGTGCCGTATACGTGAATAGTAACTCCGACACAAAAAGTTCCAAATTTGATAAAAACTCATATCAATATTTCAGCATAATGATATTGAAGAAAATAATATCATTAAGAAGAAAATAATATCCCTTACCTCAAAATATCAGTACTTCTGGTCGGAATACCGGTATAAGGCTGAAAGAAACTTGCTCTGATGAATAGAAACTCTCAAAGTATCTAAATACTCACAAAATACACTCAATAATCTAGAGAGAGAAAGAGAGAAAACTTGTTTCTGGTGTGATTTTCAATTCTAACTTAGCCCTCTATTTATAGGAAAATTTTGGTAGGTTTGACCTGCAACCTGATGGCTTTACCTGCTACTATTCCCACCCACCACATTTGAAATATAATTCAGCACATTTCTTCACCAACCACAAGTGGGGCCCACCAATTCTAGAATTTTCCACTAAAATGATAAACTCCGAAAATTCAACAATTTCTGAACCAGTCATCTTGTAAAATTCGTAATAAATCATACGTTCATTTTTAACGGTTCAAAATTTGTGGACATATACTCAACTTATATATGTATAACATATCCAAAAATTACCACGATCCAACGGTCGGATTAAAAATTATAACCCCCGCAAAATATCTCAAAAACCCTGATTTTTAATACCTCCATTCCGACAAAAATACTGACAAAAACCTCAACATTAACTCCTTCATTTTTAACCACAAAAATATATCCCTCATTTATATCCACATAAAATAAATATTTCCTTATCATATGAATCAATAATTAATTATTCACAAATAATATTACAGAATCACATTTATGACAACCAGGCCGTTCCCAGGAAAGAGGGGGCTTTCCAATAAGGATTTCTCCTTACTGGCGCGCAATTAGATGACCAAACCTCTCCTTAGACAGAACTTTCTAGACATTGCCAATAATGTTATCTAATAATATTATTCAAATAATATGAATTATTGATCTGATAAATGAAAATACTGTGCAACAACAATTATTGAAACAACAATAATATAAAATATCAACGCAGCAATTATTAAATCAATAAAATAAAATATTGAATAATAACTACTGTAACAATTATTGAGTAGTGCCTTCTTACGAAAGAATCAATAATTGGTGCAATACCGTGTGCTACTGTATTTTAACCACCGGGTATTTCAACAGTATTAACGGTAACAACTACGCCGTTATTTATAAACAACTTATACTTGTCGTTTTCTTCATCCAATCGCTTTCCGTTATGGGGCCCACACAAGGCTGCGTCGTCGTACGAATATTCCCCGACAGCAAGAATATTCCACGACCAACCGAATATTCACCGACCAAAAATAAATATTTTATAACCACTTGCTTATTTTGCAAAATTTGCACATTTCACTCACTCATAACCAAAGTATTATATCAAATTAACCCCTTATTATTCACAATAATATTTAGAGAAAATTTGATTTTATTCATTAATAAGTTGGGGTCTTACAAATAACATCATTACAAAAAAAAAATAACATCCCTTACCTCAAAAAGACAGTACTTCTAGCTGGAATACTGGATATAGTGCTGAAGGAAACTTGCACCGTATAGCAATACTCAAAATCTAAAATACTCACAAGAATACGCTCGATAATATAGAGAGAGGAAAGAGAGAGAAAATTTCAGTTTCTGGTGTGATTTTCAATTCTAACCTAAGCACCCTATTTATAGGAAAATGCTTAGAACACCGAACCAGAAAATTTAATAAAATATTAATATATATTTAATTAAATTCTACGCACATATAATCTGATTAAAAATATTTAAAACTTCAAAATCAATTATTTTGAAATTTCGGAACTTCAATAATTCATTAATAAATAGTCCTTTTATCAAAAAAATTCAAACCTTATGTCTTTTTTATAACAAATTCTATTATCTACAACTTTTCAGAAGAAATTTTTCTAAATTCCAAATAGAAATTGACCGAAATCCACAAACGGCGTTTTTAACAGACTATAATCAAATTTCAGTCAAGAAATGGGGTCCACCGACATGTTAAACATGTTTATAACATTTATTACAATAAAAATATTCTTCCTCCCTCATATACTCATATATTCCACATTCATTGTAAAAATATCACTATTATTATATTATTAAAATATAATAATATATTTAAATAAATTATTTATCAAAAAAAATAAAATATCAATTTTTTTAACAATTGTCACTTTAAAATTTTCTCCATCTATATCCACATAAAATGAATATTTTTCTTATCATATAAATCAATAATTAATTATTCACAAATAATATTATAATCACACAGTACTGGCAACCAGGCCGTTCCAGGAAAGAGGGGGCTTTTCAATAAGGATTTCTCCTTACTGGCGTGCAATTAGATGACCAAACCTCTCCTTAGACAGAATTTTCTGGATATTACCAATATATTTTCTAATAATATTATTCAGATAATATGGATTATTGCTCCGATAATGAAAAATACTGTGTAGTGACAATTATTGAAACAACAGTAATATAAAATATCAATGCAATAATTATTGAATCAATAAAATAAAATATTAAACAGTAATTACTGTAACAATTATTGAGTAGTGCCTTCTTACGTAAGAATCAATAATTGGTGCAATACCGTGTACTACTGTATTTTAACCACCGAGTATTTCAACAGTAATTAATGGTAATAACAACACCATTATTTATAAATAACTTATTTTTGTCATTTTCTCATCCAATCGTTTTTTGTTATGGGGCCCACACAAGGCTGCGCCGTCGTACGAATATTCCCCGACAGTAAGAATATTTCACGACCAAACGAATATTCTCCGATAAAAATGAATATTTTTAAACCACTTGCTTATTTAAAATATTTACGTATTTTACCCATAACTAACCACATTAATCAAATCAACCCTTACTATTTCAAAATAATAAATAGAGGAAATTTTATTTTATTAATAAAAAAATCAGGGTCTTATAGAAAAGAAATTTGAATAAGTAATATTTTTATAATTCTCAATTATACTCAACTTTTAATATAGTAAATTTTAAATTATAACGCATGCCTTAATTTATTTTTATCTACTAAACCTAATCTTATAATTCTGTTCTAAAAAACAATTAAATGGAATTTAAGGGCATAGAACTAACTGACTGTTGGGTAACTCTCGACTTTATCTGTGACGCCCCAAAATAGGTATACATCATTCATTCTGAGTCGTCAAATACATGGTACAAAAATAACTACAACTTCATTAATATAATTGTTGTGTAAAATACAACAATACAATATTATGAGTTTAAATATAAATATTGTCTTTTAGACAATATTCAAACTCAAATAAGTCCTCATTACAATTATTGATACACTATTTTACAAAAATAGTGAGGACTGCTAAAACAACTTTCTAGAACCATCACTCCATACCTCGGCTAGTTCCTGCTATATTTCTCTCCTCCTGAGAAGAAAAATAGAACAAAAAGGGTGAGCTCAACTAGCCCAGTAAAGAATATTATGACTAAGATAATATACAACAAATTATCATTAGTCCTCAACAGAAAAAATTTGATAGAATATAATAGACAACAAGTTTTAGATCAACAATTGCAGCGGAAATAACAATTCATTAGAAGAGTCAAGTAGATAATGAATTCTACTATCTTCTAAGATTTAAAAGTCCATCATCAATATTTTATCCGTATAACATCAATCAATATAAATCTTGAATCAAATATTCATATTTGCACTACATGCCAAAGATATTCATTTGTATCACCAGTTGGTCATGTTCATCTCAACATCTGTTCATCTTTTTGCACTACGAGCCAAAGATATTCATCAGTTAATCATTCATCTTTGCACTACATACCAAAGATATTCAGTACTATCATCATTTAGGACTGAGGATGATGAAAAATATCTTAAAAAAATGAATCCAGTGAGATAAAAGATCAAATATTAGGATTCGTACTTTAATTTATTCAAGTTCAAAAGACCTTATAATAATCAATTGTGGAGCAAAATTCAAGAATGAAGATCAAAACATGGATACAATCAAAGATAGTAACCATAATAGACACTTGGACAAAAAAAATTATTTTTTCTGTGAATAGTGTCGTATACGTGAATATTGATGTATATGTGAATAGTAATCTCGACATGAAAAAGGTAAAAATTCCACAATAAAATTTATACCAATATTTCGGTATAATGATATTAAAAGAATAACATCATTATGAAGAAAATAACATCCCTTACCTCAAAAGAATAGTACTTCTGACTGAAATATCGGATGTAATGCCGAAAGAACTTACACTGAATAGCAACTCTCAAAGTATCTAAATACTCACAAATACGCTCAATAATGTATATATAGATAGAGAAAAAACTTGTTTCTCTGGTGTGATTTTCAATTCTAACCTAAACGCATATTTATAGAAAAATGCTAGAACGCCATAGGAGACTAAATAATAAAATAATATTAATATATTTCTTATCTTCTACGCCACCTTTGAACACAATTCAGCCCACCACAATTGAAAGATTAATTCTGTGACGCCCCCAGAATAGGTATACAACACCCATTCTGAGTCGCCAAATACATGGTACAGAAAGCAAACTACAACTTCAATAATACAATTGTCGTGCAAAATACGACAACACATACTGTGAGTTTAAATACAAATATTGTCTTCTAGACAATATCCACACTCAAATAAATCCTCATTACAATTATTCAAACACTATTTTACAGAAATAGTGAGGACTGCTAATACATCTTCTTTCTAGAACCATTACTCCATACCCCGACTAGATCCTGCTATGTTCTCACCTCCTGAGAAGAAAAATGGAACAAAAAGGAAAAGGGTGAGCTCAACTAGCCCAGTAAAGAATATTATGACTAAGATAATATACAACAAATTATCGTTAGTCTTCAACAGGGAAAAATCTGATAAAATATAATCGACAACAAGTTTTAGATCAACAACTGCAGCGGAAACAGCAAACCATTAGAAGAGTCAAGTAGAGAAAGAATTCTACTATTTTCTAAGATTTAAAAGTCCATCATCAATATTTTATCCCTGTAACATCAATTAATAATCATCTTTAACCCAAATATTCATCTTTGCACTACAGGCCAAAGATATTCATTTGTATCATCAGTCGGTCATGTTCATCTCAACACCTGTTCATCTTTGCACTACAGGCCAAAGATATTCATCAAGTAATTATACATCTTTGCACTACAGGCCAAAGATATTCAGTAATATCATCATTTAGGACTGAGGATGATGAAAAATATCTTAAAGAGAACGAATCCAATGAGACAGAAGGACAAATAGTAGGGATTCGTATAACAGTTTATCCAAGATCAATAATACTTCATAATAATCAATTGTGAAGCAGAATTCAAAAATAAAGATCAAAACATGGATACATTCAAAGATAGTAACCATAATAGACATCTTGGACAAAAAGAGAAAATTTTATTTTTCGGTGAATAGTGCCGTATTCGTGAATAGTGCCGTATACGTGAATAGTACCGTATACGTGAATAGTAACCCCCGACACAAAAAGTTCCAAATTTGATAAAAACTCATATCAATATTTCAGCATAATGATATTGAAGAAAATAATATCATTAAGAAGAAAATAATATCCCTTACCTCAAAATATCAGTACTTCTGGTCGGAATACCGGTATAAGGCTGAAAGAAACTTGCTCTGATGAATAGAAACTCTCAAAGTATCTAAATACTCACAAAATACACTCAATAATCTAGAGAGAGAAAGAGAGAAAACTTGTTTCTGGTGTGATTTTCAATTCTAACTTAGCCCTCTATTTATAGGAAAATTTTGGTAGGTTTGACCTGCAACCTGATGGCTTTACCTGCTACTATTCCCACCCACCACATTTGAAATATAATTCAGCACATTTCTTCACCAACCACAAGGGGCCCACCAATTCTAGAATTTTCCACTAAAATGATAAACTCCGAAAATTCAACAATTTCTGAACCAGTCATCTTGTAAAATTCGTAATAAATCATACGTTCATTTTTAACGGTTCAAAATTTGTGGACATATACTCAACTTATATATGTATAACATATCCAAAAATTACCACGATCCAACGGTCGGATTAAAAATTATAACCCCCGCAAAATATCTCAAAAACCCTGATTTTTAATACCTCCATTCCGACAAAAATACTGACAAAAACCTCAACATTAACTCCTTCATTTTTAACCACAAAAATATATCCCTCATTTATATCCACATAAAATAAATATTTCCTTATCATATGAATCAATAATTAATTATTCACAAATAATATTACAGAATCACATTTATGACAACCAGGCCGTTCCCAGGAAAGAGGGGGCTTTCCAATAAGGATTTCTCCTTACTGGCGCACAATTAGATGACCAAACCTCTCCTTAGACAGAACTTTCTAGACATTGCCAATAATGTTATCTAATAATAAATTATTCAAATAATATGAATTATTGATATGATAAATGAAAATACTGTGCACAACAATTATTGAAACAACAATAATATAAAATATCAACGCAGCAATTATTAAATCAATAAAATAAAATATTGAATAATAACTACTGTAACAATTATTGAGTAGTGCCTTCTTACGAAAGAATCAATAATTGGTGCAATACCGTGTGCTACTGTATTTTAACCACCGGGTATTTCAACAGTATTAACGGTAACAACTACGCCGTTATTTATAAACAACTTATACTTGTCGTTTTCTCATCCAATCGCTTTCCGTTATGGGGCCCACACAAGGCTGCGTCGTCGTACGAATATTCCCCGACAGCAAGAATATTCCACGACCAACCGAATATTCACCGACCAAAAATAAATATTTTATAACCACTTGCTTATTTTGCAAAATTTGCACATTTCACCCATAACCAAAGTATTATATCAAATTAACCCCTTATTATTCACAATAATATTTAGAGAAAATTTGATTTTATTCATTAATAAGTTGGGGTCTTACAACCTCCCCTCCTTATGAATTTTCGTCCTCGAAATTGACGTACGTACCTGATGTTTCAAAAAGGTGAGGATACCTCGCTTTCATTTCTGATTCCAACTCCCAGGTCATTTCTTCAATAGCATGGTTTCTCCACAAAACCTTAACTTGTGGTATAACCTTCGTGCGTAGGACATGCTCTTTCCTATCCAAGATCTTAACAGGTACCTCCTCGTACGTTAAATCTTCAGCTATCTCATCTGGTTCTAACTCAATAATGTGGTTCGGGTCTTTAACATATTTACGAAGCATAGATATGTGAAAAACATTATGAACACGAGACATGCTTGGAGGTAATGCGAGTCTATATGCCACATTTCCTATTCGCTCAAGAATCTCAAATGGACCAACAAATCTTGGATTGAGCTTTCCTCTCTTCCCAAATCTTGTAACTCCCTTCCATGGTGCAACACGTAACAATACATGATCCCCAATATTAAATTCCACGTCCTTCCGATGAAGATCCGCATAACTCTTTTGTCGATCCTGTGCCGTTTGTATACGTTGTCGAATCGTTTGGATCTTCTCTGTAGTAATGCGTACCAATTCTGGTCCCAACAATGTTGCTTCACCCACCTCGTCCCAGCATACTGGAGAACGACATTTTCTTCCATACAACGCCTCAAATGGAGCCATACCTATGCTCGCCTGATAACTGTTGTTGTAGGAGAATTCCACCAGTGGTAGGTACTTATCCCAACTCCCTTTGAGATCTAGGACACAAAGTCTTAATAGATCTTCAAGAGTTTGAATAGTCCTCTCTGATTGTCCGTCCGTTTGAGGATGGTATGCTGAACTGAATCGTAAATCCGTGCCCATAGCTTTCTGCAAGCTAACCCAAAATCGTGAAGTGAATCTTGTCACGATCCGAAACTATGGATACTGGCATGCCATGCAATCTCACAATCTCGTTCACGTACATACTAGCAAGACGTTCAAGGAATAAGTCTCACGTATCGGCAAGAAATGAGCGGACTTGGTTAATCTATCAACAATAACCCAAATCGCATCTATGCCTTGAGAAACCTTGGGAAGACCTGTAACAAAATCCATAGTAATGTGTTCCCACTTCCATTTCAGAATCTCAAGTGGTTGCAATGGACCCTTTGGTACTTGATGCTCCGCTTTTACACGTTGACAAGTTAAACATCTCGAGATAAACTCCGCGATCTCTCTTTTCATATTGCTCCACCAAAATGTATGTCGAAGATCGTGATACATTTTGGTACTCCCAGGATGGATTGCAAACGGTGTGTTGTGTGCCTCCATCATTATTCTATGCTTCAAGTCAAAATCGTTAGGAACACAAAGTCTGGAGTTGACTCGAAGTATTCCTTCTTCATCGATTCTTGCTTCTGGAATAGCACCTTCTTGCACTTTCTTCTTCATACGCATCAGCTCTATATCCGTAGCTTGAGCAGCTTTAACTTTATCGATTAAAGTCGGTTCTACTCGTATATTTGATATCATCATGTGGGTACTTGGAGCCTTCATCTCTATCTCCATCCTTTGCAAGTCATACAAAACGGGCCTTTGTGTTAAAAACATTGCACTCGTACCCGCATATGATCTTCTACTCAATGCGTCAGCTACTACGTTTGCTTTTCCAGGATGGTATTGGATGGTATGATCGTAATCTTTCAACAGCTCAAGCCAACGTCGTTGTCGCATGTTGAGTTCCTTTTGGGTGAAGAAATATTTGAGGCTTTTATGATCTGTATAGATCTCCACTTTCTCCCCATACAGGTAGTGTCTCCAGATCTTCAACGCAAAAACGACTGCTGCCAACTCCAAATCATGAGTAGGATAATTCCTCTCATATTCTTTGAGTTGTCGTGAGGCATAGGCTATGACTTTCCCATGTTGCATGAGAACACATCCTAACCCTTTGCCTGAAGCATCGCTGTAGATAACAAATCCATCCGAACCAGATGGTATTGTCAGAACAGGTGCCGAAATGAGTCTCCTCTTGAGTTCTTAGAAACTCTTCTCGCATTCCTCACTCCATACGAATTTTGTATCTTTTCGAGTCAGCTGAGTTAACGGAGTAGCGATTCGAGAAAATCCTTCCACAAATCTCCGATAATAACCAGCTAAGCCCAGAAAGCTACGAACTTCGGTTACCGACTTCGGTTGCTCCCAACTTTGTATGGCTTCAATCTTCGCCGGGTCGACAGATACTCCATGTTTTGACACCACGTGCCCAAGGAATGCTACTTCCTCAAGCCAGAACTCGCATTTCTTCAGTTTGGCATATAGCTTGTTTTCACGAAGCCTTTGCAGTACCAGCTTCAAATGGCGCTCATGATCTTCACGGCTTTTGGAATAGATGAGGATATCATCAATAAAGACAACAACGAACTGATCCAAATATTCTTTGAATACACGGTTCATCATATCCATGAAGGCAGCAGGAGCATTAGTCAATCCAAAAGACATTACTAAGAATTCATAATGCCCGTACCGAGTTCTGAAGGCAGTCTTTGGAATATCCTCAGTTTTAATCTTCAGCTGATGATATCCAGAACGAAGATCGATCTTTGAAAAGAATTGTGCTCCTTGCAACTGGTCAAACAGGTCATCAATGCGAGGTAGCGGATACCTATTCTTGATGGTGACATGGTTCAATTCTCGATAGTCAATACAAAGTCGCATACTCCCGTCTTTCTTCTTTACGAATAAAACAGGAGCACCCCAAGGAGACGTACTAGGACGAATAAAACCGATGTCCAACAACTCCTGTAGTTGGACTTTTAACTCCTGAAGTTCAATAGGAGCCATTCGATATGGGGTTTTAGAAATGGGCTTTGTACCGGGTTCAAGGTCAATAAAGAATTCAATTTCTCGTTCCGGGGGTAGACCGGGAAGTTCTTCAGGAAATACATCGGGAAATTCTCTAACAAAGAAATATTATTCAAATCTGACTTGTCTTTGTTCAAATCCATAACATGGGCTAAGAAAGCTTGACATCCGTTTTTCAATAAACGAATAGCTTTGTGGCTTGATATGACAGTGACTGATTTTAGTGGTTTAGTAGTTTGAATTCGTATGACAGGTTGTTAGGAATATGAAAACTAACAACCTTATGAAAACAATCAATTTTAGCATGATGAGTGGTTAACCAATCAATTCCTAAAATCACATCAAAAGCAAGTATCTTTAAAGAGATAAGATCAACAGGTAATGTGATAGTACCAACTTGGATCATGCAAGATTTATAAATTGTAGATGTAACGAAGGTTTCACCCAACGGAGTTTCAACAGATAAGCTAAAGTCCAATTTCTCCGGAGTCAAGTTTAAACGTTGAGCACAAGCAGGAGAGATAAAAGAATGGGTAGAACCGGTATCTAGTAAAGTATAAACTTCGCAAGAATTCAAGATTAGCTTACCCGTGATCACCTCGTTCGAGTTTCTCGCGTTTTGGCCAGTAACGACAAACGCCCTTCCAGGAACCGCTGATTTCAACTTATCGGGATAACTTTTGGAGTCACCATCCCCGCTGAACTTGGTTTTGCTACAGAACACTCTCGAGCTATATGACCTTCCTTTCCACAGTTATAACATACCTTGGATTGTTGTGGGCAGTTTGGGCTGATATGTCCCTCTTTCCCACATTTGTAACATACGACCGGTGGTCGTTCTCCTCCCCTAGAAACAGTTGATGTTTGTGCTGACGTCTTCACGTTATCATTGTTGTACCTTCTCTTCTGAAATCTCCTCCCGACTCGCTCCTTCTATTATCACGACCACGATTACCACCAGAGTGGTTACCGCTTTTGTCCGAATGTTTTCCTCCATGCTGGTTTTCATTGCTTCGATGACTGCCGCCACCGGTATGACCCTGGTTGTGGTCCTTCGGTTGCACATACTCATTATCTCGCTCTAATAATTGAGCCCTGTTTACAACATCTGAATATAAAGAAAATTTATGAGAGATAAGATATTGCCGAATCTCGGTTTTTAGACCTCTCAGAAACATCCTTGTCATTCGTTCCTCATTTTCGACCAAATGAGGTGCAAACCTGGATAACTCTGCAAACTTCGCCTCGTACTGGGACACCGTCATGTTGTTTTGTTCCAGTCTAATAAACTCAACCTCCTTCATATGACGAATACTTTCAGGAAAGTACTTGTCATTGAACAGTTTTTGAAATGTTTCCCAGGACATGTTGAGTGCGTCAGGCTGGGTACGCTTCACAGACTCCCACCAGTAGTCTGCCTCACCGCGGAACATAAATGTGGCGAATGGAACCTTCTGTTCCTCCGTGCATCCCAAGACATCAAATATCTTGGTAATTTGCTTGACCCACACGTTTCCGCCATGATCGGATCCGGCTTTCCCTTAAATTCTGGTGGTCCCAATTCTTTGAACTGCTTAGCTGTGACAAACCGCGCGTTGTTATCATTTCCACCCGTATTCTGCACACGAGTCTCCCTCGTCTGATTTTGCATGAACTGCAAAAAGCTCCTAAACATTCCATCATTCATCGTTTGCTCGGTAACGTTGTTTACAGGAGGAATATTGCCTTCCTGTTGCACGTTCCCCTGGGTAGTGATCAAAGGTGTCTCCACGGTCTGATTTACTCCATTATTAACGTTCTCAGCTGCCATTCTTAAATACTGCCATAAAACAAGGGTTAATAGTCATGTCATATATTATCCCTATACTCTGACCGACCAAATAAACACCAAATAAACTTAGTCAGGTCATACTAGCGAAGGAATTCCCCGTCTCTCCCCTCCTAGTTCTTGTCTCACATCTCAGCCAGGGATCATATCCCTAAGCTCTGATACCAACTGTGACGCCCCCAGAATAGGTATACAACACCCATTCTGAGTCGCCAAATATATGGTACAGAAAGCAAACTACAACTTCAATAATACAATTGTCGTGCAAAATACGACAACACATACTGTGAGTTTAAATACAAATATTGTCTTCTAGACAATATCCACACTCAAATAAATCCTCATTACAATTATTCAAACACTATTTTACAGAAATAGTGAGGACTGCTAATACATCTTTCTAGAACCATTACTCCATACCCCGACTAGATCCTGCTATGTTCTCACCTCCTGAGAAGAAAAATGGAACAAAAAGGAAAAGGGTGAGCTCAACTAGCCCAGTAAAGAATATTATGACTAAGATAATACAAACAAATTATCGTTAGTCTTCAACAGGGAAAAATCTGATAAAATATAATCGACAACAAGTTTTAGATCAACAACTGCAGCGGAAACAGCAAACCATTAGAAGAGTCAAGTAGAGAAAGAATTCTACTATTTTCTAAGATTTAAAAGTCCATCATCAATATTTTATCCCTGTAACATCAATTAATAATCATCTTTAACCAAATATTCATCTTTGCACTACAGGCCAAAGATATTCATTTGTATCATCAGTCGGTCATGTTCATCTCAACACCTGTTCATCTTTGCACTACAGGCCAAAGATATTCATCAAGTAATTATACATCTTTGCACTACAGGCCAAAGATATTCAGTAATATCATCATTTAGGACTGAGGATGATGAAAAATATCTTAAAGAGAACGAATCCAATGAGACAGAAGGACAAATAGTAGGGATTCGTATAACAGTTTATCCAAGATCAATAATACTTCATAATAATCAATTGTGAAGCAGAATTCAAAAAATAAAGATCAAAACATGGATACATTCAAAGATAGTAACCATAATAGACATCTTGGACAAAAAGGGAAAATTTTATTTTTCGGTGAATAGTGCCGTATTCGTGAATAGTGCCGTATACGTGAATAGTACCGTATACGTGAATAGTAACCCCCGACACAAAAAGTTCCAAATTTGATAAAAACTCATATCAATATTTCAGCATAATGATATTGAAGAAAATAATATCATTAAGAAGAAAATAATATCCCTTACCTCAAAATATCAGTACTTCTGGTCGGAATACCGGTATAAGGCTGAAAGAAACTTGCTCTGATGAATAGAAACTCTCAAAGTATCTAAATACTCACAAAATACACTCAATAATCTAGAGAGAGAAAGAGAGAAAACTTGTTTCTGGTGTGATTTTCAATTCTAACTTAGCCCTCTATTTATAGGAAAATTTTGGTAGGTTTGACCTGCAACCTGATGGCTTTACCTGCTACTATTCCCACCCACCACATTTGAAATATAATTCAGCACATTTCTTCACCAACCACAAGTGGGGCCCACCAATTCTAGAATTTTCCACTAAAATGATAAACTCCGAAAATTCAACAATTTCTGAACCAGTCATCTTGTAAAATTCGTAATAAATCATACGTTCATTTTTAACGTTCAAAATTTGTGGACATATACTCAACTTATATATGTATAACATATCCAAAAATTACCACGATCCAACGGTCGGATTAAAAATTATAACCCCCGCAAAATATCTCAAAAACCCTGATTTTTAATACCTCCATTCCGACAAAAATACTGACAAAAACCTCAACATTAACTCCTTCATTTTTAACCACAAAAATATATCCCTCATTTATATCCACATAAAATAAATATTTATGCCTTATCATATGAATCAATATTAATTATTCACAAATAATATTACAGAATCACATTTATGACAACCAGGCCGTTCCCAGGAAAGAGGGGGCTTTCCAATAAGGATTTCTCCTTACTGGCGCGCAATTAGATGACCAAACCTCTCCTTAGACAGAACTTTCTAGACATTGCCAATAATGTTATCTAATAATATTATTCAAATAATATGAATTATTGATCTGATAAATGAAAATATTGTGCAACAACAATTATTGAAACAACAATAATATAAAATATCAACGCAGCAATTATTAAATCAATAAAATAAAATATTGAATAATAACTACTGTAACAATTATTGAGTAGTGCCTTCTTACGAAAGAATCAATAATTGGTGCAATACCGTGTGCTACTGTATTTTAACCACTGGGTATTTCAACAGTATTAACGGTAACAACTACGCCGTTATTTATAAACAACTTATACTTGTCGTTTTCTTCATCCAATCGCTTTCCGTTATGGGGCCCACACAAGGCTGCGTCGTTGTACGAATATTCCCCGACAGCAAGAATATTCCACGACCAACCGAATATTCACTGACCAAAAATAAATATTTTATAACCACTTGCTTATTTTGCAAAATTTGCACATTTCACCCATAACCAAAGTATTATATCAAATTAACCCCTTATTATTCACAATAATATTTAGAGAAAATTTGATTTTATTCATTAATAAGTTGGGGTCTTACAAATAACATCATTACAAAAAAAAAATAACATCCCTTACCTCAGAAAAGACAGTACTTCTAGCTGGAATACTGGATATAGTGCTGAAGGAAACTTGCACCGTATAGCAATACTCAAAATCTTAAAATACTCACAAGAATACGCTCGATAATATAGAGAGAGAAAGAGAGAGAAAATTTCAGTTTCTGGTGTGATTTTCAATTCTAACCTAAGCACCCTATTTATAGGAAAATGCTTAGAACACCAAACCAGAAAATTTAATAAAATATTAATATATATTTATTAAATTCTTACGCACATATAATCTGATTAAAAATATTTAAAACTTCAAAAATCAATTATTTTGAAATTTCGGAACTTCAATAATTCATAATAAATAGTCCTTTTATCAAAAAAATTCAAACCTTATGTCTTTTTTATAAGAAATTCTATTATCTACAACTTTTCAGAAGAAATTTTTTCTAAATTCCAAATAGAAATTGACCGAAATCCACAAACGGACGATTTTACAGACTATAATCAAATTTCAGTCAAGAAATGGGGTCCACCGACATGTTTAGCATGTTTATAACATTTATTACAATAAAAATATTCTTCCTCCTCATATACTCATATATTCCACATTCATTGTAAAAATATCACTATTATTATATTATTAAAATATAATAATATATTTAAATAAATTATTTATCAAAAAAAATAAAATATCAATTTTTTAACAATTGTCACTTTAAAATTTTCTCCATCTATATCCACATAAAATGAATATTTTTCTTATCATATAAATCAATAATTAATTATTCACAAATAATATTATAGAATCACAGTACTGGCAACCAGGCCGTTCCCAGGAAAGAGGGGCTTTTCAATAAGGATTTCTCCTTACTGGCGTGCAATTAGATGACCAAACCTCTCCTTAGACAGAATTTTCTGGATATTACCAATAATATTTTCTAATAATATTATTCAGATAATATGGATTATTGCTCCGATAATGAAAAATAATGTGTAGTGACAATTATTGAAACAACAGTAATATAAAATATCAATGCAATAATTATTGAATCAATAAAATAAAATATTAAACAGTAATTACTGTAACAATTATTGAGTAGTGCCTTCTTACGTAAGAATCAATAATTGGTGCAATACCGTGTACTACTGTATTTTAACCACCGAGTATTTCAACAGTATTAATGGTAATAACAACACCATTATTTATAAATAACTTATTTTTGTCATTTTCTTCATCCAATCGTTTTTTGTTATGGGGCCCACACAAGGCTGCGCCGTCGTACGAATATTCCCCGACAGTAAGAATATTTCACGACCAAACGAATATTCTCCGATAAAAATGAATATTTTATAACCACTTGCTTATTTAAAATATTTACGTATTTTACCCATAACTAACCACATTAATCAAATCAACCCTTACTATTTCAAAATAATAAATAGAGGAAATTTTATTTTATTAATAAAAAAATCAGGGTCTTATAGAAAAGAAATTTGAATAAGTAATATTTTTATAATTCTCATATTATACTCAACTTTTAATATAGTAAATTTTAAATTATAACTCATGTCCTTAATTTATTTTTATCTACTAAACCTAATCTTATAATTCTGTTCTAAAAAACAATTAAATGGAATTTAAGGGCATAGAACTAACTGACTGTTGGGTAACTCTCGACTTTATCTGTGACGCCCCAAAATAGGTATACATCATTCATTCTGAGTCGTCAAATACATGGTACAAAAATAACTACAACTTCATTAATATAATTGTTGTGTAAAATACAACAATACAATATTATGAGTTTAAATATAAATATTGTCTTTTAGACAATATTCAAACTCAAATAAGTCCTCATTACAATTATTGATACACTATTTTACAAAAATAGTGAGGACTGCTAAAACAACTTTCTAGAACCATCACTCCATACCTCGGCTAGTTCCTGCTATATTCTCTCCTCCTGAGAAGAAAAATAGAACAAAAAGGGTGAGCTCAACTAGCCCAGTAAAGAATATTATGACTAAGATAATATACAACAAATTATCATTAGTCCTCAACAGGAAAAAATTTGATAGAATATAATAGACAACAAGTTTTAGATCAACAATTGCAGCGGAAATAACAATTCATTAGAAGAGTCAAGTAGATAATGAATTCTACTATCTTCTAAGATTTAAAAGTCCATCATCAATATTTTATCCGTATAACATCAATCAATATAAATCTTGAATCAAATATTCATATTTGCACTACATGCCAAAGATATTCATTTGTATCACCAATTGGTCATGTTCATCTCAACATCTGTTCATCTTTTTGCACTACGAGCCAAAGATATTCATCAGTTAATCATTCATCTTTGCACTACATACCAAAGATATTCAGTACTATCATCATTTAGGACTGAGGATGATGAAAAATATCTTAAAAAAATGAATCCAGTGAGATAAAAGATCAAATATTAGGGATTCGTACTTTAATTTATTCAAGTTCAAAAAGACCTTATAATAATCAATTGTGGAGCAAAATTCAAGAATGAAGATCAAAACATGGATACAATCAAAGATAGTAACCATAATAGACAACTTGGACAAAAAAAATTATTTTTTCTGTGAATAGTGTCGTATACGTGAATATTGATGTATATGTGAATAGTAATCTCGACATGAAAAAGGTAGAAATTTCACAATAAAATTTATACCAATATTTCGGTATAATGATATTAAAAGAATAACATCATTATGAAGAAAATAACATCCCTTACCTCAAAAGAATAGTACTTCTGACTGAAATATCGGATGTAATGCCGAAAGAACTTACACTGAATAGCAACTCTCAAAGTATCTAAATACTCACAAAATACGCTCAATAATGTATATATAGATAGAGAAAAAACTTGTTTCTGGTGTGATTTTCAATTCTAACCTAAACGCATATTTATAGAAAAATGCTAGAACGCCATAGGAGACTAAATAATAAAATAATATTAATATATTTCTTATCTTCTACGCCACCTTTGAACACAATTCAGCCACCACAATTGAAAGATTAATTCTGTGACGCCCCCAGAATAGGTATACAACACCCATTCTGAGTCGCCAAATACATGGTACAGAAAGCAAACTACAACTTCAATAATACAATTGTCGTGCAAAATACGACAACACATACTGTGAGTTTAAATACAAATATTGTCTTCTAGACAATATCCACACTCAAATAAATCCTCATTACAATTATTCAAACACTATTTTACAGAAATGTTGAGGACTGCTAATACATCTTTCTAGAACCATTACTCCATACCCCGACTAGATCCTGCTATGTTCTCACCTCCTGAGAAGAAAAATGGAACAAAAAGGAAAAGGGTGAGCTCAACTAGCCCAGTAAAGAATATTATGACTAAGATAATATACAACAAATTATCGTTAGTCTTCAACAGGGAAAAATCTGATAAAAAATATAATCGACAACAAGTTTTAGATCAACAACTGCAGCGGAAACAGCAAACCATTAGAAGAGTCAAGTAGAGAAAGAATTCTACTATTTTCTAAGATTTAAAAGTCCATCATCAATATTTTATCCCTGTAACATCAATTAAATAATCATCTTTAACCAAATATTCATCTTTGCACTACAGGCCAAAGATATTCATTTGTATCATCAGTCGGTCATGTTCATCTCAACACCTGTTCATCTTTGCACTACAGGCCAAAGATATTCATCAAGTAATTATACATCTTTGCACTACAGGCCAAAGATATTCAGTAATATCATCATTAGGACTGAGGATGATGAAAAATATCTTAAAGAGAACGAATCCAATGAGACAGAAGGACAAATAGTAGGGATTCGTATAACAGTTTATCCAAGATCAATAATACTTCATAATAATCAATTGTGAAGCAGAATTCAAAAATAAAGATCAAAACATGGATACATTCAAAGATAGTAACCATAATAGACATCTTGGACAAAAAGGGAAATTTTATTTTTCGGTGAATAGTGCCGTATTCGTGAATAGTGCCGTATACGTGAATAGTACCGTATACGTGAATAGTAACCCCCGACACAAAAAGTTCCAAATTTGATAAAAACTCATATCAATATTTCAGCATAATGATATTGAAGAAAATAATATCATTAAGAAGAAAATAATATCCCTTACCTCAAAATATCAGTACTTCTGGTCGGAATACCGGTATAAGGCTGAAAGAAACTTGCTCTGATGAATAGAAACTCTCAAAGTATCTAAATACTCACAAAATACACTCAATAATCTAGAGAGAGAAAGAGAGAAAACTTGTTTCTGGTGTGATTTTCAATTCTAACTTAGCCCTCTATTTATAGGAAAATTTTGGTAGGTTTGACCTGCAACCTGATGGCTTTACCTGCTACTATTCCCACCCACCACATTTGAAATATAATTCAGCACATTTCTTCACCAACCACAAGTGGGGCCCACCAATTCTAGAATTTTCCACTAAAATGATAAACTCCGAAAATTCAACAATTTCTGAACCAGTCATCTTGTAAAATTCGTAATAAATCATACGTTCATTTTTAACGGTTCAAAATTTGTGGACATATACTCAACTTATATATGTATAACATATCCAAAAATTACCACGATCCAACGGTCGGATTAAAAATTATAACCCCCGCAAAATATCTCAAAAACCCTGATTTTTAATACCTCCATTCCGACAAAAATACTGACAAAAACCTCAACATTAACTCCTTCATTTTTAACCACAAAAATATATCCCTCATTTATATCCACATAAAATAAATATTTCCTTATCATATGAATCAATAATTAATTATTCACAAATAATATTACAGAATCACATTTATGACAACCAGGCCGTTCCCAGGAAAGAGGGGGCTTTCCAATAAGGATTTCTCCTTACTGGCGCGCAATTAGATGACCAAACCTCTCCTTAGACAGAACTTTCTAGACATTGCCAATAATGTTATCTAATAATATTATTCAAATAATATGAATTATTGATATGATAAATGAAAATACTGTGCAACAACAATTATTGAAACAACAATAATATAAAATATCAACGCAGCAATTATTAAATTAATAAAATAAAATATTGAATAATAACTACTGTAACAATTATTGAGTAGTGCCTTCTTACGAAAGAATCAATAATTGGTGCAATACCGTGTGCTACTGTATTTTATCCACCGGGTATTTCAACAGTATTAACGGTAACAACTACGCCGTTATTTATAAACAACTTATACTTGTCGTTTTCTTCATCCAATCGCTTTCCGTTATGGGGCCCACACAAGGCTGCGTCGTCGTACGAATATTCCCCGACAGCAAGAATATTCCACGACCAACCGAATATTCACCGACCAAAAATAAATATTTTATAACCACTTGCTTATTTTGCAAAATTTGCACATTTCACCCATAACCAAAGTATTATATCAAATTAACCCCTTATTATTCACAATAATATTTAGAGAAAATTTGATTTTATTCATTAATAAGTTGGGGTCTTACAACCTCCCCTCCTTATGAAATTTCGTCCTCGAAATTGACGTACGTACCTGATGTTTCAAAAAGGTGAGGATACCTCGCTTTCATTTCTGATTCCAACTCCCAGGTCATTTCTTCAATAGCATGGTTTCTCCACAAAACCTTAACTTGTGGTATAACCTTCGTGCGTAGGACATGCTCTTTCCTATCCAAGATCTTAACAGGTACCTCCTCGTACGTTAAATCTTCAGCTATCTCATCTGGTTCTAACTCAATAATGTGGTTCGGGTCTTTAACATATTTACGAAGCATAGATATGTGAAAAACATTATGAACACGAGACATGCTTGGAGGTAATGCGAGTCTATATGCCACATTTCCTATTCGCTCAAGAATCTCAAATGGACCAACAAATCTTGGATTGAGCTTTCCTCTCTTCCCAAATCTTGTAACTCCCTTCCATGGTGCAACACGTAACAATACATGATCCCCAATATTAAATTCCACGTCCTTCCGATGAAGATCCGCATAACTCTTTTGTCGATCCTGTGCCGTTTGTATACGTTGTCGAATCGTTTGGATCTTCTCTGTAGTAATGCGTACCAATTCTGGTCCCAACAATGTTGCTTCACCCACCTCGTCCCAGCATACTGGAGAACGACATTTTCTTCCATACAACGCCTCAAATGGAGCCATACCTATGCTCGCCTGATAACTGTTGTTGTAGGAGAATTCCACCAGTGGTAGGTACTTATCCCAACTCCCTTTGAGATCTAGGACACAAAGTCTTAATAGATCTTCAAGAGTTTGAATAGTCCTCTCTGATTGTCCGTCCGTTTGAGGATGGTATGCTGAACTGAATCGTAAATCCGTGCCCATAGCTTTCTGCAAGCTAACCCAAAATCGTGAAGTGAATCTTGGGTCACGATCCGAAACTATGGATACTGGCATGCCATGCAATCTCACAATCTCGTTCACGTACATACTAGCAAGACGTTCAAGGGAATAAGTCTCACGTATCGGCAAGAAATGAGCGGACTTGGTTAATCTATCAACAATAACCCAAATCGCATCTATGCCTTGAGAAACCTTAGGAAGACCTGTAACAAAATCCATAGTAATGTGTTCCCACTTCCATTTCGGAATCTCAAGTGGTTGCAATGGACCCTTTGGTACTTGATGCTCCGCTTTTACACGTTGACAAGTTAAACATCTCGAGATAAACTCCGCGATCTCTCTTTTCATATTGCTCCACCAAAATGTATGTCGAAGATCGTGATACATTTTGGTACTCCCCAGGATGGATTGCAAACGGTGTGTTGTGTGCCTCCATCATTATTCTATGCTTCAAGTCAAAATCGTTAGGAACACAAAGTCTGGAGTTGACTCGAAGTATTCCTTCTTCATCGATTCTTGCTTCTGGAATAGCACCTTCTTGCACTTTCTTCTTCATACGCATCAGCTCTATATCCGTAGCTTGAGCAGCTTTAACTTTATCGATTAAAGTCGGTTCTACTCGTATATTTGATATCATCATGTGGGTACTTGGAGCCTTCATCTCTATCTCCATCCTTTGCAAGTCATACAAAACGGGCCTTTGTGTTAAAAACATTGCACTCGTACCCGCATATGATCTTCTACTCAATGCGTCAGCTACTACGTTTGCTTTTCCAGGATGGTATTGGATGGTATGATCGTAATCTTTCAACAGCTCAAGCCAACGTCGTTGTCGCATGTTGAGTTCCTTTTGGGTGAAGAAATATTTGAGGCTTTTATGATCTGTATAGATCTCCACTTTCTCCCCATACAGGTAGTGTCTCCAGATCTTCAACGCAAAAAACGACTGCTGCCAACTCCAAATCATGAGTAGGATAATTCCTCTCATATTCTTTGAGTTGTCGTGAGGCATAGGCTATGACTTTCCCATGTTGCATGAGAACACATCCTAACCCTTTGCCTGAAGCATCGCTGTAGATAACAAATCCATCCGAACCAGATGGTATTGTCAGAACAGGTGCCGAAATGAGTCTCCTCTTGAGTTCTTGGAAACTCTTCTCGCATTCCTCACTCCATACGAATTTTGTATCTTTTCGAGTCAGCTGAGTTAACGGAGTAGCGATTCGAGAAAATCCTTCCACAAATCTCCGATAATAACCAGCTAAGCCCAGAAAGCTACGAACTTCGGTTACCGACTTCGGTTGCTCCCAACTTTGTATGGCTTCAATCTTCGCCGGGTCGACAGATACTCCATGTTTTGACACCACGTGCCCAAGGAATGCTACTTCCTCAAGCCAGAACTCGCATTTCTTCAGTTTGGCATATAGCTTGTTTTCACGAAGCCTTTGCAGTACCAGCTTCAAATGGCGCTCATGATCTTCACGGCTTTTGGAATAGATGAGGATATCATCAATAAAGACAACAACGAACTGATCCAAATATTCTTTGAATACACGGTTCATCATATCCATGAAGGCAGCAGGAGCATTAGTCAATCCAAAAGACATTACTAAGAATTCATAATGCCCGTACCGAGTTCTGAAGGCAGTCTTTGGAATATCCTCAGTTTTAATCTTCAGCTGATGATATCCAGAACGAAGATCGATCTTTGAAAAGAATTGTGCTCCTTGCAACTGGTCAAACAGGTCATCAATGCGAGGTAGCGGATACCTATTCTTGATGGTGACATGGTTCAATTCTCGATAGTCAATACAAAGTCGCATACTCCCGTCTTTCTTCTTTACGAATAAAACAGGAGCACCCCAAGGAGACGTACTAGGACGAATAAAACCGATGTCCAACAACTCCTGTAGTTGGACTTTTAACTCCTGAAGTTCAATAGGAGCCATTCGATATGGGGTTTTAGAAATGGGCTTTGTACCGGGTTCAAGGTCAATAAAGAATTCAATTTCTCGTTCCGGGGGTAGACCGGAAGTTCTTCAGGAAATACATCGGGAAATTCTCTAACAATAGAAATATTATTCAAATCTGACTTGTCTTTGTTCAAATCCATAACATGGGCTAAGAAAGCTTGACATCCGTTTTTCAATAAACGAATAGCTTTGTGGCTTGATATGACAGTGACTAATTTTAGTGGTTTAGTAGTTTGAATTCGTATGACAGGTTGGTTAGGAATATGAAAACTAACAACCTTACGAAAACAATCAATTTTAGCATGATGAGTGGTTAACCAATCAATTCCTAAAATCACATCAAAAGCAAGTATCTTTAAAGAGATAAGATCAATAGGTAATGTGATAGTGCCAACTTGGATCATGCAAGATTTATAAACTGTAGATGTAACGAAGGTTTCACCCAACGGAGTTTCAACAGATAAGTTAAAGTCCAATTTCTCCGGAGTCAAGTTTAAACGTTGAGCACAAGCAGGAGAGATAAAAGAATGGGTAGAACCGGTATCTAGTAAAGTATAAACTTCGCAAGAATTCAAGATTAGCTTACCCGTGATCACCTCGTTCGGGTTTCTCACGTTTTGGCCAGTTACGACAAACGCTCTTCCAGGAACCGCTGATTTCGCCTTATCCGGGACAGCCCTTGGAATCACCACTCCCGCTAAACTTGGTTTCGCTATAGTACAATCTCGAGCGATGTGGCCTTCCTTCCCACAGTTGTAACACACCTTGGATTGTTGTGGACAGTTTGGGCTGATATGTCCCTCTTTCCCGCATTTGTAACATCTAACTGGCGGTCGTTCTCCTCCCCTAAAATTTGTTGTTGGTGCTGGTGCTGATGTCTTCCCGTCATTGTTGAATCTCCTCTTTCTGAAATTTCCACTTGACTCACCTCTCCTATTATCATGGCCACGATGACCACCCGAGTGGTTACCGCCTCTGTTCGTATTTTTCCCTCCTCGTTGGTTATCATCGCTCTGATGATTGCTGTCACCGGTATGACCCTGGTTGTGGTCCCTCGGTTGAGTATACTCATTATCTCTCTCTAATAATTGAGCCCTGTTTACAACATCTGAATATAAAGAAAATTTATGAGAGATAAGATATTGCCGAATCTCGGGTTTTAGACCTCTCAGAAACATCCTTGTCATTCGTTCCTCATTTTCGACCAAATGAGGTGCAAACCTGGATAACTCTGCAAACTTCGCCTCGTACTGGGACACCGTCATGTTGTTTTGTTCCAGTCTAATAAACTCAACCTCCTTCATATGACGAATACTTTCAGGAAAGTACTTGTCATTGAACAGTTTTTGAAATGTTTCCCAGGACATGTTGAGTGCGTCAGGCTGGGTACGCTTCACAGACTCCCACCAGTAGTCTGCCTCACCGCGGAACATAAATGTGGCGAATGGAACCTTCTGTTCCTCCGTGCATCCCAAGACATCAAATATCTTGGTAATTTGCTTGACCCACGTTTCTGCCATGATCGGATCCGGCTTTCCCTTAAATTCTGGTGGACCCAATTCTTTGAACTGCTTAGCTGTGACAAACCGCGCGTTGTTATCATTTCCACCCGTATTCTGCACACGAGTCTCCCTCGTCTGATTTTGCATGAACTGCAAAAAGCTCCTAAACATTCCATCATTCATCGTTTGCTCGGTAACGTTGTTTACAGGAGGAATATTGCCTTCCTGTTGCACGTTCACTTGGGTAGTGATCAAAGGTGTCTCCACGGTCTGATTTACTCCATTATTAACGTTCTCAGCTGCCATTCTTAAATATTGCCATAAAACAAGGGTTAATAGTCATGTCATATATTATCCCTATACTCTGACCGACCAAATAAATACCAAATAAACTTAGTCAGGTCATACTAGCGAAGGAATTCCCCGTCTCTCCCCTCCTAGTTCTTGTCTCACATCTCAGCCAGGGATCATATCCCTAAGCTCTGATACCAACTGTGACGCCCCCAGAATAGGTATACAACACCCATTCTGAGTCGCCAAATACATGGTACAGAAAGCAAACTACAACTTCAATAATACAATTGTCGTGCAAAATACGACAACACATACTGTGAGTTTAAATACAAATATTGTCTTCTAGACAATATCCACACTCAAATAAATCCTCATTACAATTATTCAAACACTATTTTACAGAAATAGTGAGGACTGCTAATACATCTTTCTAGAACCATTACTCCATACCCCGACTAGATCCTGCTATGTTCTCACCTCCTGAGAAGAAAAATGGAACAAAAAAGAAAAGGGTGAGCTCAACTAGCCCAGTAAAGAATATTATGACTAAGATAATATACAACAAATTATCGTTAGTCTTCAACAGGGAAAAATCTGATAAAAATATAATCGACAACAAGTTTTAGATCAACAACTGCAGCGGAAACAGCAAACCATTAGAAGAGTCAAGTAGAGAAAGAATTCTACTATTTTCTAAGATTTAAAAGTCCATCATCAATATTTTATCCCTGTAACATCAATTAATAATCATCTTTAACCAAATATTCATCTTTGCACTACAGGCCAAAGATATTCATTTGTATCATCAGTCGGTCATGTTCATCTCAACACCTGTTCATCTTTGCACTACAGGCCAAAGATATTCATCAAGTAATTATACATCTTTGCACTACAGGCCAAAGATATTCAGTAATATCATCATTTAGGACTGAGGATGATGAAAAATATCTTAAAGAGAACGAATCCAATGAGACAGAAGGACAAATAGTAGGGATTCGTATAACAGTTTATCCAAGATCAATAATACTTCATAATAATCAATTGTGAAGCAGAATTCAAAAATAAAGATCAAAACATGGATACATTCAAAGATAGTAACCATAATAGACATCTTGGACAAAAAGGGAAAATTTTATTTTTCGGTGAATAGTGCCGTATTCGTGAATAGTGCCGTATACGTGAATAGTACCGTATACGTGAATAGTAACCCCCGACACAAAAGTTCCAAATTTGATAAAAACTCATATCAATATTTCAGCATAATGATATTGAAGAAAATAATATCATTAAGAAGAAAATAATATCCCTTACCTCAAAATATCAGTACTTCTGGTCGGAATACCGTATAAGGCTGAAAGAAACTTGCTCTGATGAATAGAAACTCTCAAAGTATCTAAATACTCACAAAATACACTCAATAATCTAGAGAGAGAAAGAGAGAAAACTTGTTTCTGGTGTGATTTTCAATTCTAACTTAGCCCTCTATTTATAGGAAAATTTTGGTAGGTTTGACCTGCAACCTGATGGCTTTACCTGCTACTATTCCCACCCACCACATTTGAAATATAATTCAGCACATTTCTTCACCAACCACAAGTGGGGCCCACCAATTCTAGAATTTTCCACTAAAATGATAAACTCCGAAAATTCAACAATTTTTGAACCAGTCATCTTGTAAAATTCGTAATAAATCATACGTTCATTTTTAACGGTTCAAAATTTGTGGACATATACTCAACTTATATATGTATAACATATCCAAAAATTACCACGATCCAACGGTCGGATTAAAAATTATAACCCCCGCAAAATATCTCAAAAACCCTGATTTTTAATACCTCCATTCCGACAAAAATACTGACAAAAACCTCAACATTAACTCCTTCATTTTAACCACAAAAATATATCCCTCATTTATATCCACATAAAATAAATATTTCCTTATCATATGAATCAATAATTAATTATTCACAAATAATATTACAGAATCACATTTATGACAACCAGGCCGTTCCCAGGAAAGAGGGGGCTTTCCAATAAGGATTTCTCCTTACTGGCGCGCAATTAGATGACCAAACCTCTCCTTAGACAGAACTTTCTAGACATTGCCAATAATGTTATCTAATAATATTATTCAAATAATATGAATTATTGATATGATAAATGAAAATACTGTGCAACAACAATTATTGAAACAACAATAATATAAAATATCAACGCAGCAATTATTAAATCAATAAAATAAAATATTGAATAATAACTACTGTAACAATTATTGAGTAGTGCCTTCTTACGAAAGAATCAATAATTGGTGCAATACCGTGTGCTACTGTATTTTAACCACCGGGTATTTCAACAGTATTAACGGTAACAACTACGCCGTTATTTATAAACAACTTATACTTGTCGTTTTCTTCATCCAATCGCTTTCCGTTATGGGGCCCACACAAGGCTGCGTCGTCGTACGAATATTCCCCGACAGCAAGAATATTCCACGACCAACCGAATATTCACCGACCAAAATAAATATTTTATAACCACTTGCTTATTTTGCAAAATTTGCACATTTCACCCATAACCAAAGTATTATATCAAATTAACCCCTTATTATTCACAATAATATTTAGAGAAAATTTGATTTTATTCATTAATAAGTTGGGGTCTTACAAATTCAGCACATGTTTTCCACACCAACCAAAAGTGGGCCCCACCCATAATTTTAATAAAAATATTTAATTTTCGAAACTTCAGTAATTCATAATAAATAACCCTTTATCAGAAAAATACAAATTTTATGTCCATTCCATAGGAAATCGAATTCTCTACAACTTTGTAGCTTTAAGTTTTTCCAAATTCTAAACAGAAAATGTCCAAAATTCACATACGGACGATTTTTAATACCTCCAGTCCGACAAAATATTGATAAAATATCTCAACATTAATTCATTCATTAATATTCACACAAAATAAATATTTTCATCATTTATATTCACATAAAATAAATATTTTCTTATCATATAAATCAATAATTAATTATTCATAAATAATATTACAGAATCACAATTTTGACAACTAGGTCGTTCTCAAGAAGAGGGGAGCTTTCCGATAAAGATTTCTCCTTATTGGCTCGCAATTAGGTGACCAAACTCATTTCCTTGACAGAACTTCATTAGACATTTCCAATAATGATATCTAATAATATTATTCAAATAATATGAATTATTGATCTGATAATAAAAAATAATGTGCAATGACAATTATTGAAACAACAATAATATAAAATATCAACGCAGCAATTATTGAATCAATAAAATAAAATATTGAACAGTAATTACTGTAACAATTATTGAGTAGTGTCTTCTTACGTAAGAATCAATAATTTAAAAATACTGTGCAATACCGTGTGCTACTGTGCAACCACGTATATTACTGTATTTTAACCACCGGGTATTCCAACAGTGTTAACGGTAACCGCTACGCCATTATTTTTAGAAAATTCATTCTTGTCATTTTCTTCATCCGACCGTTTCCGTTATTGGGCCCACAAATGGCTGCACCGTCGTACGAATATTCCCCGACAGCAAGAATATTCCACGACCAAATGAATATTCTCCGACAACAATGAATATTTTATAACCACTTGCTTATTTTACAAAAATTTACACATTTCACCCATAACCAAAGTATTATATCAATTTAACACTTTATTATTCACAATAATAAATAGAAGAAATTTAATTTTATTCATTAAAAAATTGGGGTCTTACATTATTCGTTCAATTAAATGTCTTTTCCCCACCCTACAATAAAATTAAAATATTTCATCAATATTTATAATTATATTGAATGAAATTAAATAAATTTATATTAATTGTGAGTATTAAAATATTATAAATTAATTTTTAAAAACTAATTGTCTCTTAAGTTTTAGAAACGGAGGAACTATGTTACAATTGAGTTGCACAAAAAAAATACTAAAATATTATTTCGTTCAGAAAAATAAATCAATATTTATTTTTTTAAATCAACTTGAGATATTTTCAGACTCAAAATAATATAATAATGAATATTTTAAATTAAGTACTACTAGTTATAAAATTTATTTTTTCGTAAAGTTCATTGAATCTTATTAATTTTAAATTTAAAAATATTACAATTTGACTTTTAAAATCTAGATATAATCATAAAATTTAGAACAAAAAATAATAAAAAATGCCTGACATGTTTGATAGAGACAAAAATTGTTCAAGGATAATTTTGAAAAAACATAAGAGGATAAAGTAATCAGGATAAATTAAATTTTTTTTTATTGAACATAAAATAAATATAAGTTTTATAATTTAAAAATTAAATTATTTTGGTAAAACATAGAGCGTATATGGAATTTTACAACAAAATCTACATTCTACATTTATAAATATAATTATTTACAGACCTATTTATTAGAGGGAGTAATTTCTTCCGTTCTTCTTCGGTGTTGATGTGTCTTATTAATTGCTATTCATCCTTATCATCTTATCTGTAAATTTTTGTTTTCCTTTTTGTATTATTAGGATAATTAATGTAAGGATAAATTTATAAAAATAATATTTTTCTTCTTCTTTTTTTTATTAGAACTAAAAAATACAAGATTTTTTTTTTAAATTTTTTATTTTTTCTATTAAAAATTCAAAAATAACACAAATAAAAGCTTCAAATTTTCTATTTTTTTTTGTTTTAATTTAATTGTTTTTTTCTATTCAAACAGAGTGTTAGTGCTAAAACAAAAGGTTGAGGGCTAGATGCAACTAAATTGTAGTGGAGAGAACTTCAATATAACTTCTCGTTTTTCTTTCTCTTTTATGCACCGTTTTCTTGGATCCATCTTTTGCAAGACGTTCATTTCACGCGCACACAAATAGAAGAAAACGATTACGGAAGCCACGTTTGGTATAGGCGGATGGCAACTTCTGCTATCAAAACAATCTGGGAGTAAATCTGTCTCTGTTTCTCTCTCTGTTTTGTAAGTCTTTTGTTTCTTCTTTTGCTTCAATGAAATATTTTACTTTAATTTTTGTTATTTTTTAAAATTTTTTTTTTTAATACTTGATTCATTGCACTAATCTAGAGAGGTGTTTATTTTTCTCCAACAAGTGATAATTGAATTGCTAGATAGTGATTTTCTAGAGAGGTGTTTAATTTTCTCCAAAAATATAGCTCTTGGAATTTTAATTTATTTAATTACTTTTTTTTTTTTATAGTTTAGGTGAATCCCAGAGACCAAAATGAGAGACCCAATTTAAACTTTCTGTGCTTCCTTTAAAATACTAAATATTTGACATAGAGCTCCATATTTCCTCCTACTGAAATTTGGTTAAACCATTTGGTTTACTTTAATATTGTTTTAAGTTCAGTTATGAGTTGAATACGAGTTTGAATAATTTTCCTTAGATTGTCTCGGAGGGATCTGAGGAAGTATTTGTCAATATTTCCTATGAAAAATGGATTTAGTTGATACTTATAAAAGAAAATCAAGAAGGGTGTTGATTGTAGTTGTACCTGATAGTTTGTACAATCAATTTAAAATTCAGAAAAGCAATGACTGATTGTGTTTGTATTAGTGCTCCACGGGTGGTGGCTTAAGGATAAGTATGTAGGATGATGATTTGTTTTAGTACAATTGTTTTCAAGAAAATATCCATTAGTTTCTTATTTTAGCCATTTGTTTTTTTGTTTTTGCCAGGTTTGGTTGAGGCTGTATCATATATAGCAAGGGGATTACTGCTGACCAGCTTATGATTCCTTTCTCTGGAGTTCTTGTGTTTATGTAAATGTACTTTTTGACCAACCCATATGTAATAGAAAACAGCTGAAATTGAGATATAAAGATACCTTATTGTATTCATAAACAATGTAACATCCTCAATTATGTATCAATCGTGTGTCAACTTTTTTTGCATCCCTTTCTCGTCTTTGTTAACTTATGTTGAACAATGCTGTTGTTTCACTTTCTCTCTCTCTCTCTCTCTCTATATATATATATAATATCTACCTACGTGTAGATATGTACGTATAAATACATAATATACATCTGTTTAAGTATAATTTTATTAGATACATCCATATATATATATATACCTGTTTTATTAGACATGTGTGCATGTATGTTGTGTGAAGTATTGTAGACTTACATTGGATAACTAATGATTATTGATCACCTGAACTCTTCTGGAACTTATCTTGTTTTCAGAAATGGAGAGCTTAGCGCAGTTAGAAGCTTTGTGTGAGAGGCTCTACAATTCACAGGACTCAGCTGAACGAGCTCATGCCGAGAATGCTCTAAAATGTTTTTCATCAAACGTTGACTACATTTCACAATGCCAGTACATATTGGACAATTCCTTGACTCCTTATGCATTGATTCTGGCTAGTTCCAGTTTGCTGAAGCAAGTGACTGAACATAGTCTCTCCTTACAGCTCCGTCTTGATATCCGTAATATTTGTTCTCCTTAAGTTTCTTCCTTGTTTCTTCAAGGCTTATATATTTTCTGGGAGTTAATGCCACATGTTGTACTATTCTGCCTATTGTTTTGATTTCCCTCACTTTAATTACAATAATATATGAACATGACTCACCTGTTGACTCATACATGTGTTTTTCCTGTACTTTAAATTAGAAACATTTATAATAAATTAATGTTTGAGATATACATTCAGCTTCTACTTTCCATGTACTTCTATATCTTTGTTATGCAACTCTGAATCTACTTTCTTGATTTTCGAAGGAAACTATCTTATAAACTATCTGGCCAGTAGAGGACCTGAATTGCAGTCCTTTGTGACTGGATCGCTAATTCAACTTTTATGCCGAATTACCAAGTATGGGTGGTTTGACGACGATAGATTCAGAGAAGTAGTTAAAGAGTCGATGAATTTCTTGAGCCAGGTAATATGTCTCCAAGCATTTTCTGTGTTTAGTTGTAGAAGTCCATGTATTGCATGTATAATGCTTTATGTGTGACTTATCAAAAAAAAAAAAAACGAACTTTATGTGTGGTTTCTAAGCAGGCTAACTTGGAGTCGGGCATATTTTGAAGTTTGAAATTTTCACCCTTTTTATTATTTTCCCCCCCATGTAGCTCTTCATATACTAAATCATAATCTTGTTTATTGCTAGAATCAAGCATAGAGGTATTATCTTAGGTAGGATGGATCTATCTTGGGCCAGGGCTCTGTATAAGGTTTTCGAGTAGAAAATGTAGCTTTTTTTTAATAGGAAAAGAAAAAATGGTGGATTGATGATTAGTGGGTATTGATAGGTTCTTACCTACATAAATTTGTGAAGGGGTATACAAGTCCTTCTGTTGACCCTTGTAATTAATGTCTTGATCATGTTGATCCCAAATGATGTCAGTGTTAGTTTTATTGATGGGTGTATAGTGGGTATGATAAAGTAGGACAATCATGGAAAGCAAGTTACTTGAAATTCTGATGCAGAAAAGAATCCGAGCAACTACCAAAATGGGTTATAGGAATGATGGATTTAGTGGTCAGAAATCAGAATTTGACAAATCAAGGGTTGTTGCTGTATAACAAAGGGGAACGATTTTGGGGCTGAATTATGACGAAGAGGGGACAATCAAGAACCTGTCATTCTATGCTTGCTAATTAGAACGGAGTGTCTATCTATGCATCTCTTGGGCTTTTTCCATAGGAGCTTTTTGAGGCCCTTCTTTCTTAGATTTACAAAGGGATTGGCGAGCAGTGCATCATTGATGTCTGTATGGTCTTTCTTCGTTGTGTTGTTTCCTTTTATTTTTCATTTTGGGTGAACTGGTGAAGGCTAGGAGTATCCAGATCTTGCAAGTTGACACTGCTTAATGTTTTCTGGACTACATAAAAAGGTGTAATAATGGGTTAAAATTGTCAGAGGTTAATTGCATTGGCTGAAAAATCATTTACTCCATCAGAAAAATTGTTTCATCCTCAGTAAACGCTAACTTCAATAGTGGGAGCCTTCAAAACTTTCACGAATTCACCTTAAGTGTACCGTGCGGAGAACGTGTTCCGGTAATAATTAATATTGAAAACTTTTTAAAAGTTCTCATTGGAATTGACTGTTTTATCATTATGTAAACATATTTTGCATTTAATTTAAATTCCTATGCATCGTTTTTGCATATGTTGTGTCTATACTTTGCTTCTTTCTTAACAGAGTGGTATTTTTGAAGAGAGCGTGTATTTGACTCTTCATTTTTGAGGAAATACTTGGTTGTTAAAACTCCGGGTGTACTATGCTTATTGATGTAAGTTTCTCACATTTTTTCCCTAATCAGGCAACTTCGGATCACTATGCTATTGGATTAAAGATATTGAATCAGCTTGTTTGTGAGATGAATCAGGTTAGTAATTTTCACCTTTTCTCCAATTTTGTTAACACAGTGAAGAAACTATGGTTAAGGAAAAGGAAATAATATTTATTATTAGTTAGTACTTTTACATTCCCTTCTCTGGTTGATCAAAACATCCTTTCCTACAGAGTCGAGTGTTATATTCGCAGAAATGTTATACCACATATTTGTCGTTTATGTAAAGAAACAGAATGGATAGGATTTGAGCCCCCATGATTTTCTTAAAGAAAACTTATACTGTGGGTCTTGAATACATGTTTCTTGTCAAGTTGGGAAAATACTGTGTTCTAACCAACCACACTGTAACAAGTGTTATGGTTAGTGAGACTGTTAGTGTTTATGTCGAGGAACACTTGTGTGTTTGTATACATACTGAATTCAAAATAAATGACTGTGGCAGCTAACATAAATGTTTAAGCACTCAATTCATTTAATTCTTTCTCCTTTTTAAAGTAGTGTGAAAACAACTTCTGGGATCCTATAAACAAGGATTTTCATAATGAGGCGGAAACCCTAATTAATTTGGTTTTCAGTTTGATCATCATTGCATCTGCTGTCCAATGGTTTTCACCAACCCTTGGATGTGACATTGTCAGTTGTGAACTTGCGAAACTTGGGACCTATCACATCATCACCATTTTCTTGAGAATTACTCAGGGAGAACCTAATGGAGAACCTACATCCACCTCCTAAATGTCCTCGTAATCATTTCCGCATTCCTGTTGTAGTTTGATAATCGAACTCAATCTCCCTAACAAACAGTCTGCCAAGTTATATGTTCACTAAATAACTCTTGAATGTGAACTTTCAGCCAAACCCAGGGTTGCCTTCAACACATCATCGAAGAGTTACCTGCTCCTTTAGGGATCATTCCCTTTTCCAGATTTTCCAGATATCTCTAACTTCATTGCGCCAACTGAAAAATGATGGTAATATGCTAATTTTTCCCCGTCATTCATTTTCTTGGCCAACATTTCATTTGATTTCTTTGTTTTTCTAGAATTATTAAGCTTGAACCAAAGTGTGACCTTGAGGTTGTTCCTTGTGGGAGCTGCCACCCTGGGGGCATTTGATTGCTTTGTTGGTCCCATGGATTTTCACGAATTCTTCTTTGTGACATGCAGTTGTAAACCGCTTGCAAGAGTTGGCACTATCTCTTTCACTCAAATGTTTATCTTTCGATTTTGTTGGGACATCAATTGATGAAAGTTCAGAAGAGTTTGGCACAGTTCAGGTAATTTTTTTAGTAATTAATTAGTATATAATATATCTGTAAAGAATATAATCTTGTGGTACCATGTCTTTTGATTACTGAGTTCATTATGCGTTAATCTTTAAAAATCATTTAGACTTGTGGTGAATTTGCAGATTCCATCTTCTTGGAAACAAGTATTAGAGGATCCTGAAACACTGCAGATATTTTTTGACTACTATGGAATCACAAAGCCTCCTCTATCAAAAGAGGTCACTAAATTTATGCTTATACATAAATTATAGATTACAGATTTAAAATGGCCACCTGATAATATGTTTACTTGTATATGTGTTTTGGAGTTTGTTATACATTTCTATCATTAAGTGTTCTTGCATTACCTTTCTTCTTGACTCAAAAGCTTATATTGAATTAGTGATACATTTTTTCTAGAAATTGTTTAATTTTGGTAGTTGAACAATACTGAATTTTTATCTCCTAGTTTTTTCCGATCGTAATTGATATAAGGAAGAGTTATTGACTTTCATTTGATGGTATTTTTTTTTCTCATAGTCTTTTGTAGAATATCTATTATCTCTTACAGTCTTTGCATTGATTTCGGTCCTTCTGGATTTTCCTTTTAGTAGAATATTTCAGCTAGCAAATAAGATATTTCAGTCCATAACTTTATTCTTATAAGAATATATGTGTAGGTGAGGATTGGATTAATTTGCACATAGTAATTAATATAAGATATTTAAATGCTTGAAGCCTCGAACCTATTGACAAGCTTAAGATAATAATTTAAGTGAACATTGATACTTTGGGGATGGGATCATATTTCGAATTCTTTATGGCCTTCAGCGATGGGTGCTTTTAGGCTCTGTTTGTTTCTTGTTAAACCATTTTTGAAGAAGGTTTTCCGGAATATTTTTTTCAAATGAAAACAATTCAGTGAAAATGATATATTTTCCATTGTTTGTTGACAAATTGGAAAACGAGACTGAAAATAGGATGAGAGAGTGAAAATCATGGCATAATATAATTCAAAGTCCTCTTTCTAGGGTGCACTATCCTCATCCTGGATTTCTAGTGTTGATTTTACATTTTTCAGTTTTTGATGAGCAATGTACATATTAAGATTCTGACAATGAAAATATATTTGTTTCAATGACAATGTTTGTAGTTGAATATTATATGCATTCTTATATTCCTAATGCTCATCCCCCCTCTTTTTGGATCTTAAACCATTCTTCTTTGTTTTTCATCAAGAATGTTTTTGAGCCTTTTCTTTTCTTTGATTCTTTCACCCAGGCACTGGAGTGTTTAGTGAGATTAGCTTCTGTAAGACGCTCCTTGTTCACAAATGATGCTGCTCGCTCTAAGTTCTTGGCCCATCTAATGACAGGAACCAAAGAAATTTTACAAACAGGGCAAGGTATGCGAGCTTGTTGAATTCTCAGACTGGTGCGTGTAGTTCCTACTGAATATAGTTATATATACTGATGTCCCTCCTTATTTTCTTTTGAGTTCCTCTGCTGTTCTGACAGAAAGATTATCTATTGATATCATTCCCTTTTCTTTATGTTGCCCCTTAACCTTTCATTAAGCTTCAAGTTGTTCCTGAAACCAGAAGACCTAAGAGAACAATAGAAAATCCTATGGCAAAAGACCTTATCAGCCCCTAACATTAGAGGACCTGAACTAGCATATGAAAACTGATCCTGAAAGCAGCTCCCATATCCAAACAAGAAACCAATAAACCTAGACAAAGTCTTGTATATCAAATCCTCAAAGAGAGAGAACTCAGAATGTCCTCAAATCAACCTTGCCTTGGAAGCAGAACATATCATGAATTTGAAAAGGAAGCAAACTCATTAACAGATACCCCAACTGAGCCTCTTTGAACTCCTTGTTATCTTAAGTCCTAATTTATATCTCCGTCCAACCAAATCAGTAAACAGTGTGGTACCAAATTTGACTTCTTTCTTTTAGGATTCTTGCTTCATTCCAAGCTCCCAGAAAAGATGGCACAGAGGCTGGAATAACCCACATTACCCCAATTAAACTCGGACATCAAAACTCCCTTACCGCTACACATTAAAGAAGAAGATGATCCACAGTCTCTTAGGCCTGAAGATACATATTATAGCTGTTCACTCACACTTTTCCCCCTTGTCTAAGATTAACCCCTTGAGAATTGCTCCCCATACCGACATCCGTATAGAAGAAACATTCTAGCGGGAACACCAGCCTTCCAAGTGCCTTTCCAATTTCCATGGAAGCTCAAACCTTCCTTCAAAATATTCTAGTACCACTTAGAGTTCAACCCTTCATTGACCCTTCCACCTCATCCATTTCCGTGTTCACGAGCAAACCTTGCCACTGCTAGCAAAACTGGAAGATCAGCCGCCTTTTCTAAATCCCAATTTCCAATCACAAAATCTACTCCTAAACCTTGAATCCTTGATTTCCAGACAGCTGCCTCGTCTTCTAACATACTCATCAATTCTAGCTTCCACATCTAAACCTCTATTGAACAAGTTGGGGAATCTGACCAACTGCAGCATTATCACCATACCAAATTCTTGATTGCTTTTAGCTATTTCTTATGTGGCCCTCGTCAGCTAATGTATAAAAGTATATGTAAACTACTATATGTATAATTTTCTTATATTGAATTTTCATTTGCCTTTTGCTAGCAAGAGGTAACTTGTTTATTAGCTGCATTGTTATATAGTTATTGAAAGCTGATGTTACTGTTTATCCTGATTATTAACTATGGTAATATAAATCATGGCGTGTATAGTTTTGACCATGAACTTGTCCTTGGGTCTTTTATTATTCTTCTCAATCTGCACACCCCTCCCCCCATTTACAAATTTTGTGGTGTGGATCGGGAAATCAGGTCTTGCTGATCATGATAATTACCATGAGTATTGCCGTCTTTTGGGGCGATTCAGAGTAAATTATCAGGTACATTTTTTGTTTTAATGATAATTATCCTACCCGAATATTGTACTTTATCTGATATTTTGATTGCATACATTTATAAAAGTATTTGAAGAGCAATGTTGTGTGACACAATAGATAATTAGCATCATTTTTAGTGCTCCTGTAACGTCCCGAAATCCGGTCTATCTTCACACCCGGATTTCGTACGTCACGAGTACATCATTCATCCAACATACATCCAACATACATCATTATATACTGAAATATAACAACATACATCCTCAAATTCCAGGTTCTAAAACCTTAAAACCTCTTTCATTACAAATAATGATTATTACATTATTCTTTACATTGTATACGAGTGACTTTCATCCGCCACCAAGGATACATAAACGTTCATTAAACTATTCTATAGTTCAATTCATCTTCCTACATTACACGTCTTCACTTGATCTTCACACACATTCACATACTGAATGACACTTCTTCTGGATACCGCTCAGCTTGATCTTTACGGGATCCTTAAGTTCTTTCTAACATCGTTCGCTGAAAATATTTTTCATTTAAAGCAAGTGTGAGCATTCAATTGCCCAGCAAGTCATAATAGTCGAACAAACAACTTCAAGAGTTTAAACATTCTTCAAAACTTCGATAACCGAACAAAGGTTATGAAGCAGCTTGAATAATAGGAATAGTCTCGATTCCTATCATTTTACAACATTCATCACATACTCTTTACACCACTTTCATTCTTCTACTCTTTTTTTTTTCATACATATCCTGTTTGGCTAGAATCATTAGCACAGACTTAATAATAACGGTTCATGTATAAATAGAACATTCTTTTATTGAACAGTTCAATCACAGAACAGTTCATCTCAAAGAAACACCGAAGTGTTCACATTGCGGCACAAGGCCTCGTACGTTCTACCACTTTGTACAAATATCACACATTCGCGCACATACAGAACTTCTCAAGTTCAACATCTGATAAGTTTAAGAAACTAGCATTCATGTAAAATATGAATGAAGTTAGGAAACTTGCCTTACGCACAACTACAACTTATAGTTCTGCTCATTCCAAATCCCTATATAACACATAAGGAAATAACACGTACACCAATTAGTCATATACTTGACTTACGCATTGGTTTACTTAACTTTACTTCTTAAGGTTCGCGTTCTTGTAATTTAAGCTTACGCGACTAACTTTCATTACCAGATTACGGCTTTATGACATACTGAGATGTCTTATTCATACATTTATCATCTTTGATGATTTACATTCTTATCTTCTTCTTATAACTCTCCTAGGACTCAGCACACATCGTGTCTCTGCTAGTAGGCCATATGGTACTCTGAGTGGTTTCTCACAAACAACCAACAAACAAGTTTCCGTCTCGTCTACACTGCCCACACAGTGAGTTAGATCGGTTGCCAGTTTCGTATATACCTTCGCTCTCTGAAGGAATTGTTTATCCCAGCTCTCATATGTCAACCATCAAAGGTTACGATTGTACCACAACCTAGCTTCTCTTAACTTATCCGAACCATTAAATACAATTTCGTTAAGTCAACTTCTTATTCCTTA
Organism: Panax notoginseng; assembly: GCA_016801055.1. NCBI lineage: Eukaryota > Viridiplantae > Streptophyta > Magnoliopsida > Apiales > Araliaceae > Panax > Panax notoginseng. Next base: position 95,056,400 of record CM029023.1, read on the forward strand.
TGGCTTTCTGGCAAGTAAATGACATACCTCAGGATTCATTCTTTATCGTCTAAGTTATACAGTCTTTTGTACACTCGGAACGATCATTCAATGTCAATACTATGAGGTCATAGCGTTAACCATTTCATATGAATTTATTCATACCTTAAAACGTCCAGTTCCTTCAACTCAGAACGTTTATCCAAGTTATACTTATTAACTCGGCTTCTTAACGTTATACTTTATTATCTTCAATTTAGTTTCTTCACCATTCACGGTTAATCAACATTCTTCTTCATTACCTTACGGCTTTCTTGATACCATTCGTATCTTACTTACTACTTTCATCAACGTCTAGGTCATACAACTAGGTATACTTAGAACGTTCGTCCAACGCGAATACAATTCACAAGGATCGTTTACGTATTCAACGTTATCGTTGCTCGTCTTTTAATCTCTCATTCAACTTTTATTCAAGGTTTTAATCGCTTTCGATTGTTATCCATCCCATGAACTCCATGTTCATTATTCTTTCTTAATGTCAAAGTCATACTGTTCGTTGTATGCTAAGACCGATAGTTCTTCGCAACAACGTTGCGTTCACAGCGTCTATGCGCTTTACGTTCATCTTACAATGCCATGTCATAACATCAGAATGTTATTCATTACCTTCGTCACTCAACGTCTAAGGAATCACAATCACAGTAATCCCTCACGTTCATTCATTACGACTACGGTCCCCGGATATCGGTTACGTAATCTAGCGCTTAAATTCTTCATCTTTTAATCTCGTTTAATCTTTCCGTTCAACCTTCACTAAAGGTTTAACACACTTACTTAAGTGTTACATTATGTGAACTACGTGTTCATACTTCTTTCTTGCACATCCCCCAGTAATTGAGAAATAAAAATCTCATTTTTGGGCCTTGCCCTGCACCGGCGCTGCGGCGCCACTCCCTTTCCTCTCCTCGCTGCGGCGACACCTACTTCTCTCTCATCTCTTTTGGCCTGGCGCTGCGGCGCCAAGTCCTTTGTTATCACTCGCGCTGCGGCGCCACTCTCCAGAAGATTATGGCCGATCTCGCGCTACGGCGCCGGCCTCCAAGGCACGACTCGAGCTGCGGCGCCGAGCATGAAACCTAGAAAATTTTGAAAATTTTTTCAAGTCTTTTACAAGCTTGAGACACTGATTTCGAAATCTCATAACTTCTTTGTTATAACTCAGAACGAGGTCGTTTCAAAGCCATTTTCTTCCTTATCTTACGTACTTCGATTACCCACAGACAGAAATTCGTTCTGAATCCGTTAACATGCCATTCAATTGGCTTAATCTTCACTCTTTGTTCATTTTAACGTTTTTAACGTTCTTCGTTCGTTCGTCCGTAATTCGGTCATCCGAATTCGGAATTCGTTCGTTCTTGAGTCCACGACTCACATTTTATACGTTCTCTTACATTCTTATGAAATCCTACACATTCGGGTTCATTCTCTAACTTTCTAATTCTCGTTCGTCTTTTACGAAATTTCTCCATAACTTCGTTATAGCTCCGTTTTAATCCGTTCTTCATGAACGTTTCTAACGTTCCTAACCAAGCAATAAGCATCTAACTTATACACGATGGTTTTAAATTTGTCCATCAACAACAATTACACTACGATAGTTTTAAATTTGTCCATGAAAAACAGATTAAAGAAGAAAAAATAGGGAAAGGGAGAAAGGAAGGGAAAAAATGGGTTTTAGACGAAGGGAGAAAATAGAAGAAAAAAGGGGGAAGTAAAAAGAGGAAGAATTTAAGGGGTAAGAAAAAACAGAGTAGAAAAGGTTAAGAAAAAAATAAAGGATGATTAAACGGGAGAGAAAAGAGATATAAAAAAGGAAGAAGGGGGGAGGGTTGAAGAAGAAATACGGGGGAACAGGGAAAGAGAAGATGAAAAAAATAGTACCTGGAGGCTGGAGCCCTGTTTTAGATGACTTTAATGATAGGTGAAGGTTGATCAATATTCAAAACATCCAAACTAACATTTGGGCATTAAAAAAAGTGAAATCACCTGCATCCCACAAGATTTTAATTTTATGGTTACATTGTCCATATTATCTAGTATTTGTCCAGGTCATCTCCAAGTAAGCAAAATTTAATGCCCGCATATGGATATCCATACAAAATATGAACAGGTCACCCATGTCAGGTTTTACAGGCTTATTTGAAATAAAAAGAAGTTCAAGACGAAAAAGATATTAAAAGTACAAGGGAAAGAACTGTAATTATGCATTAAATAATAAATAAACAAGCAATGCACACTTGACACTCGGTCACACTCACAGACCACTGAACTTTTGTGATGCGAATGCCAATGCTTTTACCTTTTCTCAAGTTATTTTGTGAGACAACAATATGTTAATTATGTTGATGAGTATTAAACATCTTCAATATGATATAATGGTTGGACTGATGATTCGATTGTGATATCTGTTACAGTTGTCAGAGCTTGTTAATGTGGATGGCTACAGTGATTGGATACGTTTAGTTGCAGAGTTCACATCAAAGTCCTTGCAATCCTGGCAGGTTGACTGTTGTCAAGATGTTTATTATTATGAGAGAATATTTGCTTTATTCTATTAGCTGTTAGTATAAAAAAATAAAAAAGGATGGGCAAATGAGCATTGAAAGAAAGCTCCTTGACCTTTTTTTTTGCTAAATAAAAGCTCCTTGACCTTGTTTGTTCTTCTTGTGGTGGTGATCCGTATCTTTTTAGTGAGGGCGGCGGGGCGTGGGCTGATGTGCTGATTCCCTTCCTTTCATGTCTTATTGCAGTGGGCCAGCAGCAGTGTATACTACCTTTTAGGTCTTTGGTCCAGGTTGGTGACATCTGTACCATATCTGAAGGGTGATGCACCCAGCTTGCTTGATGAATTTGTGCCCAAGATTACTGAAGGATTCATCACATCAAGATTTGATTCTGTGCAGGTACAGTGAGACTGCTTTCTCTGAATTTTATACTGGAGTTTTTCTTAAAGATCTAATTTTTTTATTGCATCTTTTCCTTTTCATTTAACATATACTTTTGGTTCCTGTGTATGTACAGGCTGGTTTCCCAGATGACCTTTCCGAGAATCCACTGGACAATGTTGAGCTTCTTCAGGATCAGCTTGATTGCTTTCCCTACCTTTGCCGGTTTCAGGTATACTACATATGTCGAATGTGCTTGATGATCACTAAATTCATTAAATCTAACTGGTTTATGATTGAACTTCTTTCTCCCGAGTGGCAGTATGAAAGCAGTAGTTTGTATATTATAAACATCGTGGAGCCTATTCTACATATATACACGGTATGTTGACTTTTGATGTTATACAGTGGTTGTAGATGTAACTTACCAATCACTGATTAAACTCATCAATAGGAAAGAGCAAAACTCCAGACAGGCGATTCACATGATTTGTCTGTGATTGAAGCCAAGCTTACTTGGGTTGTTCACATAATCGCTGCTATTCTAAAAATAAAACAGTGTACTGGTTGCAGGTGAGTAGATCTGCCCATTTATTGGCAGTAGGATCCTTCATTGGCAGTATAACAATCAGTCTACGTTGATTTTGTATTATGCAGTGCGGACTCGCAAGAAGTAATTGATGCAGAACTTTCGGCTCGTGTTTTGCGTTTAATTAGTGCAACTGACAGTGGGTACATAGTCAGGTAGGTTTTCTGTTAGCTAAACTATATACATGTATCTTCAGACATTTGTGAAATGGATAAAGATAAATTTCAGCTGTCTAATGCCAATTGATTTATTCGTTTGGAATATAAAAAAGTTGTCTTGTGTATGGGTGATAGGATGAAATGACATTCTGGACTTTATTGATCTTTATGTTTATGATCGTGTAATATTCAGATTATGCGAGGTTCACAACACTAATATCTTTAGATGTGGAAAAAGGAGGATGTAGTTGTTTAGTAACAAACCTTGTTGGCAATTTATAGAAACTCCCCCAAGGATTAACATTGAGCAGGTTGAAAGCATAGACGTAGAACCAAGCATCAATCAAACTGAGCATAATGAAATTCCAGCGGAAGATATGAACGATGCAAAGCAATAAACCGAACATATTGAACCCAATTTGGACGCTGTTGGTTGTGTAAAACCTAAAGTCACTCTTAAATTGTCTATTGCAAAGAGAATAAAGAGGTTCAACCAAAGTGACAGATGAAGTTGCAATAAGGAGGAGGAAGAAAATAGCATCCTTGGTGATTGTGACTAAATTTTGGAATCTCTATATTTTTCCTAATGAAAGTAGTAGTACTGCCTGAGCCCTTACTAAAATGATAGTAAAGTTGAAGAACATGGGGAAATAAGTGATGATCATATTTAAGACGTGTTGATGCTTGCAAGAATCATTAACAGTTGGAGAGGCAGCAGCTGAATCTGGCGAAAAGAGGCCCATGATTGAGCAACTAATGTAGGTCAAGGTATTGAAACGATTGTTAGTCAAATTACAAATGTAAGGTGTCAAAGGAATGGACACAAGGGAAAAAGTTGATCCAACTTTACTAAAGATATAATCATTTCTTAGTGAAAATAATTTTGCTAAAACAAGATAGCTCAGAAAGCTTTTTAGTAAATTATGAAGTTGCAGCAGAAGAGAAGATCATCCAGAGTACTGCTGCGGGTGGTAGTTTTCAGCATTTTGACCATATAGAGTTTTTCGTTCCATAAGGTTTACTTGAAGGATCGTTGAACACAAAAGCAATACTTTTATCCTTGATCTTCCCTCTTTTTTATTTTTTACTGCTATTAGGAAGCAGTGCTTGAGCATCTTGCTTCAAGTCCTTTCTTTTATCTAATAAGTTATATTATATCTATAAAATTGTGAATATGAAAGGAAAAAAAGAAGAGAAGAAAGTAAAGCAATTTGGGCATAGCGGTTATTATATAACCTTTTACAGTCGGAAAATACCAAGTATAAACCTTAGCAAGTAGTTATGTTAAGCCTTATGGTATGTCTTGAAGCCAGAATTTTTGAACTACATTGTTTTTAAGATGGTGAATAAGTCTAAGTAGGGTTTGAACCTAGGAGCTATACTAATCATATTTGTTAGATAGTCTTCGTGCATTGTATGATAGCCTATTCTTACCTATTTATTGTAAATGAAGATCTGGACAGAAGACACAAGTCTCTTAAATTTTAAAACTATTTGGTTAATGGGATAAGTGCATGAATAATGTGGTGAAGATCTGGAGTAATGACATATATTATATATATCTTAAAAACTATTGTGATTGAAGATCTGGACAGAAGAACTTTACAGCTTTTAATGCATATGTTTGGCTTCCAATTTTATCGTCTTGCAAGGGATATAACTCTAGTGTCTGATTAACATGTATTTCGGGATAATTTGAGAAGGCACTCCTCTGTATATCCTTACTTTTATTATTTATATATGATGACTCCATATGCATCACGAGAAAAAGAAAATTTCTTTTCTTTTTCCTTAATATTTGTATTTTTTAAAAAAATAAAAATTATCAGTTTAAATAATACTTTTCATGATTATGTCCAGAGATATGGTCATTTAAGCAAGCAGAGACTTGATCGGGCGATTCTCACTTTCTTTCAGCATTTTAGAAAATCTTATGTTGGTGATCAGGCCATGCATTCTTCTAAGGTAATAAAAGTGTACTTCTTGACTTTGTTATAATGTTATATTTGTTCACATTTTGAAGTATTTTTCCTTTTGTTGCAGCAGTTATATGCTCGATTGTCTGAGCTTCTCGGACTTCATGATCATCTTTTATTACTTAATGTGATTGTTGGAAAAATTGCTACAAATCTAAAGTGCTATACAGAGGTAATATTTCTGTTATTTCTTCTTGTGTATTTTTCTTCTGGGATTTAACTTGCTATATTAATTTATTCTTACATGCAGAGTGAGGATGTAATTGATCACACCTTAAGTTTGTTCTTTGAATTGGCATCTGGGTTAGTTAAAAACTATCTACTTTTATATTCTCCTATGATTGTTTAAACTTTGTCTAATTGTCGTATCGTATATTTACATTTTTCCTGAAGATATATGACCGGAAAGCTACTTCTGAAGTTGGATACAGTCAAATTCATAGTTGCACATCATACTGTAATTCCTTAACTGTTTATGTTTCTCCTTCATCATTAAGTTATATTCTGATTTGATGTCATGTTAAAACGTCTTTGTACCCTTGCCTGAAGAGATTTTATTTTTGACTCTACTTGCAGAGTGAGCACTTCCCTTTCTTGGAAGAGTATAGATGCTCTCGCAGCAGAACAACTTTCTTTTACACTATTGGCTGTTAATATTCACAGAAGACAGCCCTGTGAAATTTAAGTCTTCAATGGAACCACTCTTGCGGGTATCATCACTTATCCGTTTTTCTGTTGGTATTTATCATCACTTTATGGATATATTATTTCAAGTCAACATCTTATGTACTATCATATAGAACAAGAAGTGAGTTAGATTTGTCCCCAAGTGAGTGACACAAATACGTAAAAGTGCTAATTAATTAAGATGTAGCAAGTGATATAAGGATTTAAGATTCAAATAGAGAGAGATCGTTTGGGAATTAGGGTTTGAACAAGAGTTTGATGAAAAGATAGATATGCACAGAATTTAGAGTTGTATATACAGAGAATATAGAGGAGAGAGAGAGATAATAGAATGGCCAAGACAATTATTTGTTGGGAATATCCGTCCCATATATGCCTTTCTAAAATCACATCTTAACCTAAAAGGTAAACCTGTTAAGTTTATGGTCCATTAGAGCATCTATGTCCTCAATCTTTCTCCTTTCTATGTGGGACTTTACTATCACGCGGTATTATAACAATTTCCCCCTTAATGCGTGATTCCTCCATCCGCATCGACACCAAGCTCCCCCTTGAACTTTTAACCATACTCTTTTGAGAACGGGCCACCCTCTTCATTATTTCTTGTTTGATACACTAATAGCCTCTGCCAAGCCCATCAAGTCTTTCTATTTAATGAGCTTATCTCTCAATATATCTTGACCCACAAAGAGCCTCCCTGAGAAGAGTCCACCACTTTGCTGAAAGAGTACATAATATGAAAGTAGTATGCACACAAGCCAATCATGTTTGATGATAAAGCATATACTTTGTAACAATCTTATTCATTTATTAATAAAAAGTATTAATTTATTAAAGGATTTTAATTATCTACACGATGCTGCTTTATAATATGTGATAAACCCATAGTTTTAAGCAATGCTTTTAGAATAATGATGATTATTCTAATGAGGTCTAAATTCTTAGAAAGCTTAAAACAAAATAGTTCCCAATGTTGGATTACTAAATTGAGGATTAGTGAATCCGGATAGATTGGTACATACGTTGCTTGTTCATTGGATGAGGATGATTGATCTGATTATCATTGTGTAGAGACACTAAAGCAAGTATTTAGGTATTTATTGGAGAATAATTACACTGAACGTGACTCGCTAAGGAATTCCTAATGGAGTTTTACTTGCCTGTCAATAGGATAGTAGTACAAGTGATCCTTGGACTTGAGATCATCATAGTATCTTGTGTATGATGAGTTATACTTTGACTTATTCCTTATGACCCTTAGGGTATATCAAAGAGTATGTTTGAGTATAATAAGTTGTACATGGAGATTATGTATGATCAATAAAGAATCTACCGCTTCTAGTAAAAGAAAAGAAATGTCCTATGTGATTCGATAAATGACAACCCAGTAGTTCTTGGCCAAGACAGAATGAAATTAGAAAGGAGTTTTTAATTTGCATTATTTGGAGTTGTGCATTTAAGAGTCGAAATACATATAATTAAATAAAATAAGAATTGACAGTAATTCCATGTCTTATATTTTATTGGGACATTGTATAGTGGAAGGATTGAATTGTACGGTAACTATTTACTCAAATGTTCTTTTATGATTAATGTTGAAATCTATATTATCTGGAAAGTCGTTAATCGCGAGGGAGGCTTACCCCTATTGTAGAATAAATATTATTTAAATAAATTAATAGTTTAATTTATTTATTTAAATAAAATTAGAATTGTTCTAATTGATTTATTCACAACCGGTTTAATATGGAGAACCTAAAGGGTCATACCGCAAAAGGAAGAATATTTATTTAAGAAGCAAATGACATAATCGTAATAATAAGTTAAGCGTATTTAATTTAATCTATGGTGATAGAATAAATTAAATAATTTAATATTTATTATTTAATATTTTGGAAATATTAAATATAAATTAATAAGAGGAGTCTTATTATTATTATTACTATTATTATTATTTAATTCCTAAAGGAGTTTGGGAATTAATTGATAAAAGTACTCTCATATATTCCTAATAAGATTGAGAGCCTAACTATTTGAAGGAGTTTAATTAATTAAAATAAAATCTAATTCCTTAATTGTTAAGGAGGGTTGCCTACATCTATAAATTTTTCTATCTCTCATAGAAAAATGTGTACTCTCCCAACTCTTGGAATTACGTATTCACGTGTGTTGTGAAAGCATCAACCCTCACCCATAATAAGACTCATCTTATTTATAGATGTAGGTAGCCCTCCTTAACAATTAAGGAATTAGATTTTATTTTAATTAATTAAACTCCTTTAATTAGTTAGGCTCCCAATTTTATTAGGAATAATTAATTAAACTCTTTTAATTAATTTGCCTCCTAATCTTATTAGGAATATATGAGTACTTTTATTAATTAATTCCCAAACTCTTTTAAGAATTAAATTAATAATAGTAATAATAATAATAAGACTCCTCTTATTAATTTATATTTAATATTTCCAAAATATTAAATAATAAATATTAAGTTAATTAATTTATTCTATCACCATAGATTAAATTAAATACGCTCAACTTATTATTACAATTATGCCATTTGCTTCTTAAATAAATATTATTCCTTTTGCGGTGTGACCCTTTAGGTTCTCTATATTAAACCGGTTATGAATAAATCAATTAGAATAATTCTAATCTTATTTAAATAAATAAATTAAACTATTAATTTATTTAAATAATATTTATTCTATTGAATAGGGATAAGCCTCCCTCGCGATTAACGACTTTCCAGATAATATAGATTTCAACATTAATCTTAAAAGAACCTTTGAGTAAATAGTTACCGTACAATTCAATCTTTCCGCCATACAATGTCCCAATAAAATATAAGACATGGAATTACTGTCAAGTCTTAATTTATTTAATTATATGTATTTTGACTCTTAAATGCACAACTCCAAATAATGCAAATTAGAAACTCCTTTCTAATTTCATTCTGTCTTGGCCAAGGACTACTGGGTTGTCATTTATCGAATCACATAGGACATTTCTCTTCTTTTACTAGAATCGGTATATTCTTTATTGATCATACATCATCTCCATGTATAACTTATTATACCCAAGCATACCCTTTGATATACCCTAAGGGTCTTAAGGAATAAGTCAAAGTATAACTATCATATACAAGATACTATGATAATCTCAAGTCCAAGAATTACTTGTACTACTATCACTACAAGAATTCATATTGACAAGCAAGTAAAACTCCATTAGGTATTCCTTAGCGAGTCACGTTCAATGTACAAGTTCTCCAATAAGCACCTACATACTTGCTTTACTGTCTCCACACAAATGATCATGAGATCAATCATCCTTATTCAATGAGCAAGCAACGTATGTACCAATCTATCCGGATTCACTAATCCCCAATTTAGTAATCTAACGATTGGGAACTATTTTAATTTTAAGCTTTCTAAGAATTTAGACTAATGTATGATCATCATCATTATTCTAAAAGCATTGTTTAAAACTATGGGTTTATCGCATATTATAAAGCAATATTGTGTAGATAATTAAAAGCCTTTAATAAATTAATACTTTTTATTAATAAATGAATAAGATTGTTACAAAGTATATGCTTTATCATCAAACATGATTGGCTTGTGTGCATACTACTTTCAATCTCCCATTTGCACTATACCCTTCTTCTCTAAGTAACGATTATCCTGCTGTTGGATAAGCTTTAGTTAATGGATATGTAATGTTCTTAAGAGTCCACTATCTCTATAGTGACTTCTCCTCTTTCAATGATTATTTAATCAAATTAAAGTACTGCAACACATGTTTAGATCCAAGATGAGATTTAGGAACTATTCCTAGTTCTGTAATGAACTTTTGCCTAAACAATCAACTTGCAGCTTCATTTACAGCTATATACTTTGTCTTTTATCACTAAACCAGCAACTCTTTGCTGTTTGGAATTTTTCTAATTCACTGCACCACCGTTCAAGGTAACAACTTACCCTTAAAGTGGATTTATTGTCGTCTTAGTAAGTCTGAAAAACTTGAGTCTGTTAAGTCCTCTAGTTTTAATTCAGACCCACCATGAATATTATCACATCCTTAGTACCAGTTAAGTACTTTAAGATGTTTTTCACCGTCTTATAGTGATCTTCTCCAGAATATGACCGATCAACATCAGGTCTCATACATTTCATTGCATACATGATAGTTACTTATGCGATCTCTCTTTTAGGAGTCTATGAGGATTATTAAGAGAGATACACTTCAGGGCTCATCAACACGAGACATCTTTTGGAGTTTGTCATGCTAAACGGCTTTAGCATCAAATGAATATACGTTTCATGGGTTAAGCCGAGCATCCTTTTAAATCTATCTATATAGATTTGTATCCCCAATTAAGATACTCTTCTCAAATCATTCATAGATGAATGTTTAGACAACTTTATCTTTACTGATTGTAGCATTAATGTCATTCCTTATCCGTAATATATCAACATATAATACTAGGAATGTCACGACGCTCTCACTGACCTTTTTGTACACACTAGGTTCATTCTTGTTTTTGATAAAATCAAACTCTTTTGATTATTTCATCAAAACGAATATTCCATTTTTGAGAAGCTTGCTTCAATCCATTTCTCTGAGTGTCTACAACTCTTACCTCATCGTATGTAACTGGATTATCATCTTTATTATGCGTACCTCATCATCATCCATGATGAATTTATACCTCCCAGATATCTTCGGTACTATTCCAGATTTACGATTTGGTTGTGGTACAATAGGTCTATCTACAAGTTCCTCTTATTTGACTTATAGTGCTTTGTGGTTCTTGACCTCTTTAAGATCTATTATCCTCCCACTAGCCTTTTCAATGATAAATACCTTTATCTTAGAAGGTAGCGTGTTTCGCAACAAACACCTTTTGTTACTTTAGGATGTCCCACAAATATGTATTTATCAAATTTTGTCCCAAGCTTATCCTTTTAAACTTTTTCATATAAGCTGGATAACCCCTTATCTAACATACTTTAAGATTAGGAATTCTCCCTATCCATAACTTTTATGGAGTCTCGGGGCCGGATTTAATGTTACTTTTTTATAGATATGCAGCCATTTCTTGGGTTTGACCCCAGAAGGATACTGAAATGTCGGTAAAATTATTATGGACCTCACCATGTCCAACAAGGTACGATTTCCCTTTTAGATACACAAATCAATTGCGTATCAAGAGGAGTCCATTATGAGAACCATTTGAGATGATCTAGAAACTTATTGCACAAGTATTCTTTCCTCAATCCAATCGAAGAATTCTAATACTTTTCAATTAGTTTCACTTCTGAATTCTTTGAACCTTTCAAATAATTCACACTTTGTATTTCATCAAATACAAACATTCAACTTTTTGAATGATCATCTCATTTTCTTATACTAGTTTGTTCAATATGCAAAATAATTTTCATGTAAGTCAAGTACACAAAATCCATTAAGTAATATTCCAGTTCTATAAAAATATTATTATTATAAATAGAACAACAATTGTTCTTAAATATAATACCAAATTTCATTGTTCAACAATAAAATGAAAATAATATTTCTAACGAAAACTGGAATACAATAACTTATTAATTTAATAGATTTGCCTATAGGCTGTGCTAAACTATAAGTTCCTATGGCTATGTAGCAAGTAGCCACCTTTGCTTCATTTCCCACACATAGAACTACTTATCTTTGTTTAACTTTCTACTTTTGCTTGATCATTTTATAAATCTATATTTATGATAACCAAAGCCGGTATCCTATACCCAAGTAGAACCTTGACTGACTTAAAAAAAATTTTATTTCAATCATGAACAAAACTGTATTTGTAACCGAAGCTTCACATAAGAAGCTTCTTCTGGTTAGCTCTGTAAGATGCTTCTCGCAGTTCTTTCAGTGTCCAGGCTTATTGCAGTGGAAGCAAACTCCTTTGTTATCCGTATCAGTTTTGTTCTTATTATCATTTATTTTTGCTTTTCTATTTACCTGTTCTTCTGAGAATCGTTCTTCTTTTCAGAATATCCTTTGGCCCCTACTGGTAAGACTTGGTCTTTCTTGGTTGGAAAGTGACTCAGCATTTTCAACATGTGAAGCAAATCAGCGAGGATGATATCTAGTTTATTCATATGAAAAATTCACAACAATTGTGAGGAGTCCAGAATGACTGCAAGATCAAATCTTGGCTCAACTCTCCAGCTCAACTCCATGACAAAAACCTGTTGTCCTAATTCTTCAATCATATTGATCATGTGAAGGACTTTTGTTTGTACTGTAGTGTCATCGGTCATTCTAGATCAGAAGAGCTACTTAGATATCTGATATCTATCAGTCCTACTTTCCTTACCATCTACTTGATGTGCAGGATTATAGTAAGAAATCCATAGTTTCATGCTTCATCTGACGCTGAAACTCGTTACTCATAGATGCGAGCATGATGTATTGAGCTAACTGTGCATCATCTTGCCACGTTCTAAAAGTAGCAATCTCTTCTTCAGTAGAGGCATTGTCTGCAACCATTGCAGGGATAGGCGTATTAAGGACAAAAGATAGGTTTTCAGCCATGAGAACTATTCTCAAATTCTTTAACTAATCCGTTTAATTTGGTTCGGTTAATTTAGCTAATATGCTAATATGCACGCATGATAATAATTTTAGACATTATAAAATTCTGTAAATGAATTTGTAATTAACAACATTTTAGCATACATTATTTTATTATTACAAACTAAATTAGGTCTTATTTTAAAATTGGTATCTCCCACTATTTTCATCAAAACTATATTACCCTCAATATATATAGTTCAGCAATATCTAATTAAAGATATGCTAGTGAGACAAGGACCCCATTTCAAATATATATAGCCTTATGTGAGCACAACAACTAAACATATATAAATAAATAAGTAGACAACTCTCTGTCAATTACATCAACTATGCAACTCCCTTGTATTTTGCCTTTTAGATCATAATGATCAAGTGTGTGCACATCACTAATCCGAACTAAAATGATTAAGTTAAGTCATACCTAGCACTTCCATATATTCAAAAGAAAAACACTGTCCTTGTGTGTGCACAACAAAACAGCATCGTTCAGTCTATTTATAAGCATTAAATGTAATAAAACATCTTAAAATTTAATTCTACTTGGTTGTGTGCACAACAAACTCATATTAAATATTTAATACTCTATTATTTTACCATGCTAGAAGGCGACGTACGATATTCCAAATATCTTTGAATGTTACAACTTAATATAAATACTAGGGGTTTGATATAATGTCTCATCTTGTTTAGCGCGCATGCACATATATATATAAAATATACATCATATTAATTAACATGCGAAGCATGTTTGCATAATATATATAATATATATATATATATATATATATAGTATAAGTATGCACATATAGAATACTATATTCTACCCGGATTAATTATGGACTTTATTCTAGTTTGGTTCACTAGAGCCATCAAGTGAACTAAGAGGTCAAACTTAGGGTGCAAGAATAAATTTAAATATAACTATTATATTTAAACCCGGGCTCCATTACAAACGGGTTTTCAAGCGCTCCTTGCTCCTTGATCTCCAATTCTTCAAAATTAATTCTAACTATTCATATTATAAAACTATTTAAAATAAATAGAAACCTTGATCAGCAGTTAAGGGGAAGTACATAGGAGGGAGATAGAATTTACATTAAGAAAAATTTAGAGAAGACGAGGTACGCAGACCCCATTTAATAAAACCCATACATTCATGCATCCAACTAAAATAAAATCCAATCACATTGGTCAGTTGTTCATAATCAATCCCATTTATTATCATAGTTCATAATCAAAATTCCATTGATTATCATACACATCATCATATATATCAATAAATAACATTCATCTCATGAATAATAAACATTCAATATGCATATATTGATATCGATTTGATGGGCAATTTTAATTAGCGTAATGTTTATGAATCTTACAAACCTAACATAATCCACCAAACATCCATAACTCATTGTGTCTAGCCCATCACATCTCTCCCTAATGACGAACTCACTCTCCAATATCTCTTATCAAGAGCCAACCAAGAGCTTCTGCAAGAAGAGTCCACCACTTGCTCAATGAATTATTTTTCATCAACCATGGACAATCCATACCATATCCATGACCCAAGCCCATAACCATGACTTTTATATCGGTTGTTGGGAATATCCGACCCATATATATGCTTATCTGAAACCATATCTTGACCTAAAAGGTTAACCTATTAAGTCTATGGTTCCATTAGAACATATATGTCATCAATCTTTCTCCTTATGTTTACTATCACACGGTACAACAACATTATTCACTTCATAATAATCATCTTTATAACAATAACATTATACATGCCTTCTATTTATAGAGCTACTAACTAACCTAAACCAGTATGCTAGTATGAGCTGTGGATACACCGACTGTCCTAGCTATTTCTAGAAAACTCCACTAACCAACAATTAAGTCCCTAGAATTATTTTATTTATGCTAAATGGCATTTGGCCTTATAAAATATGAATTGGAATGACCAATTTCGTATCTATCTTAAATTTCTATCTTTTTCTCCATGTTTCTCTCATTCTCATAGAAGTTTCGTGTATAAATTCCTCTAAATCGTTTCTGTTTGGCTACTACATTGGTACTATTTTATCCAATTTCTGTAACTAATTTCATTAGTTAGTTAATTTTCTAGTTTTGGACTTGATTAAGGTCAAGCAACTAGGGTTTGGCACATTCTCCCTCAAGTGCGATCCTCCCTCAAGTGTGATCCTCCCGAAAGAGCGCTTTCCTTGCGTCGTTATGGGCTTCTGCGATGGGAGTTTTTTCTGCCTTTAGAGGATTTCTCGTTCTCTAATTTGTTTGGTCTCTCTGTACCATAGTTGTTAAGGCGACGCCAAGGCGTCCAGACGCAGGAGGCACCCAAGGCGACCGGGCGACTTGGTCTTGGGTTGAAAGTCGAGCGCCTAGCCAAGACAGTTATCGCCATGAACGACTTGGCGTCGACTTTGACGACTTCCCGGCAAATCGAGACTTGGCCACTCCGGATCGACTAAAATGTCAACTGGTTAAAAAAAGGAAAACGACGTCGCATCACAGTAGAACTAGCCGTAGTCGAACTCAAAGTCGATTTGCATAATCGTATTACAGTAGAACTTAGAAGAAGATCAAGACTGTGAAAGCGAGAGAGTCTTCCAGCGACGGTGACGTTGCTTATGACTCGATCGGCAGCTATTTCATAGTCTTCTTTTTTTCTCCTTGACTACTTGTGCTAGTACTCCTCGTGCGTACTACTTTCTTTTCTTTCTGCTGACTGCTTTTTTTTTGTTCCCCTTATCCTTATCCTTATCCTTATCCTTTCTTCTGCTGACTGTTGGTTATATATATTCTTATCTTTTATGTTAACTGATGGTTTTATATATATATAATTATATAGAAATATAATTATATAATTATTATAATAATAAATATAATAAATAATTATAATAATAAATATAATTATTATAATTGTAATTATAAATATAATTATTATAATTATAATAATAAATATAAACCATTATAAATATTATTATTAAATTATAAATATATAAATATTATTAATATATATATAATAATACTATAAATAATAATAATAATTATATATATAAATATAAATAAATTATAATAATATAAATATATAAATGTGTATATATACTTATATAATAAATTATAATAATATAAATATATAAATGTGTATATATATTTATATATATATTTATTTTTATTTTATATATGTTCTCTTTACATTTTATCCATTGATATGTAACATTTATCTACTTGATATGGTTTATAGTGGTAAAATTTATCTGCTTTATTTTTTAATTGTTATTACTAAGTATTTACATAATTGAGTTTTTAATGTTATTCCACAGTATTATGTTTTGGGTTTTAATGTATATGAAATTTTATTGTCAACATATTTGTTAAGTAAAATAAATAATATATAAATTGCACATTGTAAACGACTTATCGCCATACGGACGCCATGGTGGTCGCCTTGTCGCCTAGGTGTCCTGACAGTCGGCTACCGCCATGACTCGCCGTGGCGCCGTGACAACTATGCTCTGTAATAATAAATTTTCTTCCTTCATTTAAAAAAAATTAAACTGAGAGATAAGCCTAGCTAAGTGTGCAGTACTTTAACATTCCCATCAAGTGCGATCCCTACTTCCACATGAATAGATAAACCAGGTGCATGATAATGCATCCTGATGCTTAAGTAGAACACACTACTACTGCAGTAACGCAATGGGCTACCAAAATACAAACTTGAATTCAAGAACTTGTGGAGTGAGAGCTCTGATACCACACTAAGTTAGTAATTGTTAAAAAATCTTAAGATGTTAAATATACACCTACATTATTATGTAATGATAATTGCTATTTAGTTATTTTGATTGTATAGTTACCATTGCGAATCTTATTTGATTTTAAAAAATTGTTGTAGAAAGTTTCATTTGTGCTTCTGGTTGGATTTTTAACTTTTTAACTATTGGGTTGGGATGTGTTCAGGTTTTGTCAGTTTTAGAGTCCACTCCTGATGCAATGTTTAGAACTGATGCTGTGAAATATGCATTAGTTGGGTTAATGAGAGATCTCAGAGGGATTGCAATGGCCACAAATAGGTTCGTTATCATCAAAAGATCTATACCTAATAAGGATTTTCACTAGTATGTGTTATATGACACTTTGTTTTCTTCTTCTTTTTTCAGTCAGAGGAGTCGCAGAAATTATGGACTTTTGTTTGATTTTGGTTATATCCTGCTCACATGCCAATTCTTTTGAAAGGCATCATCACATTGGGCTGACACACCAGAGGTAAGGTGCCATATTTTTATTTCTTCTCGATTAGGAACATTTGACTTTCTTCTGGTATTATTCTAATGGATTTAAGTGCAGAATGGGCCTTCATTGGATCTTATTCACTCTGTATATTGTTGGGTGAGGGAAACTTAAATGTTAACATGGTATATATTTGTGGCCTTTATTCCTATTCTTTTGGCAACTATCTTTGTCTACTTTTTTAAATGTAACACCCTATTGCTCCTTAACGGTGGAAGATTCTCTTTTT